>LR738712.1:319538775-319578396 GCA_902687465.1 Secale cereale | reverse complement strand
CCCCCCCTTAGACCGCCGCTGGGCTCCGCCAGTCGGCCCGACCGCGATCCCCTCCTGGGCCCCGACCGAGGCCCGGATCTCCGTCTCCTCCGCAGGCCGCAGCCGCCCCGGCCCGATTCGCGCCGCTCCAGGGCTCCTTCGCCTGGGCCGAGGCCGCTCCACCGCGCCGCCGCGGCTGGGCCGCTCCCCATCCTTCCTTCCGCCGGCTCGGGCCGCACCAAGGCCGAAGCCCATCTGCCGCTGCGGGTCCGATCCGCCGCTGCTGGGCCGACCGATCTGCCGGGGTCAACCTACGGCCCGTTTCTCCGACCCGCTTCGCCTCTCCAGCCCGATCTACGAGCCCGTTGACTTGCAGATCTGAGAAGGTTGCCCCAATTTTCCTCTAAGTCCCTGTTGTTTATGTGTGCTGATGCTATTTTCATATGTTGATAACTTTTTCTGTGTTGCTCCATTTTGCGCAAATGACATGTCCTGACGTTCGTGGTGACCAGCACTACGTTTCATTACATTGTGCCATGCATGTTTGAGATCATCTAGATGCTTAGTTTTCTGTTGCAAGAGTGCATCCCGTTATAAACTGCTGCTATGTGTTGTTTTATGCCATCTTTGCATAGTGATATCTTTTAGCTCGTTTATCCGATTGATGCAAATGATATGTCCACGTGTTCGTCTTGCCATGCTCTACATGTTGTTTGTGTTAGGTTGCATGTTAGATTTAATCTTGCCATGAATATCCTCGTTGCAAAGTGCTATGTGGTTGTTTAGTTGATAAACTTGTTATGAGATGCCATCTTCTTGAGCTCACTGCTATTGTTGTGATTATCTCCATGATGCATGCTTGTATGTTTCGGAATCACCATCATGTGTACTTTGATGTGGTGCTTACCACTTGCCATGTTTAGTTTTGAGGTGACTTAAACTTGCTCTCGAAGATGCCATGATGAAACTGCTGTTTTAACACTTAGTGGATTTTCACCAAGTCTGGAATCTGTTATTCTCAGATGCCATGTTCGCTTGCTGTTCTAGGGCAATCCATGATAGTTTTGGGGTGGATCTTGATGGTTCCTTGTAGTATATATTGTTGGCTATCCATTCAAGTTCTCACATGCTTATTTGAGTGGCTGTAGCATATTTAACTTTGGCTCCAAAGTTGCAATAAATTACTGCTGTCAGGATTTTGTTGTCAAGTTCAATATGTCCAAGCTTGTTGCTATTGATCTGTGGCTCCTTTGGGGGTGCACCTTTGGACTTATTTGCTGTAGGATATGTCTAGTTTATGTTAATGCTCTTTGCCATGATGTTTGAGTGTTGTAGCTTATTTATCTAGTGCTCCGAAGTTGCTACGTTGCTGTAATTTTTCAGCTTTCGCATGTTTCTTGTTTCGGGCATAACTTTTAGCCCGTAGCTCCGATTTCAGCAAGTCTTATATGAAACTTGATTGATTTTCCGTGTAGATTCATAATATCCTATTGATATCATGTTTTGAAGTATTTTGCTTGAGTGCTATTTTCCGTGCTCCGTGTGCTCTCTTAGTGCATCCATCATGCATCCATCATTTTTGTGTGCGCATTGCATCGTGTTGATTCGTGCCTTGTGTGATTGT
The DNA here is from genome assembly GCA_902687465.1 of Secale cereale. Taxonomy (NCBI): domain Eukaryota; kingdom Viridiplantae; phylum Streptophyta; class Magnoliopsida; order Poales; family Poaceae; genus Secale; species Secale cereale. Next base: position 319,576,793 of record LR738712.1, on the reverse strand, counting down.
ATTGTTTAGAGCCTGAAGCTGAGACCGAGTACGAGTACGAGCATGAGGATACCACCGAGCTTGTGAACGAGGATCCCTCTTACGATCTGAACAACTACTCTTCAGGCAAGATGACCGAACCCGGATACCATTACTATTTTTGCCTATTGCTAGAAGTCTCGATCTATAGTTTTGCCTCGATGCCCATGTCTTTCATGTCAGCCTCCTACTTGTAACCATGTCCATGTCTAACCACCCTACCTATGCAAACCTTTGATTGGCTATAAGTACGCTTCGCTCAGCCCCTCTTATAGCATTGCTAGTTGCAGGTGAAGTTGAAGATGTTTGCTTCATGTTGAAGTTTTGTTGGGTTATATCACACTATATAAATGCTTAAAATGAAATCATCTATATATTGGCAAGGGTGGAAGGCTAAGCCTTTTGCTTGGTGATTTGTTCCACTCATGCCGTTAGGAACCGTATAAACCGGTGTTAGTTTCCTTGATTATGCGTTCCTCACACGGTTGGGGTTTATGGGACCCCCTCGATAAACCGCTAAGTGCTAAGTCTTTTCCAGCAAGTCCCAACATTGGTACTATTTGCCTAATAACTAAATAAACTTGCATAGGGAGTAATTAACCCTCTTTCTTAATCAACAACCCGGGACAGTGCTCCACATGAGTGTTGGTCCAAACTGGGGGTCACGCGGGGCCACCACGAGGAAACTCGAGGTTTGGTAAAAACATGTGGGATCGCCCATCCGGACGTGTCCTGAGACTAGATACGCGCGGCTACTATCAGGGTGTCGACACGCCGGGAGGATTTGCTGGATTAGCCTTACCTTAGTTCGGAGTATCTTGAGCACGGGATTCCGAGAATACTCGGGTCTTCCCACCTTGGAGTTGCGACTCCGCGGATCGTGGGCTTGTCATGGGCCAAGTTGGAACACCCCTGCAGGGTTATGAACTTTCGAAAGCCGTGCCCGTGGTTATGTGGTAGATGGGAGCTTGTTAATATCCGGTTGTAGATAACTTGACACATTGTTCTAATACACTACCAGCGTGTATATCGTGACTGTCAATTTCCGAATAGGGATTCGGGAGTTGAACACGGTGGGGTTATGTTTGTTGAGCTTTAGCTAGGATCACTTTGTGATCATCTCTCGACCGAGGCACTTCTCTTCTCGCACACTTTACGTAAGTTAGTGCTAGTTGCTGTTGCAGACTCTTATTCTTTTCTTCAGCCTTAACCTCTCCCAAGGCTTAAATAGTCATGTTACCCGGGAAAGGGATTGTTGAGTCCTCTGTGGCTCACAGTTACTTCACCACACCAGATGCTGGTCCGACGGTGAGCTATCCAGGTGATGGCACCGAGCTAGACTGGGAGTTTGACGAGGAGCGTAGTCGATACTATGTTCGTTATCCTGATGATCAGTAGTGGTGACTTCTACTAGGATTCGATCCGACCTGTCGATTTAAATTATGTTTGGTATCTTGTCATTTGGGTTTTACCCTTAGAGGGTTGTGATGTTTTATTGAATGATGATTTGAGCCATGTAATGTATTTGTGTGACGTGGCGAGTGTAAGCCAACTATTTTATGTTTTCCATCCCCATCTTTTACATGAGTTGTGCAAAGGTACCAAACTTGCGATCATTCCAGCATGGGGTTATGTCTCTAAGTCGTGCCTCGACACGTAGGAGATATAGTCCCATCCTGGGCATTACACTATTGCAATAAGCCTTTCTGCTCAAGGCATCTACAATCACGTTGGCCTTGGCAGGAGTGTACTCGCTGCTTGGGTTGTACTCTTGAATCATTTTCACCCAACGAGTCTGACGGAGGTTGAGGTTTGGTTGGGTGAAGATATACTTTAGGCTCTTGTGATTGGTGAAGATGTCAACCTGTCTGCCCAACAAGAGGTGTCTCCATGTAATCAAAGTGTGGATAACTGCCGCCAACTCAAGATCATGAGTGGGGTAGTTCTTCTTATATGGCTTGAGCTGCCAGGAAGTGTATGCCACTATCTTCTTCTCTTGCATAAGGACACCACCTAGACCTTGCAAAGAGGCATCGCAAAACACTTGGTATGGTTTGGATTCATCAGGAGGAGTCAGAACTGGAGCTGTGACAAGCTTCTCTTTGAGTGTATTGAATGCCACATCACACTCAGGAGTCCAAGAGTACTTGTCATTCTTTTGCAATAGGTTGGACAGAGGCTTGGCAATCTTGGAAAAGTTCTCGACGAACCTTCTGTAATAGCTTGCAAGCCCGAGGAAGCTTTGTAGTTGCTTGACATTTTGAGGAGGTTCCCACTTAACAATAGCTTCAACCTTCTCGGGGTTAACTGAAATGCCATTGGCAGAGATAATATGACCCAGATAGAGAACTTCATCAAGCCAGAATTCGCACTATGAGAATTTCGCATAAAAGCGGTGCTCTCTGAGCCTGTCAATAACCAAACGGAGGTGCTTGGCATGGCCTTCTTTTGTCTTGGAGAGTTCCAAATTATCAACAAGATAGACGAGGACAAACTCATTGGTGTATGGGTTGAGTATGAAATGCATCATCGGGGAGAAGGTGGGACGTGCATTTGCAAGCCCGAAGGACATGACTGTGTACTCATAGGAGCCATAACTTGTCCTGAATGCAGTCTTGGGAATATCCTCTTCACGTATACGAATTTGATGGTAACCCATCCGAAGATCAAGCTTCGAGAAAACCTTGGCTCCTTTGAGTTGCTCGAACAGTTCATTGATGTTGGGGAGCGGGTACTTATTCTTAATTGTCTTCTGGTTCAATGGTCGGTAATCAACGCACAGTCGTTCCGTACCATCCTTCTTCTTGACAAAAAGAACACCATAGCCCCAAGGAGAAGAACTTGGTCTGATCGACCCAAGCGTTCTTGCTCGTCGAGTTGCTTCTTCAATTCCTTCAACTCTTTAGGAGATAACTTGTACGGACGACGACAGGCTGGCTCCGTACCAGGTTCAAGTTCAATGACGGATCCAACTGGACGGTTGGGAGACATTCCTAGCAATTCTTCAGGAAATGCGTCTTCATATTCACAAACCAGCGGAATCTGGGATATGGCATTAATCTTGCCCTTGTCATTGAGAGAGAATAGCCTGATTGTGTTCTCTCGAGCTGCGAAGATAATCACGTCTTCGGAAGGATGAGTTAGATTGACCTCCTTATTTGCACAATCAAGAAGAGCATCATGCTTAGAGAGCCAATCCATTCCAAGAATGAGAACAATGTCCGAATTGCCGAGAACAACTCGGGAAGCTAGAAATTTATAATCGCCCATCTTGATGGAGACATCCGGAACCATGTAGTGAGAATTCATTTGTAATTCCGCAGAAACCACAGTAAAAGATCGAGACAATTCTTGAATTATCAATTCATGCTTGGCAACAAATGGTATTGAAATAAAAGAGAGCGTTGCACCAGAATCAAATAAAACTTTTGCAGGAATAGAGTTAACCGGAAGTGTACCCATGATCACTTGTGAGGAATCCTCAGCTTGAGCTGCATTCATCAGGTTCACTCTTGCGTACTTGGGATTGTGCTTGAAAATACCATTGCTTGGCTACTTGATAGGAGGAGGAGGCGGAAGGCACCTTTGGGTGCACTTGTTAACATAGTGACCTTTCTGACCACACTTGTTGCAAGTAACCTCAGAGAGTGGCCGATGATAAAGACCGCTTGGCCTTGTAGCTTGAAACTGAGACTTGTTCTGGTTGCTTGGGTTGGGTGGGTGGGAAGATCCACGACCACCTGAGTGCTTGTTCTGACTTGGCGGACGGAAGACTGGAGGTGGCAGAAGCCAGAACTTCTGCTGCTTAGCAACCACTTGTGAGGAGGAAGAGGAGCTGACTACATCTCTGATTCTTTTCTTTGAAGCCTCACACTTGAGTTGGGCCACTTCTTGCTTGATAGCCATGTTGTAGAATTGATCAAATTCATCTGGCTTGAAGAGAGTGAGAGCAAGCTGGAGTTCATCTTTCACACCACCTCGGAATTGGTAGATCTTGCTCTTTGCATCAGGAATATCTTGCTTAGCATAACGGGCCAGATTCTGGAACTTCACATTGTACTGATAGACATACATGTTTCCCTGCTTTAGGTTGCAAAATTGCTCACGCATGCCTTTAATGACACTGGTAGGGATGTGGTGCGCAAGAAAATCAGGGCAAAAGTCGGTCCAGCTGACCACTTGACCCTCCCTAGAGTCTTGGTACTGTTGCCACCAATCTGCAGCTTGGTCTTTGAGTTGGAATGCGGCAAACTTGACATAATCCACTGGGTTGACATTAATGCACTCGAAATGCTTCTTGATGTCAGTGAGCCAATCCTCGGCATCGAGCGGACCAACACAGTAGCTGAAGGCCTTGGGCTGATTTGCCAGGAATTGGTTCAAAGTAGCAAAGTGAGGCTGGTTGTTGAAGTTAGCTTGGCCTTGATTCCCATGATTGTTCTGGTTGTTCTGAATAGTTTGAAAAGCTTGCATCATCTGAAGCATCATCTGAGTGTTGGCGGTGGTGGCTTGCATCGCAGCCCGCCATGCCTTAGGCGGAGGAGGAGGGCATGGTGGTGTTTCATCCTCAACCTCTGGTTCTGGTTGGGAACTTTTTTAGGCGCCATCCTGGAGATGACGACAACCGTTAGAATCCCAATTGCAAGTTATATAGATGAATCAAAGGAAAGACATGTTGCAACATAAAATCTACACAATATCATCCGAACATAGCAATGAACGAATGAATTCCATAAGCTTAAATAACACATCAACTTGTTGAGAAGCCACGTGAATGATTGAAGAATAAACCAACAACGTAACAAATGGAATAAATACATGATAGACCCCAACCTCATATCATGCATCCGTTGGAAGATTTCCTAAGAGCTACTTGAATTCCCACCTATTAATTCCCGAAGCTTTCGGGTTATGCAATATGGTGTCGGGGATACAGGGGAGGCACCGCAAATGACTCAACTAATAAATCCTACATCCAGCTGTATCCATCCGTCAACACATAACCAGGCACCTTCGGAAACCGTTTACCTCATACCTTCGAAAAGCATCCGCTATACTAACTGTGGCAATACTCCCGAACTATCATCCCAGTACTAGGTGACGTCGGGGTTATCTCACCACCAGTCACGCATAGAAGAGTTTTCGATGTCGGCCACCTCTGGTATTCCAGAACGACAATGATACAATTGTGATGACAACACCTCGGAGCTCAACTCCCCGGGACACTGCCACAACCCCTAAATGACAGGAGGCACCAAGAACAATGTTCTCATCACAAAAATATTGGAACAATCCCAACAATACCTGCGTGATCCTAAAAAAATTAGTGGAAAACAGGGTAGGAAGACAAAACTTCTATGTCACGAGTCCTCACCAGAGCGACGAAGGGGATAAGGAGAAAAAAGAATTCATACTCTTCGATATATATAATCCTAAGACTCAATTTTTAAAAAAAATCTAGACTCAACATCGGTAGCGATTCGATCAAACAGTGGCTCCTAGGTCGGGGAAGGCTCTGATACCAACTTGTAACGCCCAAGATGCGACTATATCTCCTACGTGTCGAGGCACGACTTAGAGGCATAACCGCGTTTTGGTATGATCGCAAGAAGGTTATCTTCACACATTCCCATATACAAGAACAAAGGGGAAAGAAAATACATAGTTGGCTCACAATCGCCACTTCACACAATGCATAAATAAGTCATACATTCATCCAAGTACAATCAAGGTCCGACTACGGACAAATCCAAATGAAAAGAAGATAACCACCCACTATGCCTGATCGGCCCTAGTAGGAACCACTACTGATCGTCGGGAAACGTCACGTACATACGCCCACGTTCCTGATCGAACTCCCACTTGAGTTTTTGGCCATCAACTGAATCGTACTCGGTTGTACCTGCACCTGTGTTTGTAGTAAACTTTGAGTCACAAGGAATTAGTAATCCCATTCCCGGGTATCAAAACTATTAAATCATTTCGGTAAGGAGAAAGTGTATAAGTGGGCTGTTGCACGCGCTAAGCATAGATGAGGTGGCTAGCTTACGTATCATTAGAGTGAGAAGAGAAGTGAAAGCCATCAGTCGTGAACTAAATCATGATCACTAGATGATCCTGTCTACCTACGAGTCATCCATAACCCAGCCGTGTTCTCTTCCCAAACTCCCTCGAAAAGAGATCATCATGACTACTCACACGGTAGTGTATTATGTTTGAGGTTTTGTGTCAAGTCATCTACAACCGGATATTAACAAATTCCAACCCGCCACATAACCGTGAGCACTGCTTTCGAAAGATCATAACCCTACATGGGTGTCCCAACTTAGCCCATCACAAGCTCTCGCGATCAACAGAGGTAAAAAACCCTTTTCTTAGGTACTACCCGATCAGACTTGGAATCCCGATGTACAAGATATTTCGACAATGGTAAAACAAGTCCAGCAAGACCTCCCGACGTGCCGACACCCTGATAGGAGCCGTGCGGATCTCTTTTCAGGCCACGATCGGATTGTCCAAACTTCCGGAAGGCGAAAATACCAGAGTTTCCCCTGGCGGCCATGGGCGGTTGACAGGTTTGGACCTACACTCATGAGGAGCACTCGCCTGGGTTGTAGATTAAGAATCCACAGGGTAGCTAGTCCCTATGCAAATTTTAGTTGTTATTAGGCAAATGGTAAAACCAAGGTTGGGCCTTGCTGGAGGAGTTTTATTCAAATCGAACTATCAAGGGGTCCCCATATACCCAACCGCGTGAGGAACGTAAAAATCAAGGAACATAACACCAGTTTATTAGTTTTTAAGGCGGCATGAGTGGAACAAAACACCGAGCAAAAGGACAAGCCTTCCACCCATTGCCATGTATATAGGTGCATTAATGTAAATAATAGATACTGTGTTATTCCCAAAAACCCGATCCACATGGAGAAAACTTCATCTTCACCTGCAACTAGCAACGCTATAAGAGTGGGGCTTGAGCAAAAGCGTAACTTAGCCAAACAACGGTTTGCTAGGAGGGTGGTTAGAAGTTTCATGGCAAGGTAGGGGCTGACATGCAAAAGTATAGGTATCGCGACAAAGCAATAGAGCGAGGCGTCTAGCATAGCAACATTAGAGGTGATATCGATAAATGGTCATCTTGCCTGGTAAGTCGTCGGTGTACTCGGGACCTTGCTCTTCGTACTCGAACTCAGCGGCTGCCTCAACCTCGAACTCGAACTCGTCTCCCAGTGCTACCCAACATAAACAAGCATCCAAATAAACACAATTGACAAGACAAGAACACATGCTATGCAAGAGAGGTGCAAGTATGATGATACAGAGCTACCGGTATGAAGGGAGATGAAGCCGGGAAGGACATGAGAAGACATGATGGATGTGGGCAAGATCTTGGCAAACCAAGCATGCCACTGGATAGATTGAAAGATTTCGGTCGAAATCGATATAAAGATCATTGGAATTGGATGCATGGTTTGCAAATGGCAAGCAAAACAAGATGCAATGCAAAACTGAAGTTAACAGCAACATGGCTTCTTTGGAGCAAGGTTTAGATATGCTACAGGACCCAAACATGATGAAAAACGGTTTGGATGTGAAGTAGACATGATTCTCAACAAGTAAGAACTCAGAGCACACCCAAAAACTTGCTGGAACACAATTAAACTAGCATGGCAAGATTCAATAAGTTAACAGATTTCTCAGACTTAGTGAAATTTTACTGGGCATGCTACCAGGAACAATATGTTGCTGCCTTTGGAGGCACACACCAGCAAGCAACACAATTATAACAATTATGAAAATTACATGAGCATGAAGAAGACATAATATACTTCCAGATCATCCAAATAAACAATTCATTCCATGCAAGAGTTGCTTAACATGAGCTTTGCCAAAGTGAATGTTCTGTTAACAGGCTGACAGTTCAGATTTCAAGCATTTTGAGAGCAAGATAACAACAAGCTACAGCAGGGCATATATGCAAACAAAGACATGGATTGATAGACAAATATATGTACATCAATACATTCTCACTAGTTACTCCAAAGCATACATGGAAAAGATTGTGGCATCAAGCTTACATGGCAACATGTTATGACAGATTTCAGACTTAGCAGTTTTTCACTAAGTGTAAAAACAGCAACATCGACATGGCATGTTTAAAAGCTTGTCCAAGTCACCACAGAGCATAACATGAAAAACCAAATGCACCACTTCAAAAATAACATGATTATGCTCCAAAAACATGTTGACATGTGGCTCAAAAGAAAATCACACAAAATGCTACGAAAAAGACAAATCATCAAGTTATAATAATTTCAGCAACTTAACAGCAATAAGCACTTTTGTAACAGGGATAAACATGGCATAATGCAACCTAACTTGTATGCAAATGCATCCATCATGAAGAGCATCACAAGACGAACATTTTGACATATCATACACTCCATTTGTACCAACATGCACAAAGTTACATCCCTACAAACATGCTAACATATTGTTAACAGACAACTAGTGTTGAAACAGTAACATCACATAGAAGTTTGGCAACGAAGATTAAGACATCTAGATGAACCCTAACATGCACAAAACTAATGCCAACACGTAGAGCACTTCGAGACGAACATTTCCATATATCATACACGCAAATCGGAGCTACGAGCACGGAGATGTGACATGATGAAGGAGGCAACATAATATAAAGATTTCGGGACTTAGAGAAATATACCCTCGCGAAAAACGGGATGGAGGGGTACGGGGACGGAGCGGAGCGGGACGAGGACCGAGCCATTTGTATCGGCTCCCGGTGGATCTGACCCACCCGGGGCAGATCCGGCCGGAGCGGGGCCTAGCGGCGGCGGAGCTCGCTGGAGCGATGTCGGCGGAGACCGGCGGCGGTATGAGCGCGGCCCGAGGCGGCGGTGTTCGGCGCACGGGGCGGGGGCGACCGGTGGCGCGGCGGTGGCGGTCGGCCCATGGGGCGGCGGGGTCGCAGCGGGGGGCGGCGGCGCGGCCGAGGGAGCCGTGAGGCAGAGGCGCGGCGGCCGGAGGGTGCGGGCGGAGGCGCGGGCCTGGCGGGCTGGCCACGTGCTTCGCGGGCCCGGCGGCATGGGGGAGGAGGCCGACGGTGGGGTGCCACGTGTTGATGCGGGATTGGTTGAGGGGGCGGCGACGGACGTATCCGTCGGCGCGCAGGAGCTCGGGCTAGGGTTTCTACCCGAAATTTCGGGGGATTGGGTTGTTTTATAGGTAGAGGGAGCTAGGAAAGTCCAAATGGGGTGCGGTTTTCGCCCACACGATCGTGATCAAACGTCCGAGAGCATGGAGGTGGTTTGGATGGGATAGTTGGCTGTTGTGGAGGGGTGCTGGGCCAAAAGAGATAGGCCTTCCGGTGACTTACGCGGTTAACTGTTGGAGTATCAAACGACCTCCAAACGAGACAAAACTTGACTGGCGATCTACCCACACTATAACAACATTGCACGAAAATTTTCACCCCATTCTGAGAACATTTTTATCCCGCTTACGAAACAAAGACTAGAGAGGTGCGACGGGTGCCATGTGAGAGAGTCGGAAAGCGAAACGGACAGCGGAGAGGATGGAGATGATGCAACTACACAAAGATGCAAGAGAGACTATGCCAATGCAATGCACATGATGGAAATGACATAGTGATATGCAACACATGCTTAAAGCAAAAATGCAGAAACCCGAAATGAAGGAAGATCCCAGAATGGAATTGATTAAGTCAACGATGCATATATTGCCATAAATGGAATTGTTACATATAGGGCATTACAAACTCTCCTCCACTACGAAAAGATATCGTCCCGAGATCTAGGACTGAAAAAACTCCAGATATTTAGAACAGTGTTGATCCTCACGTTCCCACAGCTTCTCGATCGGTATGGTGTGACCACTTCACTTTCAGTAACTTGATTGATTTGTTACGAGTCTTGCGCTCGGTTTCTTCAAGGATAGCAACGGGGTGCTCATGATAATACAAGTCGGCTTGAAGATCAATTTCTTCGAAGGCGACGGTGCGCTCGGGCATCTTGAAGCACTTGCGGAGTTGTGACACGTGGAACACGTCGTGCACGTTGGACAAGTTTGGAGGAAGCTCAAGTTGGTAGGCGAGGTCGCCTCTTTTCCCAACAATCTTGAAAGGATCCATGTATCTTGGAGCAAGCTTGCCCTTTATACCGAACCTCTGAGTGCCCTTCATAGGAGAAACACGGAGATACACATGATCACCAATGTCGAAAGCCAAGTCACGGTGCTTGCTGTCATAGTAGCTCTTTTGGCGCGATTGCGCGGCCTTGAGATTCTCATGTAAGGCTATGCACATTTCTTCGGCCTCTGAGATCAAGTCATTGCCAAGGAGTTGACATTCACCAATCTCGGACCAGTGGAGAGGGGTACGGCACTTTCTGCCATAGAGAATTTCAAATGGTACTTTGCCTGAACTTGCTTGGAAGCTGTTGTTGTAGGAGAATTCGGCAAATGGAAGACAATCTTCCCATTTCATACCGAAGGAGATGACACATGCCCTGAGCATATCTTCAAGAATTTGGTTCACCCTCTCGACTTGACCACTTGTCTAAGGATGGAAAGTTGTTCTGAAGTGAATCTTGGTACTCATAGCTGACTAGAAGGAATCCTAGAATTTGGAAGTGAACAAGCTTCCACGATCTAAGGATATTACTTGAGGGATAGCGTGCAAAGAGACAATTCTTGAGGTGTACAGCTCTTCCAGTTGTGCTGCGTTAATGGATTACTTGACTTGAAGAAAATGAGACACCTTTGTGAGCTTATCAATAACCACAAAGATAGCATCGTTCCCTCGCTTGGACTTGGCGAAGCCGGTGACGAAATCCATCTCAATGTGATCGAAATTCCACTCGGGAATAGGCAAAGGTTGGAGAAGTCCAGCTAGACGTTGATGCTCTTCTTTGACTCTGCGGCAGACATCACACTCATTCACGAATTGAGCAATTTCTCTTTTCATACAAGTCCACCAATAGGATTTCTTGAGTTCATGATACATCTTGGAGCTGCCTGGATGTTTCGAGAGAAGGGAATTATGAGCCTTGTTCATTATGACCTTCTGTAGGTCACCTTTTGGAATCACAATTCGGTCCTCAAAGAATAAGGTGTCCTTGTCATCATTAAGGTAGCACTTGTACTTTGGAGTACCTTTGGCAATACCATGCTTCACTTTATTCATCATAGCATCAAGAAGTTGAGCTTCATGGATTTGATCTTCCAAGGTAGGAGCAACTTGAAGGTTGGCAAGAAATCCTTGCAGAACAATTTGAAGGTTGAGTTTTCGGAATGCTTCACAAAGATCCGGTTGGAACGGTTTGAGGATGAGACTGTTGCAATAAGCCTTTCAACTCAAGGCATATGCAATCACGTTGGCCTTGCCAGGAGTGTACGCAATGCTTGGGTTGTACTCTTGAATCATTTCGACCCAACGATTCTGACGGAGGTTGAGGTTTGGTTGGGTGAAGATATACTTCAGGCTCTTGTGATCGGTGAAGATGTGAACTTGCCTGCCCAACAAGAGGTGTCTCCACGTAATCAAGGTGTGGACAACTGCCGCCAACTCAAGATCGTGAGTGGGGTAGTTCTTCTCATTTGGCTTGAAATGCCGAGAAGTGTATGCCACTATCTTCTTCTCTTGCATAAGGACACCACCCACACCTTGCGAAGAGGCATCGCAAAACACTTGGTATGGTTTGGATTAATCAGGAGGAGTCAGAACTGGAGCTAAGACAAGCTTCTCTTTGAGTGTATTGAATGCCACATCACACTCAGGAGTCCAAGAGTACTTGACATTCTTTTGCAACAGGTTGGACAGAGGCTTGGTAATCTTGGAGAAGTTCTCGACGAACCTTCTGCAATAGCTTGCAAGGCCGAGGAAGCTTCGGAGTTGCTTAACATTTTGAGGAGGTTCCCACTTAACAATAGCTTCAACCTTCTCGGGGTTAACTGAAATGCCCTTGGCAGAGATAATATGACCCAGATAGAGAACTTCATCAAGCCAGAATTCGCACTTTGAGAATGTCGCATAAAATCGTTTCTCTCTAAGCATGTCAAGAACCAAACGGAGGTGCTTGGCGTGGTCTTCTCTTGTCTTGGAGAATACCAAAATATCATCAAATAGACGAGGACGAACTCATTGGTGTATGGGTTGAATATGAAATGAATCATCCGGGAGAAGGTGGGAGGTGCATTTGCAAGCCCGAAGGACATGACTGTGTACTCGTAGGAGCCATAACTTGTCATGAATGCAGTCTTGGGAATATCCTCTTCATAGATACGAATTTGATGGTAACCCATCCTGAGATCAAGCTTCGAGAAAACCTTGGCTCCTTTTAACTGCTCGAACAGTTCATTGATGTTCGGGAGCGGGTACTTATTCTTGATTGTCTTCTTGTTCATTGGTCGGTAATAAACGCACAATCGTTCTGTACCATCCTTCTTCTTGACAAAAAGAACACCACAGCTCCAAGGAGAAGAACTTGGTCTAATCAGACCCAAGCGTTCTTGCTCGTCGAGTTGCTTCTACAATTCCTTCAACTCTTTAGGAGATAGCTTGTACGGACGCCAACAGGCCGGCTCCGTACCAGGTTCAAGTTCAATGACAAATTCAACTAGACGGTTGGGGCATTCCTGGCAATTCTTCAGGAAATACGTCTTCATATTCACAAACCACCAGAATCTAGGATATGGCATTAATCTCGCCCTTGTCATTGAGAGAGAATAGCCTGATTGTGTTATCTCAAGCTGCGAAGATAATCACATCTTCGGAAGGATGGGTTAGATTGACCTCCTTATTTGTACAACCAAGAAGAGCATCATGCTTAGAGAGCCAATCCATTCCAAGAATGAGATCAATGTCCGAATTGCCGAGAACAACTGGGGAAGCTAGAAATTTATAATCACCCATCTTGATGGAGACATCCGTAACTATGTAGCGATAATCAATTTGTAATCCCGGAGAAACCACAGTTAAAGATCGAGGCAATTATTGAATGATCAATTCATGCTTGGCAACAAATGGTTTTGAAATAAAAGAGAGCGATGCACCAGAATCAAATAAAACTTTTGTAGGAATAGAGTTAACCGGAAGTGTACCCATGATCACTTGTGAGGAATCCTTAGCTTGAGCTGCGTTCATCAGGTTCACTCTTGCATACTTGTGATTGTGCTTGACAATAGCATTGCTTGACGACTTGATAGGAGGAGGAGGCGGAAGGCGCCTTTGGGTGCACTTGTTAGCATAGTGACCTTTCCGACCACACTTGTTGCAAGTAACCTCAAAGAGTGGCCGATGATAAGGACCGCTTGGCCTTGTAGCTTGAAACTGAGACTTGTTCTGGTTGCTTGGGTTGGGTGAGTGGGAAGATCCACGACCACCTGAGTGCTTGTTCTGACTTGGAGGACGGAAGACTGGAGGTGGCGGAAGCCAGAACTTCTGCTGCTTAGCAACCACTTGAGAGGAGGAAGAGGACCTGAGTGCATCTCTGATTGTTTTCTTTAAAACCTCACACTTGAGTTAGGCCGCTTCTTGCTTGAGAGCCATGTTGTATAATTGATCAAATTCATCTGAATTGATCAAATTCATCTGGCTCGAAGAGAGTGAGAGCAAGCTGGAGTTCATGTTTCAGACCACCTCGGAATTGGTAGATCTTGCTCTTTGCATCAGGAATATCTTGCTTAGCATAACGGGCCAGATTCTCGAACTTGAGATTGTACTGATAGACAGACATGTTTCCCTGCTTGAGGTTGCGAAATTGCTCACGCATGCCTTCAATGACACTGGTAGGGATGTAGTGCGCACGAAAATCATGACAAAAGTCGGTCCAGCTGACCACTTGACCCTCCCTAGAGTCTTAGTACTGTTGCCAGCAATCTGCAGCTTGGTCTTTGAGTTGGAATGCGGCAAACTTGACATAATCCACTGGGTTGACATTACTGCACTCGAAATGCTTGTTGATGTCAGTGAGCCAATCCTTGGCATCGAGCGGATCAACACAGTAGCTGAAGGACTTGGGCTGATTTGCCAAGAATTGGTTCAGAGTAGCAAAGTGAGGCTGGTTGTTGAAGTTAGCTTGGCCTAGATTCCCATGATTGTTCTGGTTGTTCTGAATAGTTTGAAAAGCTTGCATCATCTGAAGTATCATCTGAGTGTTGGCGGTGGTGGCTTGCATCGCAGCCCGCCATGCCTCACGCGGAGGAGGAGGGATGGTGGTGTTTCATCCTCAACCTCTAGGTTCTGGTTGGAAACTTTTTTAGGTGCCATCCTGGAGATGACGACAACCGTTAGAATCTCAAATGCAAGATATATAGCTGAATCAAAGGCTAGACATGTTGCAACATAAATCTTCATGATATCATCCGAACATAGCAAAGAACGAACGAATTCCATAAGCTTAAATGACACATCAACTTGTTGAGAAGCCACGTGAATGATTGATGAATAAACCAACAACGTAACAAATGGAATAAATACATGATAGACCACAACCTCATATCATGCATCCGTTGGAAGATTTCCTAAGAGCTACTTGAATTCCCACCTATTAATTCCCGAAGCTTTCCGGTTATGCAATTTGGTGTTGGGGATACACGGGAAGCACCGCAAATCACTCAACTAATAAATCCTACATCCAGCTGTATCCATCCCTCAACACATAATCAGGCACCTTCGGAAACCTTTTACCTCATACCTTCGAAAAGCATCCGCTATACTAGCTGTGGCAATACTCCCAAACTATCCCCCCAGTACTAGGTGACGTCGGGGTTATCTCACCACCAGACACGCATAGAAGAGTTTTCGATGTCGGCCACCTCTGGTATTCCAGAACCACAACGATACAATTGTGACGACAACACCTCGGAGCTCAACTCCACGGGACACAGCCACAACCCCTAAATGACATGAGGCACCAAGACAATGTTCTCGTCACAAAAATATCAGAACGATCCCAACAATACCTGCGTGATCCTAAAAACAATTAGTGGAAAACAGGGTTGGAAGACAAAACTTCTACGTCACGAGTCCTCACCAGAGCGACGAAGGGGATAAGGTGAAAAAAAGAATTCGTACTCTCCGATATATATAATCCTAAGACTCAATTTTAAAAAAAATTATAGACTCAACATCGGTAGCGGTTCGATCAAACAGTGGCTCCTAGGTCGGGGAAGGCTCTAATACCAACTTGTAACGCCCAAGATGCGACTATATCTCCTACGTGTTGAGGCACGACTTAGAGGCATAACCGCGTTTTGGTATGATCGCAAGAAGGTTATCTTGACACATTCCCATATACAAGAACAAAGGGGGAAAAATACATAGTTGGCTTACAATCGCCACTTCACACAATGCATAAATAAGTCATACATTCATCCAAGTACAATTATGGTCCGACTACGGACAAATCCAAATGAAAAGAAGATAACCACCCACTATGCACGATCGGCCCTAGTAGGAACCACTACTGATCGTCGGGAAACGTCACGTACATACGCCCACGTTCCTCATCGAACTCCCACTTGAGTTCCTAGCCATCAACTGAATCGTACTCGGTTGTACCTGCACCTGTGTTTGTAGTAAACTTTGAGTCACAAGGACTCAGTAATCCCATTCCCGGGTATCAAAACTATTAAAGCCTTTGGGTAAGGAGAAAGTGTATAAGTGGGCTGCTGCACGCGCTAAGCGTAGATGAGGTGGCTAGCTTACGTATCATCAGAGCGAGAAGAGAAGTGCAAGCCATCGGTCGTGAACTAAATCATGATCACTAGATGATCCTGTCTACCTACGAGTCAGCCATAACCCAACCGTGTTCTCTTCCCAAACTCCCTCAAAAAGAGATCATCATGACTACTCACACGGTAGTGTATTATGTTTGAGGTTTCGTGTCAAGTTATCTCCAACCGGATATTAACAAATTCCAATACACCACATAACCGCAGGCACGGCTTTCGAAAGATCATAACCCTGCAGGGGTGTCCCAACTTAGCCCATCACAAACTCTCATGATCAACAGAGGTAAAAAACCCTTATCTTAGGGCCTACCCGATCATACTCGGAATCCAGGTGTACAAGATATTTGTGCAATGGTAAAACAAGTCCAGCAAGACCTCCTGACGTGCCGACACCCTGATAGGAGCCGTGCGGATCTCGTTTCAGGCCACGATCGGATTGTCCAAACTTCCGGAAGGCCAAAATACCAGAGTTTCCCTTGGCGGCCACCAGCGGTTGACAGGTTTGGACCAACACTCATGAGGAGCAATGGCCTGGGTTGTAGATTAAGAATCCACGGGATAGCTAGTCCCTATGCAAATTTTAGTTGTTATTAGGCAAATGGTAAAACCAAGGTTGGGCCTTGCTGGAGGAGTTTTATTCAAATCGAACTATCAAGGGGTCCCCATATACCCAACCGCGTGAGGAACGTAAAATCAAGGAACATAACACCGGTTTATCGGTTTTTAAGGCGGCATGAGTGGAACAAAACACCGAGCAAAAGGCCAAGCCTTCCACCCATTGCCATGTATATAGGTGCATTAATGTAAATAATAGATATTGTGTTATTCCCAAAAACCCGATCCACATGGAGAAAACTTCATCTTCACCTGCAACTAGCAACGCTATAAGAGTGGGGCTTGAGCAAAAGTGTAACTTAGCCAAACAACGGTTTGCTAGGTGGGTAGTTAGAGGTTTCATGGCAAGGTAGGGGCTAACATGCAAAAGGATAGGTATCGCGGCAAACCAATAGAACGAGGCATCTAGCATAGCAACACTAGAGGTGATATCGAGGAATGGTCATCTTGCCTGGTTAGTCATCGGTGTAGTCGGGACCTTGCTCTTCGTACTCGAACTCAGCGGCTGCCTCAACCTCATACTCGAACTCGTATCCCGGTGCTACACAACTTAAACAAGCATCCAAATAAACACACTTGACAAGACAAGAACACATGTTATGTAAGAGAGATGCATGTATGATGCTACGGAGCTACTGGTATGAAGGGAGATGAAGCCGGGAAGGACATGAGAAGACATGATGGATGTGGGCAGGAACTTGGCAAAACCAAGCATGCCACTTGATAGATTGAAAGATTTTTGTCGAAATCGATATAAAGATCATTGGAATCGGATGCACTGTTTGCAAATGGCAAGCAAAACAAGATGCAATGCAAAACTGAAGTTAACAGCAACATGGCATCTTTGGAACAAGGTTTAAATATGCTACAACACCCAAACATGATGACAAAAGGCATGTATGTGAAGTAGACATGATTCTCAACAAGTATGAACTCAGAGCACACCCAAAAACTCACTGGAACACAATTAAACTAGCATGGCAAGATTCAATAAGTTAACATATTTCTCAGACTTGGTGAAAATTTACTGGGCATGCAACCAGGAACAATATGTTGTTGCCTTTGGAGGCACACAACAGCGAGCAACGCAATTATAACAAGCATGAAAATTACATGAGCATGAAGAAGACATAATATACTTCCAGGTCATCCAAAGAAACAATCCATTCCATGCAAGAGTTGCTTAACATGAGCTTTGCAAAAGTGAATGTTCTCTTAACAGGCTGACAGTTCAGATTTCAAGCATTTTGAAAGCAAGATAACAACAAGCTACAGCAGGGCATATATGAAAACAAAGGCATGGATTGATAGACAAATTTATGTACATCAAGACATGCTCACTAGTTACTCCAAAGCATACATGGAAAAGATTGTGGCATCAAGTTTAATGGCAACATGTTATGACATATTTCAGACTTGGCAGTTCTTCACTAAGTGTAAAAATAGCAACATTGACAAGGCATGTTTACAAGCTTGTTCAAGTCACCACAGAGCATAACATGAAAAACCAAATGCACCACTTCAAAGATAACATGATTATGCTCATAAAACAAGTTGACATGTGGCTCAAAATAAAATCACACAAAATGCTACGAAAAAGACAAATCATCAACTTATAACAATTTCAGCAACTTAACAGCAACAAGCACTTTTGTAACAGGGATAAACATGGCATAATGCAACCTAACATGTATGCAAATGCATCCATCATTAAGAGCATCACAAGACAAACATTTTGACATATCATACACTCCATTTGGACCAACATGCACAAAGTTACGTCCTAAGGAACATCCTAACATATTGTTAACAAACAACTAGTGCTGAAACAGTAACATCACATAGCAGTTTTGCAATGAATATTAAGACATCTAGATGAACACTGGCATGCACAAAACTGATGCCAACACGTAGAGCACTTCGAGACGAACATTTCCGTATATCATACACGCAAATTGGAGCTACGAGCACGGAGATGTGACATGATGAAGGAGGCAACATATGATGAAGGGGGCAACATATTATAAGGATTTCGGGACTTAGAGAAAAAACGGGATGGAGGGGTACGGGGACAGAGCGGAGCGGGACGAGGACAGCGCCGTTTGGATCGGCTCCCCTTCGATCTGATCCACCCGAGGCAGATCCGGTCGGAACTGGGCCCGGCAGCGGCAGAGCTCGCCGGAGCGACGTCGGCGGAGACAGAAGGCGGTGTGTGCGCGGCCCGAGGTGGCGGCGGCCGGCGTGGAATATGGCGGCGGCGGTGGTAGGCGTGCGGGGCAGTGGCAACCGATGGCGCAGCGGTGGTCGATGCGCGGGGCGGTGGGGTCGCAGCGGCCGGAGGCGGAGCCGCGTCGGCGGGCGGCGGCGCGACCGAGGGAGCAGCGAGGCGGAGGCGCGGCGGCCGGAGGGCGCGGGCGGAGGAGCGGGCCGGGCAGGCCGGCCGCGGGCCTGGCGGCACGGGGGAGAGGGTGGCGGTGAGGTGCCACATGTCGATGCTGGATTGGTTGAGCGGGCGGCGGCGGACGTGTCCGGCGGCGCGGAGGAGCTCGGGCTAGGGTTTCTACCCGAAATTTCAGGGGATGGGGCTATTTTATAGGTAGAGGGAGCTAGGAGAGTCCAAATGGGGTGCAGTTTTCGCCCACACAATCGTGATGCAACGACCGAGAGCATGGATGTGGTTTGGATGGGCTAGTGGGCTGTTGTGGAGGAGTGTTGGGCCTAAAGAGGTAGGGCTTCCGGCGAGTTACGCAGTTAATCGTTGGAGTATCAAGCGACATCCAAATGAGACGAAACTTGACAGGCGTTCTACCCACACTATAACAACACTGCACGACAACTTTCACCTCATTCCGAGAATGTTTTTATCCCGCTCACGTAACAAAGACTAGAGAGGTGCAACGGGTGCCATGTGAGAGAGTCGGAAACTGAAACGGACAACGGAGAGGATGGAGACAATGCAACTACACACGGATGCAAGTGAGACTATGCCAATGCAATGCACATGATGGAAATGACATAGCGATATGCAACACACGCTTAAAGCAAAAACGAAGAAACCCGAAATGAAGGAAGAGCCCAGAATGGAATTGATTAAGTCAATGATGCATATATTGCCATAAATGGAATTATTACATCTGGGGCGTTACATTCATCATCCTAGCGCTCTCCATGACGAGGAGGGAGTAGTTCATGTAGAGTCATATTTTGTTCTAAGTATCGAGTTGTAATCCTTGAGTTGTACAAGAAATAGAAGTGTGATGATCATCATTATTAGAGCATTGTCCCGTGTGAGAAAAAAAAAGAGAAAGGCCAAATAAAAAAAGAGGTCAAATTAAAAAAAGAGAAAGAGTCTCCAAAAAACAGGAGTCTCCAAAAAATGAGAGAAAAAGAGAGAAGGGGCAATGCTATTATCCTTTTTCCACACTTGTGCTTCAAAATAGCACCATGATATTCATGATAGAGAGTCTCTTGTTTTGTCACTTTCATATACTAGTGGGAATTTTCGTTATAGAACATGGCTTGTATATTCCAACAATGGGCTTCCTCAAAATGCCCTAGGTCTTCGTGAGCAAGCAAGTTGGATGCACACCCACTAGTTTCTTTTGTTGAGCTTTCATACATTTATAGCTCTAGTGCATCTGTTGCATGCCAATCCCTACTCACACACATTGATATCTATTGATGGGCATCTCCATAGCCCATGAAAATGCCTAGTTGATGTGAGACAATCTTCCTCCTTTTTGTCCTCTCCACAACCACCACTCTATTCCACCTATAGTGTTATGTCCATGACTCACGCTCATGTATTCCGTGAAAGTTGGAAAAGTTTGAGAATACTAAAGTATGAAACAATTACTTGGCCGAAACCGGGGTTGTGCATGATTTGAATATTTTGTATGACGAAGATGGAGCATAGCCAAACTATATGATTTTGTAGGGATGAACTTTCTTTGGCCATGTTATTTTGAGAAGACATAATTGCTTAGTTAGTATGCTTGAAGTATTATTATTTTTATGTCAATATTAAACTTTTGTCTTGAATCTTTCGGATCTAAATATGCATGCCACAGTAAAGAAAATTGTGTTGATAAATATGTTAGGTAGCATTCCACATCAAAAATTATGTTTTTATCATTTACCTACTCGAGGACGAGCAGGAATTAAGCTTGGGGATGCTTGATACGTCTCCAACGTATCTATAATTTTTTATTGTTCCATGCTATTATATTATCCATCTTGAATGTTTTATATGTATTTATATGCTATTTTATATGGTTTTTGGGACAAACATATTAACCTAGAGCCCAGTGCGAGTTTCTATTTTTTTTCCTTGTTTTTGACTTTGCAGAAAAGGAATACCAAATAGAGTCCAATTGATGTGCCAATTTTTTATGAATCTTTATGGACCAAAAGAAGCCCCGGGAGTAAAAGAGTTGGGCCAGAAGAGTCCCGGGCCGTCCACAAGGGTGGAGGGCGCGCCCTACCCCCCAGGGCGCGTCCCCCTATCTCGTGGACAACTCGAAGACCCCCCTGACTTGTGCCCGACGCCAAAAATTCCTATAAATACATAAACCCCAGAAAGAAACCTAGATCGGGAGTTCCGCCGCCGCAAGCCTCTGTAGCCACCAAAAACCAATCGAGACCCTGTTCCGGCACCCTGCCATAGGGGGGATCGCTCACCGGTGGCCATCTTCATCATCCTGGCGCTCTTCATGACGAGGAGGGAGTAGTTCACCCTCGAGGCTGAGGGTATGTACCATTAGCTATGTGTTTGATCTCTCTCTCTCTCTCTCGTGTTCTTGATATGGCACGATCTTGATGTATCGCGAGATTTGCTACCATAGTTGGATCTTATGATGTTTCTCCACCTCTACCTTCTTGTAACGGATTGAGTTTTCCCTTTGAAGTTATCTTATCCTATTGAGCCTTTAAGGATTTGAGAACACTTGATGTATGTCTTGCGTGGGATACCCATGGTGACAATGGGGTATTCTATTGATTCATTTGACGTATGTTTTGGTGATCAACTTGCGGGTTCCGTGACCTTGGGAATCAATGCATAGGGGTTGGCACACGTTTTTGTCTTGACTCACCGATAGAAACTTTGGCGCACTCTTTGGAGTTCTTTGTGTTGGTTGAATAGATGAATCTGAGATTGTGTGATGCATATCGTATAATCATACCCACGGATACTTGAGGTGACAATGGAGTATCTAGGTAACATTAGAGTTTTGGTTGATGTGTGTCTTAAGGTGTTATTCTAGTACGAACTCTAGGATAGATCGAACGGAAAGAATAGCTTCGTGTTATTTTACTACGGACTCTTGAACAGATCGATCAGAAAGAATAACTTTGAGGTGGTTTCATACCCTACAATAATCTCTTCGTTTGTTCTCCGCTATTAGTGACATTGGAGTGACTCTTTTATGCATGTTGACGGATAGTTATATGATCTAGTTATGTTATTATTGTTGAGAGAACTTGCACTAGTGAAAGTATGAACCCCCTAGGCCTTGTTTCGAAGCATTGCAATACCGTTTGTGCTCACTTTTATCATTAGTTACATTGCTGTTTTTATATTTTCATATTACAAATACCTATATCTACCATCCATATTGCACTTGTATCACCATCCCTTCGCCTAACTAGTGCACCTATACAATTTTCCATTGTATTGGGTGTGTTGGGGACAGAAGAGACTCTTTGTTATTTGGTTGCAGGGTTGTTTGAGAGAGACCATATGTGACGCCCCAAGAGCGACGCTCCAGAAGACTTCCAGCTATTCCGGGTTTCACCGTGTGTTTTACTTGCTTTTGCTTTGCATCATGCCATCATGTCATTTATTTTCAAAACTCAAGTAAATAAATTGCATAGATCTTTTGATATATTTAAATCGAGGGAGATCCACAATGGTGATTTCTCATTAGAACATATACTCCCAATATTTTAAGGAGCTATAATAAAAATATTCCATTAGTTTGGAATCACCAAAACACACTTGCAAATATTCCCCATGCCTCTTCTGCTTCAAGTGTCACCTCCAAACCTTGGCATTAGTTCTTTCTCCTTTTATCGAGGCTCCTCCAAAAATCTCAATATTTTTTTGGACCTTCCAAACTCCCACTTCCTATTCAAGCCCGTTTGAAATTTAATTCAGATGAGTTGTTGGCAAGACCCATCAACATGTCTCTTTACATTTTTATGGATCATCCACATTTAAATAAGTCTAGAGAAATTGGTTCCTTGCACAAACCCCTTTTCTAACCATCTCTCTCTCTTTTCTTGTACATTCTGTTTTGAGGAGATGGTAGAATTAGGAAATGGGAGAGGGAAAGCAGTGAGACCAGCATCCAGGCCGGCTTGTTTCCCTATGGCCAATTTGCCCCTCCAAGGCCCAGCCTCCAACCCTCTAACCCTAGCCTGATCCTCATCTCCTCCCGCACCCAATCCCCATCGATCCTCCAGCGCTGCCTCTCCCTTTGTCCACCTCTCCCTCTCGTCTCCTCCCACCGCACAGCGACACCCAGGAGCGAGAGCTCCTCGCCCTCATCCCCCGCGACCTTCTCCTCGTCCCGCGCCTCGCCATCGCTCAAGCTCCATCGCCGCGCCCTACATCACCCGCGAGCCACTGCGCCTCTCCTCCCTGGCTTTTCCTCGGCCGCGCCTCCTACCCCGACGGATCCTGTCGCCCTGTGCCTCGAGCCCTGCTTCGGCAGCCGCCCGCGTCATCAACCGCCATTGCCTCGTCAGCACCACTGGCCTCCTCCTCGCTCTGCCTCGCCGTCCGGTTCCGCCTCTGCCCCGCGCCCTCCTCCAACTAGTGCCGCCGGCCACCTTCACCTCGACTGCGTCGGCCACCGGTGCCGTTGCTGGCCAACGTCGCTGCCTCGTCCTTCATTTCTGTGACCCTGGAACTAGATGAGATCGACCAGATCCTCAGGCCTCTGCCCGCGAGCCCGCGCTGGCCATCTTCCTCGCTGGTGTCGATGAACTAGGCAACCGTGGCCCTGCATCCTGCATGTTGCCACACAGCTGCTTGCTGCAGCCATGTCGTTTCCTGTCTCTGTGCACCCCTGTTGCCTCCAGTTGCGGATGTTTCGTTTTGGGGCTTCATGGAGAAGATCCTCTCCGACAGTGTGTGACTACATGGTTACGCGTCAAGTACCCCTACCGCCGTCTCCAGAATTGTCAAGTCCAGCGACGCTAAGTTCCCCTCCGACCAGCGAACAACTACTTCCACGATGACGAGTACCACTACCGTCGACCCTCAAAGACCCCGTGGACGTCAAGTTCCTTGCCGTGACCGCGAACAACTATGGAACGTGTACAACTACCGTCGCCCCAAAGATGTCAGATTTGTCAAGTACCTCTCCGAAACAAACGTGCACCACTACGTCCACGACGTCCGAGAACGACTACTACCCACGGCGCCCATGTACGACTACTTCCCCTCGATGACTCATTCCGCCCCGAAACGCACGCTTCGAAGGTATAACACCGAGACGAACTTCCGTGAACGGATGTGTGATGTATGAGATGCACCCTTTATTGGCACCTTGATCGAAGTGCCACTCGTTTGCCATGCCTTTGACCCATGGGAACCCGGTAACGGGATCACCCCACCTTCTTTTGCATGACACGCTCATGCCAACTTTATTTTGCACCGGCATCTCGACGAGTTGTCGGATCATCAGAACGTTGCCATGGCACCGTTTCCATTCTCGCCGCCATGAAACCCCTTTCCTTCCGTCGTGGCGACCAAATGCTCCATATCATGTTCATGTCAACTTTTCATAAAATTGCATAAAAACTTGCAAATGTCATCTGCATCATGATAACAACATTTAAATGCTTAAAGTTGTTGTTTGCATTAATTTGTGTAAATGCCATGCTAAAATGATTTATTTCATAACTAAATAACACTAGCTCCAAATTTAATAAACTTTATATGTAAATGAAGGAAATATGCCCTAGAGGCAATAATAAAGATGTTATTTCTATTTCCTTATATCATGATAAATGTCTTTTATTCATGCCAGAATGGTATTAACAGGAAACTTAGTACATGTGTGAATACATAGACAATACAGTATGTCCCTAGTATGCCTCTACTAGACTAGCTCATTAATCAAAGATGGTTATGTTTCCTAGCCATAGACATGAGTTGTCATTTGATCAATGAGATCACATCATTAGGAGAATGATGTGATGGACAAGACCCATCTGTTAGCTTAGTACTATGATCGTTTAGTTTTACTGCTATTGCTTTCTTCATGACTTATACATGTTCCTATGACTATGAAATTATGCAACTCCCGAATACCGGAGGAACAACTTGTGTGCTATCAAATGTCACAACATAACTAGGTGATTATAAAGATGCTCTACATGTGTCTCCGAAAGTGTTCGTGGTGTTGGCATAGATCAAGAATAGGATTTGTCACTCCGAGTGTCGGAGAGGTATCTCTGGGCCCTCTCGGTAATGCACATCATAATAAGTCTTGCAAGAAAATGGCTATTGAGTTAGTCACGAGATGATGTATTAAAGAACGAGTAAAGAGACTAGTCGGTAACGAGATTGAACTAGGTATTAAGATACCGACGATCGAATCTCGGGCAAGTAACATACCGACGACAAAGGGAACAATGTATGTCGTTATGTGGTTTGACCGATAAAGATCTTTGTAGAATATGTAGGAGCCAATATGAGCATCCAGGTTCCGCTATTGGTTATTGACCGGAGATGAGTCTCGGTCATGTCTACATAGTTCTCGAACCCGTAGGGTCCGCACGCTTAATGTTTAATGACGATCGGTATTATGAGTTTATGAGTTTTGATGTACCAAAGGTAGTTCGGAGTCCCATATGAGATCACGGACATGACGAGAAGTCTCGGAATGTCCAAGAAATAAGGATTGATCTATTAGACGGTCACATTCAGACATCGGAAGTGTTCTGGGTGATTTCCGGGATAACCGAAGTGCCGGAGGGGTTACCGGAACCCCCCGGGGAAGTATTGGGCCCTAGTGGGCTTTAGGGAAAAGAGAGGGCAGCAGCCCAGGAGGTGGCGCGCCCCCTCCCAAGGGGAGTCCGAATTGGACTAGGGGAGGGGGCGCGGCCCCTCTTTCCCTCTCCCTCTCCCTCTCTTTCCTTCCCCCTTTCCCCTTCCTAGTAGGACTAGGAAAGGGGAGTCCTAGTCCTCACTAGGAAGAGGACTCCTCCTCTCCTTTGCGCGCCTAGGGCCAGCCGGCCTCCTCCCCTTGCTCCTTTATATATGGGAGCAGGCACCTCTAGACACACAAGTTGATCAGTTGATCTCTCCCAACCGTGTGCGGTGCCCCCTGAAACACACCTCGATCATACCGTTGCAGCGATTAGGCAAAGCCCTGCGACAATAACTTCATCACCTCCTTCACCACGCCGGCGTGCTGACGAAACTCTCCCGCGAGGCTCTACTGGATCAAGAGCTCGTGGGACGTCATCAAGTTGAACATGTGCTGAACGCGAAGGCTCCGTACGTTCGTTGCTTGATCGGTTGGATCGTGGAGAAGTTCGACTACATCAACCGCATCACTAGACGCTTCCACCCCCGGTCTACGAGGGTACGTAGACACACTCTCCCCTCTCGTTCCTGTGAATCTAGGCGATAGATCTTGCGTGATCATAGAATTTGTTTGAAATATTGCGTTCCCCAACAGTAAATGGGGTGGAAAATGTGTAGAATAACATGGTGCACTTTGTTTTGCTGTTTAACAACATTAAAATATGGTAATAGGAAGAACGGTACCAAATTCATAATGTGCACATGGGGATTTTCTAGAATTGTTGTTTGTTGTTTCCGGCCCCATTTAAATTGCTTAGTTAGTGTAGTTTATTTTGTGTTGCACCTCTTGCCATGTTAATTAACATTTAATATTGTTGGGTACATAAACGAGAGCAAACTATATAACTGGTTGTGGTGCTTCATCAATATGGAACTCGTTGCATATTGAGCTCCACTTAACTTGTAGTGTTGTTTGTGCACTTTGCCATGCCATGCATATTTCAAACCGGACATGCGTCATACTTGGTTGTGCAACATGCCATGTTTATGCTTGTGTGCTTACCATGTTGTTTTCTTCTTTCCGGTATGCTTCTCTCGCTAGCTTCGGTTTCGTTCCGGAGTTGTGAGGATTCATTCGTCTACGACCGTTTGTCTTCTTCATGGACTCATTCTTCTTCCTTGCGGGATCCCAGGCAAGATGACCATTCCTTGATATCATCTCTATTGTTGCTATGCTAGTTTTCTCGCTCTATTGCTTTGCCGCGATACCTATCCTTTTGCATGTCAGCCCTCACTTTGCCATGAAACCTCTAACTACCTACCTAGCAAGCCGTTGTTTGGCTAAGTTGCGCTTTTGCTCAAGCCCCCTCTTATAGCATTGCTAGTTGCAGGTGAAGATGAAGTTTGCTCCATATGGATTGGGTTTTTGGGAATAACACAATTATCTATTATTTACATTAATGCACCTTATATACTTGGCAATGGGTGTAAGGCTTGGCCTTTTGCTTGGTGTTTTGTTCCACTCATGCCGCCTTAAGAACCGATAAACCGGTGTTATGTTCCTTGATTTTGCGTTCCTAACACGGTTGGGTATATGGGGACCCCTTGGTAGTTCGCTTTGAATAAAACTCCTCTAGCAATGCCCAACTTTGGTTTTACCATTTGCCTAATAACTAAAACTTGCATAGGGACCGGCTAGCACCCGAGGACTTAATTAACAACCCGGGCCAGTGCTCCTCATGAGTGTTGGTCCAAACTAGGTAGACTGCGGGGCCACCACAGGGAAACTAAAGGATTGGTTTTACCTGTAGGATGTCCCATCTGATTGTGGCATGAGACGAGATACGTGCGGCTCCTATCAGGGTGTCGGCACGTCGGGAGGTCTTGCTGGACTTGTTTTACCATTGCCCAAATATCTAGTACACTGGGATTCCGAGTCTGATCGGGTAGTCCCTAAGATAAGGGGTTTTTACCTCTGTTGATCATGAGAGATTGTGATGGGCTAAGTTGGGACACCCCTGCAGGGTTATGATCTTTCGAAAGTCGTGCCCGCGGTTATGTGGTGTATTGGAATTTGTTAATATCCGGTTGGAGACAACTTGACACAAAACCTCTAACATAATACACTAGCATGTGAGTAGTCGTGATGGTATCTTTTCGAGTGAGTTCGAGAAGAGAACACGGCTGGGTTATGGATGACTCGTAGGTAGACAGGATCATCTAGTGATCATGATTTAGTTCACCACCGAAGGCTTTCACTTCTCTTCTCGCTCTGATGATTCGTAAGCTAGCCACCTCATCTGCGCTTAGCACTTGCAGCTGCCCACTTATACACTTTCTCCTTACCCAAAGGCTTTGATAGTTTTGATACCCGGGAATGGGATTGCTGAGTCCTCGTGACACACAGTTTACTACAAACACAGGTGCATGTACAACCGAGTACGATCCAGTTGATGGCCAGGAACTCAAGTGGGAGTTCGATGAGGAACGTGGACGTATGTACGTGACGTTTCCCGACGATCATTAGTGATTCTTACTAGGGCCGATCGGTCATAGTGGGTGGTTATCTTCTTTTCATTTGGATTTTTCCATAGCCGGACAGTGATTGTACTTGGATTAATGTATGACTTATTTATGCATTGTGTGAAGTGGCGATTGTAAGTCAATTATGTATTTTTTTCCTTTGTTCTTGTACAAGGGAATGTGTGAAGATAACCTTCTTGCGATCATACCAAAATGCGATTATGCCTCTAAGTCGTGCCTCAACACGTAGGAGATATAGTCACATCTTGGGCGTTACACCATCTTCATCCTACACCTCCCACAGATTGAGAAACCTTAGGTCATCCACTTGAGGGAAATTTGCTACTATCCTACAAACCGCTGCACTTGGAGGCCCAACAACGTCTACAAGAAGAAGGTTGTGTAGTAGACATCATGCATCCCCTCACGTGTGAACCTTGAGGGTGATTCCTCATAGTTCGCCTTGACGGACACATCGAGTGGAATTCGTCATGGGTGATTCCTCAAGTTTTCCACCTTGGTCTTTTGGACACACGGTGTGACACCAGGATAATTAAGCTACAGTAACCCTCTGCTAATGATGCCACATCACCTCGATTACTGTCGATAAACTCGCGTTAGTTTAAAACCAATTCAAAATCAAGTTTGAATTAAAGTCAAACGATGAAACTTTTCAAATGTTAAAACTAAAATATTCGGGTCGTGAGAAATAATGCATAGGTAATCATGTTGGAGAAACCACATTTTTATAAAAGGTTTAAATGCACTAAGCTAATTAAAATAGTAGCTAAAACCATTAGTTAAATGCCTTTTGTAAATTATAAATACTAAACTATTTTATTTTGGATCAAACTTTTTGTGGCATTGTCCAATTTTGCAATGAGAATTATGGGGACAACTTTCTTATTTTTTTAAACCTATTTGTATTTAAGATAAGTACAAAGCATAACAAATAAAAAGAAATACAAAAAGAAAAGAAAAGGAAACCTATTTGCCCAGCCCACAACGGCCTTCTACTTCCCCTGGACAGGGAAAACAGAGCCATGGTCGTGGCCTCCGCTTGCCCGTCCATGCGCCCGATGATGCCGTGGCGGCCATCCACCGCGTCCCAGACGGCTACAAGGCCACGGTCGCCTTCCCCGCAAACCCTAGCGCCACTCCCTCTTGCACTCCCTCCCCCTCTTCCCCTAAACTCCCTGCGATGCTCGTCCGAGCGTAGTCGTCGTCGTGCTACCGCCGTGCACATGGCCATCGCACGCCCCTTGCCTCTTCCATCAGCTCCGAAGCGCACCTCTTCGTATCCATCACCAAAGGATCGGAGCCGGGTAGACGGGGAGCGCCACCGCCGTCACCTGCATCGTCTTCCACAACCTCGATCGCCGCATCTCGCCGTCGACCCACACATGCCTGACCATCCCCGACCTCATGCGGAGCCCTATGAGTCTGTGGTGACCTCCTCCTCCACCCCTTGGTAGCCTCCCGTCAAATCCGTCGTCGTAGGCACCGTACACCGCCGCAGCCGAACACATCGGAGCTCGCTCTCGCGCCCGTGGGCGCGCTGCTTGCCTGCTCCTGCTACCGCTGCTCGCGCTTGCCGCATCTACCCGCGATCGCCGCGCCCGCCAGCTGCAGCCCTGGCCGCGCGCCCGCAGTGCATTTGGTCGCGCCCGCGTGTGCTCTCCAACTCGTGGTCGTGACCCCGCCGTCCCGTGGTTGAGCTCCGCCCCTGCTGCCACTCGGCCTTCGACGTATTCGCCGCTCGCGCCGCCCGTTCGCCTGCTACAGCGTGCTGCCTTGCCGCGGCTGCTACGCTCCTTTGCCTGCCACTTCTTACTCTAGTGCTGCTACGCTCCTTCCCCTGCACTGACCTACTGTTGCACCTAGATGTGCTGCCCTACTATGTTGCTTGCTTGCCGCTCCTCTCGCCAGCCGCGAGCGTGTGCGCCTCCTGCGGCCGCTCCGCCCCCCTCCCCCCGCTTCGCCCTCGCCGCTTCGGCCTCCTGGCCGCCGCCGTGGCCTCGCCGCTTCCACCTCCGATGCCCGACGCCGGTGCCGCGCCCGTTGGTCGTCGCCCGGGTTCGCCCCGACGGGCAGCCCCGCCCACGCTCGCTAACCCGTCGCAATACCTCCCCTGTGAGACTGACCGCAGGGGCCCACACCCCTGTTTTACTAAATAAAAGGATACAAAATAATTAACCTTGTTAATTAATCTATTTAGTTAGACTAATTAATTGTTAGTTAATTAAACAGCCTATGACATGCGGGACCCACCCGTCAGCTGACTAGTCAACGGTCAACTTTGACCGCTGACGTCATGCTGATATCATGATGATGTAGTAAATATTTTTCGAATTAATTAAATAATAATAACTCCAGAAAATGATTAAATCTTTATAAAATGATATAAAATAATCCGTAACTCGGATAAAAAAACTTTGTACACGAAAGTTGCTCAGAATGACGAGACGAATCAGAATACGCAGTCCGTTCGTCCATCACACGTTCCTAACATAGCAAACATGCAACCTTCCCCCTCCGATCCGTCTGTCCGAAAATGCCTAACACCTGGAATACTTTCCCGGATGTTATCCCCCTTCACCGGTAACACCTAGTACCGCGTGAGGTCACCCTTTGCACCGCGTATTGCCATGTTATGCTTTGTGATGCTTTGATTGCTTTGTTATTTATTGTATTCCCCCTCCGTTACTTCTTTCCGGTAGAGCTCCAGACCGCTACCAATGCCCCCGTGATCGACTACATCGATGACGACCCCTCCTTGCCAGAGAAACCAGGCAAGCCCCCTCCCCCTTGATCACCAGATATCGCCCATTCTCTTCTCTCTTATTCTTGCATTAGGTTTGTTATCGTTGATAATTCGATAGCTCCTACTCTGTTGCATAGCTTATCATTGTTGCTACAACTGTTTATACCTTTACCTGCTATCCTGATGCTTAGTATAGGGTGCTAGTATTCCATCAATGGCCCCACATCCTTGTTTGTCTGCCATGCTATACTATTAAGCCGTGATCACTTCGGGAGGTGATCACGGGTATATACTATACACATATTATACATGATACATGTTGTGACTAAAGTCGGGTCTACTCATAGAGTACCCGCAAGTGATTCACGGATTGGGGGCTGAAAGGACAGGTGGTTCCATCCAGGTAGTGGTGGGCCTGGATTCCCGACGGCCCCCGAGTGATTCTTTATGGCGGACCGACAGGGCAGGTTTAGACAACCAGTTGAGAGGTGGCCTGGACCCTGGTCGTTGTCCGCGGTTGATTCATAATAACGCGCTTAACAAGTTTGGATATTTGATCTGAGTCTGGCCATTAGCCTATATGCACTAACCAACTACACGGGAACAGTTTTGGGCACTCAACGTCGTGGTATCAGCCGAAGCCTTCTTGACGTCACGACTGAACGACGCATGCTGGATTGGACTGGAACGCCTGCTCTGGTATTAGGAGAGGCTAGGTCTACTTACCATCCATGTTCTCAATGTGCAGGTGTGCAATGGGCGATGGGCCCATATCCCTGCGCGCTTAGGATTTAGACCGGCGGGCTGACCTCTCTGTTGTGCCTAGGCGGGGCTGCGACGTGTTGATCTTCCGAGGCCGGGCATGACCCAGGAAAGTGTGTCCGGCCAGAGGGGATCAAGCGTGTTGGGTAATGTGGTGCACCCCTGCAGGGAAGATTATATATTCCAATAGCAGTGTCCCTCGTTAAAAGGATGACCTGGAGTTGTAGTCCGACCTCATGACAACTAGAATGAGATACTTAATAAAACACACCCTTTCAAGTGCTAGATACAACCCGGTGATCACTTTCCCACACGGCGACGAGGGGAGGATCGTCGGGTAGGATTATGCTATACGATGTTACTTGGTGAACTCTCCAGCTACTCAGGACGGAGGCTGCCTGAAGCATTGATACTTGTTACTATTCCAGCTACTCTCTTCTATTGCTGGAAGATGGAGGTTGCTAGAAGTGTAGTCCTCGATAGGCCTAGATGTCCCCCTCTTATTCTGGCATTCTATAGTATAGTCCACAGATATTACCCCTTTATACATATACCAATGCATATGTAGTGCAGATCCTTGCTTGCGAGTACTTTGGATGAGTACTCATGGTTGCTTTGCTCCCCCTTCTCCCCCATTTTTTCCTTCTTCTCGGATGATGCAACCAGATGGTTGAGCCCAGGAGCCAGATGCCTTCGCCAACGATTACTACTACCCCACTGGAGCCTACTACTACGTGGAGTTTGCTGACGACCAGGAGTAGTTTAGGAGGATCCCAGGCATGTGGCCTTGCCTTTCTGATCTGTATCCCTGCTTGTGCTAGCCATCTTATGGCACCTTGTTTAACTTATGTCTGTACTCAAATATTGTTGCTTCCGCTGACCCGTTTATGATCGAGCTTATGTATTCGATCCCTCGAGGCCCCTGGCTTGTAATATGAAGCTTGTATGATCTTTAATTTGTGTCTACAGTGTTGTTGTGATATCTTCCAGTGAGTCCTGATCTTGGTCGTACACATTTGCGTGCATGGTTAGTGTACGGTCAAATCGGGGGCGTCACAAGTTGGTATTAGAGCCGACTGCATGTAGGAATCCCCCTTTCCAACTCCTTGGCCAAAGTTGAGTCTAGTCATTGCAAAACTTTTACTAACTTGACTGTGTGGCTTACGGGCCCACGTCGCCATTGGGTAGTATTAGGATCTTTTATTTCTTGTGTATGCTCTGGGACTCTGATCTCTCTTCTACTCGGGTTAAATGATTTTGCTAAAATCTAACTTTAGGTACTCGAAAATACTTTCGCCCGGAGAGCCCTTCACTCCAGATGATCGCTTGATGCACAAGATGATTCCGAAGTTCTCTCGATACTCTATGCTCGTCGCTTTTTTGCAATCCAGTACCACGGATATATCCCTATGGATAAATACATACACCTGTCGCTCTTACTTTAATTCTCAGTTGATCTTGTTATTACAAGATACCCCGAAATTCTTTCTATTGATCCGAGAATACTTGAGCCTACTGCCGTGTAGTTCTTTGCCACCTGAATACCCCTATAGATAATTTCTCACAATTATAGAGTAGCCGCTCATCCCTAGTTGATTCAAGTATTTCACAAAGGTCTTCAAAATACCATTCGATCTTCCGAAAATCCTCAACCGCCTATTGCTCTTGAAATTCTTGCTAACTTGCATTATGATTAATCCCTTAAGTCTGGTAATACTATTGGCATCCTTAGTCATTATCATTTTGAGTCTGATGATTCAATATGTTGAGAATGCTCGCAATCCTCAATTAGATCCTATAATTCATCCTTCCGGCACAATCGTCATTTTTAACATGGATTGGATCTCGACCAGTTAAATTGCCATCGATTGTGCCCCTAAGCCTACTCAACTTATCCATCCTTAATCAGAGTGTTTGCTTTCGATTCCTTGATTTGGAAATCATAATTCTTTTGCATTTGAGCTTTGAATTAGTCAGTTGTTTCTATAATCTGATCTCCTTGCATTCCTTCTTCCTCTAGTTGAGTACCGATGCTCACATCATATCCCTGGAGGACCATCAGATCCTTTGTTGGATTTTATCCGATAGCGTCCATCATATTCAATCACTCTGGAAGTTCTTTTCCTGATACATGATGCCTTTGGTAAATTGTATCCTCTACTTTCTCAACCATGCTCTACTTTCGAGTTGGTCTAATTTTCTCCTGAATTCTGTGGTATAGGATTCTAAGATGCCCCGATGGGTTGAACTTATGCCTTCCTTAATATGTGTGAACTCAAAAGTTTTCACGTGTCATACTCCTATGTTAATTCACCAGGTAGGTTTTCATACTGAAATCATTTTTATTAGAGTAGTGAATGAATGGTCATACATTGGAGAAGTGGCAGTCGACCTTGAACTTTGTGTTCATGCCGATGGACACGATGTAGATCTTATCATGGAAGCTTCTCTTAAATTAATTATTCCCTTGGTATAAGTTCATCTTATATCTAGGATCTGGTTTTTTTTGCAATCGTGGTTCCGACCATATTGTTCTTATTTGATCCCATTTCTCGACAAGTTGAAGTACTTGTCTTCTACAAATCAATACACCTATCCAACCTCTATTCTGCTCTACCTTTGAGTATACCCTCCGGTATCTCGAGAATATCATGGAACTACATAACTTCTTATGAGTTCTTCATCAATTACTATGCTACCTGGTCCTTCTTCCCGGGGCATAAATTTTCGACGGTGAGCTATTCTTACGTTGATCTTCCTCGTCATATCATTTCGCCTTGAACAACAAGCTTGATTCCGAGTTTGTGTCGCACTCGTGGTTCCAATAACCTTGCACTTCATCATTCCTTTGACTTGATGCCACAGCTGATCGATTACATCTTCATGAAATCTCTCTACAAATGTGTCATGATCATCATCAACATTTTGACCCCTTCCAAATATCAATCAAATTCTTGATGATAAATACCATCCTTGCCCCTTGATGATTTTTATTATCATCGACAATGTTATTTCCTCCCCTCCGACACAAAGTTGATCGTGTTATGGAGCTCCTTGCTATCCAGCATTTGTTCTTCTTTACATTGGAGTATTAATATCTTTTATGTCAAGAATGTCGTGAGAATTTCACCACCTCTTAAGAATTCTTGGTATAGTGATACATTTCACCATCACCATTCTTTCTAGGTCCCCGTGTTGATTCTAATCGGGATACCAACAAGCGGACGATGCTGCTTGGATTCCATACTTCTAGCAACCCTATTGCTAGTAAGTTAATGAACGATAGTTTCATTCATTGTGTATTGGTTATCGAATCACCAATCTAACATTGATCATGCTACCGAAGCCCATATTTCGGGTACACCTTTCAACCAAAGTTACTCATGGATGTTCTCCTCCAGCATACATCATTATATCATTTGATGTGACAAATGTTATCTCCTTGTTCACATAACTATGGAAATCCAGCCTTCGATGATATGTCGCTGAGTCCATCAGCCACCTCCTCATCATCTCCTTGGTTTAATGATGAACTCTGGTTCAGAACTTGCTTCCATGGTTCATTTCCCGAGAATCTTAAGATGTCTTTGCGTCAATTTGTGTTGCACCTTTTCTTGTCGGGCATCCTGAGTCTGAGGTATCCTGACACCAATCAGATCTGAAACTCGGACAGCTATGATGGTTGGAACATTTTTCAAGACTCATAGCATTGGTCTTTCTATAAACCAATAAGGTGATGTTATGCCTAGCACACCTGGCCAGAGGACCTTTTGTTATAGTTTTATTTTCGGCAAGGTTATCCATTCTTACATAAGGAAATTGTAAGACTTATTCTACAGGTTGATCCTGATGAATCCTTCGGGTATCCATAGTCTGACCTTTGCTTGAATACCATGTCAATGCTATCTCGAAGCATGTTTATGGTACTCCGATCTTCAATATGAACATTTGAAGCACAATACTAAAGTTTCTTTATCAATTATCCTAACACTGTTGTATGGGTAATGTCATGAAATTCCTCTCCCCTTACCTAAATGATTCCTACTTTCTATCCTGTCGTGGATATAATGCTGTGCTTGTCCTTGGGAAGGATATGCCCCTGAAATATGTGCTTAAACACATTTTCCTTTCCATTGTCTTGTTTAACCTTTCTTCTAATCTGGCTTAGCTGAGCAGTGATAATTCCCTGCTTAGGTAAACACCTCGGTGTACAACTCTGTCAGTAAGACCCTGTTACTTGTTGATGACCTTCTAGTAGCCACCGATGGACGAGAACTTTGCCTATTGGTCTGCCTCGTTCAACGAGCAGTAAAATGTCGTCCCTCGCCCTTGGTACCGACGTTGTTGCCAACATTACAGACATGCTATGCTGTGACCTGCCTTGCTATCATGACCGTGCAAGATGTCACCATTCTTTCTACTTTTAACCCACATGGTGGGCCCATAACCCACAGTTCCACAGGATCAAAACCTGATTCTCTTGTACACCCCCTATTCCCAAGGTTGTTCCTCACGAGTGGCCTCGTACGTAATTAACGAGCCACCTTCCGAGAGATTGGCAATTCTGGTATCATACACAATACTTATTGTCGTTGCTCTGAACCCCTTTCACACCCTATTTCAGGTATCGAACGATTGCCTGCCCGCTCGAAACTTCCCATGATACCTCCTTACTTTGCTCTCGATATTTTCTAAAATTTCAATTCGAGAGTACTTTCTGCCACCTTCCCCGATGTTATCGACCAGATATCAACCTTGCACAGGTCCATTCTCCCGGAATACCCACCCTTTATTATTTCATAAGTATGATAGAGTTCAAAAAAAGGATGTCGACTTCATCATGATGACCTGAAATACAGAATTTAAGACATTAACATAATGGATGACCTCTTCGAACCAAGATAGAGAAGAATCTTTAGGATTTCATAACCAAAACTCTCCCCCCTCTCTTATACACCTCTTAAATCTCGAGACGTGATTTCTTGTAGTGGAGGAGATTTGTGACGCCTGGATAATTAAGCTACAGTAACCATCTACTAATGATGCCGCATCACCTCGGTTACTGTCGATAAACTCGTATTAGTTTAAAACCAATTCAAATTCAAGTTTGAATTAAAGTCAAACGATGAAAGTTTTCAAATGTTAAAACTAAAATGTTCAGGTAGTGCCAAATAATGCATAGGTAATCATGTTGGAGAAACCACATTTTTATAAAAGGTTTAAATGCACTAAGCTAATAAAATAGTAGCTAAAACCATTAATTATATGCCTATTGTAAATTCTAAAATACTAAACTATTTTATTTTGGATCAAACTTTTTGTGGCATTGTCCAATTTTGCGATGAGAATTATGGGGACAAGTTTCCTATTTTTCTAAACCTATTTGCTATTTAAGATAAGTACAAAACATAACAAATAAAAACAAATAGAAAAAGGAAAGGAAATCTAGAAGGCAGAAAATCTAGCTACTATGCAATGTAGCCCAAGTGCTACAGTGCACAATGGCCTTCTACTTCCCCTGGACATGGGAAAACAGAGCCATGGTCATGGCCTCTGCTCACCCGTCCACGCGCCCGATGACGTCGTGGCGGCCATCCACCGCGTCCCAGACGACTACAAGGCCGCGGTTGCCTTCCCCGCAAACCCTAGCGCCACTCCCTCTCGCACTCCTCCCCCTCTTCCCCTAAATTAGCCGCGATGCTTGTTCGAGCGTACTCGCCGCTGCGCTACCTCCGTGCACATGGCCACCGCGCGCCCCTCGCCGCTTCCATCAGCTCCGACAGGCTCCTCTTCGTCTCCCTCGCCGAAGGATCAGAGCCAGGGAGCACCGCCGCCATCACCTACATCTTCTTCCTTAACCTCCGTCGCCGCATCTCGCCGTCGACCATGCATCCCCGACCATCCCCAAGCCTCTTGCGCAGCCCTACGAGTCCGTGGTGAGCTCCTCCTCCACCCCTTGGTAGCGTCCCGTTGAATCCATCGCCGTAGGCACCGTACACCGCCGCGGCCGACCTCACCGAGCTCACGCTCGCGCCTGTGGCCGCGCTGCTCGCCTGCTCCTGCTACTGCTGCTCGTGCTTGCCGCATCTGCTCGCGCCCGCCGAGCCTCCTCGCCGCGCCCGCCGGCTGCAGCCCTGGCCGCGCGCCCACGTTGCATCTTGTCACGCCCTCCTACGTGAGGCCACTCCCCGCGTGTGCTCTCCTACTCGTGGCTGCGCCCCCGCCGTCCCGGTGTTGAGCTCCGCCCCTGCTGCCGCTCGGCCTTCGCTGTATCCGCTGCTCGCGCCGCCCGTTCGCCTGCTACTGCGTGTTGCCTTACCGCGGTTGTTACCCTCCTCTACCTACCGCTGTTTGCTCTAGTGCTGATGTATCCTTCCCTGCACTCGCCTACTATTGCTCCTAAATGCGGTTGCCCTGCTATGCTGCTCGCTTGCCGCTCCTCTCGCTAGCCGCGAGCGCGCGCTGTCGCTGCCGCGTGCGCCTCCTCCAGTTGCTCCACGCCTCCCCTCCCCCCCCCCC
>LR738712.1:319500024-319538644 GCA_902687465.1 Secale cereale | reverse complement strand
CCCCCCTCCCGCTTCGCCCCTCACCGCCTCTCGCCGCCTGGCGCCGCTTCCACCTCCGGCGCCGCGCACGCTGGCCGTCACCCGGGTTCGCCCCAACGGGCAGCCCCGCCAGCGCGTGCTAACCCATCCCAGTACCTCCCTTGTGAGACATACCGCAGGGGCCCACACCCCTGTTTTATTTTTAAAAACGAGATTAAAAAGGGTAACAAATTAATTAAAAGAATTAATTAACCTTGTTAATTAACCTAATTAATCTGTTTAGTTAGACTAATTAATTGTTAGTTAATCAAACAGCCTATGACGTGCGGGATCCATCCGTGAGCTGACTAGTCAATGGTCAACTTTGACCGCTAATGCCACGCTGATGTCATGATGATGCAGTAAATATTTCTTGAATTAACTAAATAATAATAACTCCAGAAAATAATTAAATCTTTATAAAATAATCCGTAACTCGAATGAAAATACTTTGTACATGAAAGTTGCTCAGAACGATGAGACAAATCTGGATAGGCAGTCCGTTCATCCACCACACGTTCCTAACATAGCGAACATGCAACCTTCCCCCTCCGGTCCATCTATCCAAAAATGCCTAACACCGGGAATACTTTCCCGGATGTTATCCCCCTTCGCCGGTAACACCTAGTACTGTGTGAGGTCACCCTAGCATCGTGTATTGCCATGTTATGCTTTGTGATGCTCTGATTGCTTTGTTATTTATTGTATTCCCCCTTCGTTACTTCTTTCCGGTAGAGCTCGAGACCGTTGCCGATAGCCCGTGATCGACTACGTCGACGATGACCCCTCCTTGCTAGAGCAACTAGGTAAGCCCCCCTGGATCACCAGATATCACCCATTCTCTTCTCTCTTATTTTTGCATTAGGTTTGCTACTGTTGATAATTCGATAGCTCCTACTCTGTTTCATAGCATGTCATTGTTGCTACAACTGTTGATACCTTTACCTGCTATCCTAATGCTTAGTATAGGGTGCTAGTATTCCATCAATGGCCCCACATCCTTGTCCATCTGCCATGCTATACTATTGGGTCGTGATAACTTCGGGAGGTGATCATGGGCATATACTATATACATATTATACAAGATACATGTTGTAACTAAAGTCGGGTTGGCTCGTAGAGTACCTGCAAGTGATTCATGGATTGGGGGCTGAAAGGACAGGTGGTTCCATCCAGGTAGTGGTGGGCCTAGGTTCCCGATGGCCCCCGAGTGATTCTCTATGGCAGAGCGACAAGGCGGGTTGAGACACCCAGTTGAGAGGTGGTCTGGTCCATGTTCATTGTCCGCGGTTGATTCATAATAACGCGCTTAACGAGTTTGGATATTTGATCTGAGTCTGGCCACTGGCCTATACGCACTAACCAACTACCCGGGAATAGTTATGGGCACTTGACGTCATGGTATCAGCTGAAGCCTTCTTGACGTCAATGACTTTGCGGCGCATGCCGGAATTGACTGGAACGCATGGTCTAGTATTAGGAGAGGCCAGGTCTGCATACCGACCGCATTTGCAACATGCAAGTTGCAATGGGCGATGGGCCCAGACCCCTGCACGCTTAGGATTTAGACCGACGGCCTGACCTCTCTGTTGTGCCTAGGTAGGGCTGCGACGTGTTGATCTTCCGAGGTCGGGCATGACCCAGGAAAGTGTGTCTGGCCAAAGGGGATCGAGCATGTTGGGTAATGTGGTCCACCCCTGCAGGGAAGTTTATCTATTCGAGTAGTTGTGTCCCTCGATAAAAGGACGACCCGGAGTTGTACTCCGACCTCATGACAACTAGAACCGGATACTTAATAAAACACACCCTTTCAAGTGCCAGATACAACCCGGTGATCGCTTTCCCACAGGGAGGCGAGGGGAGGATGGCCGGGTAGGATTAAGCTATACGATGTTACTTGGTGAACTCCCCAGCTACTCAGGACGGAGGCTGCCAGAAGCATTGATACTTGTTACTATTCCATCTACTCTCTTCTACTGCTGCAAGATGGAGGCTGCTAGAAGCGTAGTCTTCGACATGCCTAGTTGTCCCCCTCTTATTCTGGCATTTTGCAGTATAGTCCACATATATTACCCCTTTATACATATACCAATGCATATGTAGTGTAGATCCTTCCTTGCGAGTACTTTGGATGAGTACTCACGGTTGCTTTGCTCCCCCTTCTCCCCCATTTTTTCCTTCTTCTCGGATGATGCAACCAGATGGTGGAGCCCAGGAGCCAGATGCCTTCGCCGATGACTACTACTACCCCACCGGAGCCTTCTACTACGTGGAGTCTGCCGACGACCAGGAGTAGTTTAGGAGGATCCCAGGCAGGAGGCCTTGCCTTTTTTTATCTGTATCCCTGTTTGTGTTAGCCATCTTGTGGCACCTTGTTTAACTTATGTTTTTACTCAGATATTGTTGCTTGCGCTGACTCATTTATGATCGAGGTTATGGATTCGAGCCCTCGAGGCCCCTGGCTTGTAATATGAAGCTTGTCTGATCTTTAATTTGTGTCTAGAGTTGTGTTGTGATATCTTCTAGTGAGTCCCTGATATTGGTCGTACACATTTGCTTGCATGATTAGTGTACAGTCAAATCAGGGGTGTCACACACGGTTACCTTGACTTTACTTCAGTTCCTTGTGAATGGCGGGCAGGCCCGGAGAGCACCCACGGGAGTCATGGTGGCGGCTGGCTGTTTAGCGGTATCACCCAGGAGGGGTGATAGCTCCGGACTATACCCGACAGCCATCCCTTCTTTTAATAATGCAGTAATAGGTTTGGATATTTGATCTGAGTTGGCCTCTGGCCTTTACGCACTAACCGCCACACGAGAATAGTTATGGGCCTCGGCGTCGTGGTATCAGCCGGAGCTTTGTCAGACGTCCAGTTCGGCATTGCAGCATGGTCGGATTGTGCCATCCACCACATGGGTGGTGCTGGTATCCACCCTGCACGCAACAACCCGGAGTGCAACGGGCGATGGCCATGACCCTAGTGCGCTTAGGATGTAAACTGGCGGGGACCTCTCTGCTGAGCCTAGGTAGGGCTGTGACGTGTAGATCTTCCGAGGCCGGGCATTGACCCAGAAAAGTGTGTCCGGCCAGAGATGATCGAGCGTCAGGGTAACATGGTGCACCCCTGCAGGGAAGTTATCTATTCGAATAGCCGTGTCCACGGTAATGGGCGTTCAGTCTTATATCCTGATCTATTATAACTAGAAATTGATACTTGAGATATGTGAGGGATATGCTCCGGGATTGCTTTCTCGCATGGAGTAGATGTAGGATCTCTGGGCATTAATGCTACAACATGCTTGTTAATTATAAGATGCTATTCTGTACTGTCTTCTACTCTTGCAAGATGGTGGTTTCTAGAAGATGCTTGAAGATGCTAGTCTTTGATAGGCTAGGCCTTCCCCTTCTCTTTTGGCATTCTGCAGTTCAGTCCACATATACTTCTCATTCTTTTGATACCGATGCATACTTATTCTAGATCTAATGCTTGTGAGTACATTGGATGAGTACTCATGGTTACTTTGATCCCCTTTTTCCCCCTTCTTTCTTTTTTCTGGTTGTTGCAACCAGATGACCGTTCCCAGGAGCCAGATGTCACCCCAGTCGACTACTACTACTACCCCGACGGAGCCTACTACTATGTGGAGACCGCCGACGACCAAGAGTAGCTAGGAGGTACCAGGTAGGAGGCCTTGCCTCTTCGATCATTTATGTTTGTGCTAGCCTTCTTCAGGCAAAACTTGTTTAACTTATGTCTGTTCTCAGATATTGTTGCTTCCGCTGACTAGTTTGTATTCGAGCTTCTATATTCGAGCCGTCGAGGCCCCTGGCTTGTAATATGAAGCTTGTATTATTTTAATTTGTGTCTAGAGTTGTGTTGTGATATCTTCCCATCAGTCCGTTATCTTGGTCGTACACATTTGCATGCAATATTAGTGTACGGTCAAATTGGGGGTGTCACAAGTTGGTATCAGAGCCTACTGCCTGTAGGAACCCCCTTTCCAACTCCTTGGTCGAAGTTGAGTCTAGTCTATGAAAAAACTTATTTACTAACATGGTTGTGTGGCTTACGGGCCCACGTCGCCATTGGGTGGTATTAGGATCTTTCATTCCTCGTCTATACTATGGGACTCTAATCTCTCTTCCATTCGGGTTAAATGATTTTGCTAAAGCTAACATTAGGATCTCATGATCACATCCACCCGGAGATTTGTATTACGCCTTTCTTTAATTGAGGGCTAAATTCTGCTTCACAATCTTCCCTGACCCCAGGATCCTCTTATCAAGGGCACCATGCATCGTCACTTGCTAATTCCTTGCTCTAGTGGTTGTCTCCGATGTTGATGCAGCCTTTGCCATGTCCCATTGAGGTATCCCTTCATTGCGTGCATGCGTGCCACCTAGCATGTGTAGGATGTTTCTATTATCTGAACTCATACGAATGACATGCAATTGACCCCGTATGTGTAATGGTATGTCTTCAATGACCACGGCTTCATACATACTGCGCCTTTGCTCACCGTTTAGGTTACATCATGGATTACTCCATACACTTGCTTCACCACTTGCTAAAATGCCCCCTGTTATATGTTAGCAGGATGGTTTGAACCGCTGATCGTGGCCGTGGTGGTAACAATCCACCACCGCCCGAATACATGGCCGGAATGATACATCAGTTGAGCTGAATCGCCAGCTCAAGGTAGGAGTCGTGGATCAGTTCCCTCGTCCCAATATGAATCAACAACACCGCCCCAGTGACTCTGCAACACTTTGCGTGCCTCAACCCTGACATCTACTACTTCTCAACTCAGCCCTTTGATGTTGATGACTGGCTTCGTGACATCACTTCGAGTTGGAGTCTACTTATATAGCCCCTGCCAACTATGTCACCTTCATGGATTACTACCTGAAAGGTCCCCCTGCTCAATGGTGGGACACCAAAGATGTTCCTTACCTGTCGAACCACCATCACTTGGCCGGAATTCCAAGCTGCATTCTGCGGGCCAATGTCGAACCACCATGGTTAGTCACAATGTCCCAGTTGAAATTGGAGGGTTGGAATTCCATGTTTCCCTCATTGTTTTTAAGTCATCCAATATTGACCTCATTCTGGGAATGGAATGGTGAAGAACTCATACTGCTTCTAACATTTGCACCACTAAAATCGTTCATCTACTACATCCTTCAAATGAGATAGTAAGCTACCATGATCATCTTGTTCGAAATGCCCAAGCAAGAATTTAATCCTTGAATGCGTTAAGCGCTTCTCTTCTCGTGAGACACTCTAGTTGTTTGTGAATTCCAGAATGTCTTTCCATAAAAAAGAACTACACATTCCATGACCTTGAACTTGCTGCAGTTAAATTTGCAATGAAGTTGTGGCGACATTTATTCTTGGTAATCGTTGCGAGATATTCATCGATCATCAAAGTCTGAAGTAATTGTTTACTCAGCTAGATCTGGATCTCCGTTAACAGTGATGTATGGAAACTATTACAGACTATGACTATGGTATTTCTTATACCCTTGGCAAGACTAATGTCATGGTCGATGCCCTGAGTCGCAAGTCTTATTGGAACAACCCCATGGCTTATAAAGCTCAACCCCTCCAAGATGTTCTCACTTATAGAGAACATCTGATCCACGTTCTCGTTCATGCTGAACATTGCACCCGTCATAGGGCTATCGAATTTCTAAAAGTTCAGTGGTTAAATCATTCTGAAGATAAAGCCACTTGGGAACGTGAGGATCGTCTTCATGATGAATACCCCGTTTTGTTTCCTTCTACTTCCTAAAATATCGGGACGAGATTTCTTGTAGTGGAGGAGATTTGTAACACCCGGATAATTAAGCTATAGTAACCTCACCATAATGGTGCCAGGTCATCACCTTTTTGCTAAGCCAAATGTCACTTGATCAAAATTCTATTCAATCTCAAATTTAAAATAAAGTAAAAATAATATTTCTACAAATGACGAAATGAAAATGTTTGTAGTGTTGCAACTATTCACTAACAAATTGTCTTAAAGAAATCAACATCAAAGTGGTTATCTAAAATGCCCTTAACCTAATAAAAGGTGAATAAGCAGCTATTAATTGAACCAATTCTTTTTTAATAATTTTATTTTAAGCGTTATTTAAACTTGGTGGGCTGGTTGAAAACACTTCCTACAAATTGTGTGCCAAGTTTCAACTCAAACAAAAATCGTTTGCTATTTTAATTAAATGCAAAAGTGGGACAATTGTTTGATAGAATAGAATAAGGAGAAAAGACCAAAGTGCTCTGTGCACTTGGGCTTGCTCGCAACAGTGCAGGCCCAGCCCACCACCCCATGGGTTGTCCCTCCCCCCGTTCCCCCGACCACGGTCGAAACAGGGCGTAGCCCCGTTGAACCCACTAGCCGGCGCCGGCAAGGGGATAAGGATGCCCCACCTCCTCGGTCCTTCCCCTCGCCCCACTCACTCCTCTCACACCCCACTCCCCTCTCCTCATCGCTCTACTCACTCCTCCAGATCCCCTTCTCCCTCGCCCGACACTGTCGTCGACGCGCGTCGCTCGATTCCGAGGCCACTAGCACCCCCGAGCGTCGAGGCTTCGTCTGCGAGGTGCGCCACCATCTGCTTCGTCGTCCTTAACCATGGCCTCGGACAGCAGACCGCCTCAACGACGAGATCGACACTGCTCCTCCACGTCGTCCATCACCTGCGTCCACTAGGTTTGCCGCCGTCTTCTACGACTTCGGCACCACCTCTGTGCTCCTAAGCTTTCGTCGACCACCGTGTGCCTCAACGTGAGCCTCCGCTCCCTCTCTTCCCCGTTTTTCGCCAAAACCGGTCCACTAG
Source organism: Secale cereale (assembly GCA_902687465.1). Classification (NCBI taxonomy): domain Eukaryota; kingdom Viridiplantae; phylum Streptophyta; class Magnoliopsida; order Poales; family Poaceae; genus Secale; species Secale cereale. The sequence continues at coordinate 319,531,782 of LR738712.1, read as the reverse complement.
TGCGCCTCCCGATCATTGTTGTAGCCGTCGCCTGCCATGACCGCTAGCTCGACTCCGCCGTGCTTCACCCGTGCTCACCCCGGTCACGCATCCACGCCCACGCCGTGTGTGCCTCGCTCCTCGTCCGCCGTCCCCATTCCCCGCTGCTCGCTCTGCCTGCTACCGCTACGCTGCCGCCGTGCCTTGCTGCTCCGCAGCGCCGCCGCTGTCAGCGTCGCTCCTCGCCCCGCTCGCCTGCCACGCGCAGGCTGCTTCTCGCCACGGCCGCCGCATGTTGCCGCCCATCCGCCGCCTCTCCTGGCCACCTCCGTGCCTCCGGCCGTCCCTCGCGCACCCGCGCCGTGCCCCGGCGCCGCCCAGCCGTGGCCTCGCTGCTGCCGCCAGCCACAGCTCTGGTCAGTCGGCCTCACCCCCCTTGTGCTGGGCGCTGGGTGCCCAGAGACCACGCCCGTCAGCCGCGCCCGCTCCAGTGGCCTTTGTGCCACTGGCAGCCGGGCCCCCTTGTAGTTTAAAAGAAAAATAAAAAGAAATTAAAAAGATAAAAAAATATAATATAAAAATAATTAATTAACTTAATTAAGTTGTTTTAGTTAAACCAATTAATTAGTTAACCTAACTAATATGTAATTTGTTAAATGTCTCAATGAAAGGGGGCCCCACCCCCTGTTGACCAGTCAAACGTTGACTCGTGAACTGGGACCCCTTGGCCCACATGTCACCCTCTGGTACACCTTTGTGTACACAGATCTGGGTGCACCTAGCATTTTACTATTTAATTTCAAATTAATGGTAATTTCAGAATGTTACTAAAACTTTGAAAAATCATATAAAATAATTTGTAACTCGGAGAAAAAGTTTCATACATGAAAGTTGCTCAAAACGACAAGACGAATCCGAATATGCGGTCCATTCGTCTGCCACACATCCCTATCATAGCGAACATGCAACATTCCCCCTCCAGTTCATTTGTCCGAAAATGCCTAACACCGGGAATGCTTTCTTGGGTATTATCCCTCTTCGACGGTATCGTGTAGTACTGTGTTAGAGCACCCCTAGCACCGCTTATTGTCATGTCGTGCATATGTGTGCTTTGTATTTACTATTTCTTCCCCCCTCTTCTTTCTGGTAGACCCCGAGACTCCTGCTGATACCATTGTGATCGACTACGTCGTCGACGACCCTTCTTCCCTTTCAGCGGAGCTTCCAAGCAAGCCCCCCCCATTGATCATCCCGATATCGCCCATTCATTCCCTCATGCTTCCATTAGATTTTGCTACTGTAATTGATTGCTCCTATTCTGATGCATAGCCTGCTTTTGTACCTACTGTTGTATCTTACCTGCTTATCTTAAACTGCTTAGTATATGTTGGTTAGTGATCCATCAGTGACCCCCACCTTGTCCTTGTTGCCCATGCTTCATCATCGACGACTCAAGCAACATGATCGATGACCAGAGCCCGACACCTCACTTCACCCCCTTAGTTGTACGACTCTGGAGAGATACTATCGAGTATCGAGGGTGATACCTCGTAACGCACTCCTGATAATATCTCTGTAGTGTAGCTACTCAGTCATGGTCACCGAGGGTTATTCCTCCTGCACCACTCCCGATATGACTCTATCGTGCAACCCCTCAAGTGTGAACCTCGAGGGTGATTCCTCATAGTTCGCCTTGACGGACACATCGAGTGGAATTCGTCGAGGGTGATTCCTCGGGTTTTCCACCTTGGTGTTTTGGACAAACGGTTACCTTGACTTTACTTCAGTTCCTTGTGAAAGGCGGGCGGGCCCGGAGAGCACCCGCGGGAGTTACGGTGGCGGCTGGTTGTTTAGCGGTATCACCCAGGAGGGGTGATAGCTCCGGACTTGTCCCGACAGCCGTCCCTTCTTTTAATAATGCACTAATAGGTTTGGGTATTTGATCTGACTTGGCCTCTGGCGTTTACGCACTAACTGCCATACGAGAATAGTTGTGGGCCTTGGCGTCGTGGTATCAGCCAAAGCTTTGTCAGACGTCCAGTTCAGCATTGCGGCATGGTCGGATTGTGCCATCCACTACACGGGTGGTGCTAGTATCCACCGTGCACGTAATGACCCGGAGTGCAATGGGCAATGGCCCATGACCCCGGTGCGCTTAGGATGTAGACCGGCAGGGACCTCTCTGCTGAGCCTAGGTAGGGCTGTGACGTGATGACCTTCTGAGGCCGGGCATTGACCCAGAAAAGTGTATCCGGCCAGAGATGATCGAGCGTGAGGGTAACGTGGTGCACCCCTGCAGGGAAGTTATCTAATCGAATAGTCGTGTCCACGGTAACAGACGTTCAGTCTTTTATCCTAATCTATTATAACTAGAAATTGATACTTGAGATATGTGATGCATATGATGGCTCCGGGATTGCTTTCTCGCCGGGAGTCAATGAAGGATCTCTGGGCATTAATGCTACAACATGATTGTTAATTATAATATGCTATTCTGTACTCCCTTATACTGCGGCAAGATGGTGGTTTCTAGAAGATGCTTGAAGATGCTAGTCTTCGATAGGCTAGGCCTTTCCCCTTCTCTTCTGGCATTCTGCAGTTCAGTCCACATATACAACTCATTCCTTTGATATTGATGCATACTTAATCTATGATGCTTGAAAGTAATTTGGATGAGTACTGACGGTTGCTTTGCTCCCCCCCCCCCTTCTTTCTTCTTTCTGGATGTTGCAATCAGATGGCGGATCCCAGGAGCCAGATGTCACCTCGGTCGACTAGTACTACTACCCCGATGGAGCCTACTACTACATGGAGACCGCCAACGGCCATGAGTAGTTAGGAGGCCCCAGGCAGGAGGCCTTGCCTCTTCGATCATTGATGTTTGTGCTAGCCTTCTTAAGGCAAAACTTGTTTAACTTATGTCTGTTCTCACATATTGTGGCTTCCGTTGACTCGTTTGTATTTGAGCTTCTGTATTTGAGCCCTCGAGGCCCCTAGTTTGTAATATGAAGCTTGTATTATTTTAATTTGTGTCTAGAGTTGTGTTGTGATATCTTTCCGTGAGTCCTTGATCTTGGTCGTACACATTTGCGTGCATGATTAGTGTACGATCAAATCGGGGGTGTCCCATTCACGGATGATGAGGAGTAGTTGAAAGTGCAACTAATCCCCGGGTGGTTTTGGTAATTAATAACAACATATATATCATTGAACTAATATTTACTTGAGAATCATTTCAGAAAAGTTCGATGATATGGGTATGGAAATGTCTGAAGAAGTGGACCCCTCAAAATGCTAAGACAAGCATTGGCAAAAGCTCAAGACTCTATTTTTGGTTTAGTGATCAAAGATCACATTGAGTCCATAGGAAAAGCCAATACTATTAAAAGGGGATGAGGTTGTGTTAATGATCTGGTTGCTCAAGTGCTTGGTGATCTAGCTCCCTCAACTATCAGCACTCTTCACTACTTAACACACTCATAAGTAATCTCGGACAAACCGATTCTGCAAACTCAGTCCCACCGAGATGAACCACCTCAGTTATTCTTCCAAACCCTAATTTCTCGGTCCATCCGATTTTGAGTTTCGGTCTCACCGAAAATGGACTGCCAACCTTCTGTAACCAATTGACATCACTTCGGAATATCCGAGTTGTTACTTTTGGTCTCACCGAGATGGCAAGCTCCAACCTTTGACTCACTTCGGACACACCGAGATGGTATTTTCGGTCCCACCGAAAATCCCAACGTTCACTATATTTGAACTTTCGGTCTGACCGAGTTTTAACTTCGGTCTCACCGAGATTGGTCAAATGTGTGTGTAACGGTTGGATTTTGTGTGGAGGCTATATATACCCCTCCACCCCCTCTTCATTCGTGGAGAGAGCCATCAGAAAGTCTACCACTCCTACCATACACTTTCTGAGAAGTGAACCACCTACCCTTGTGTTGAGATCAAGCCATTCCATTCCTACCATATGAAACTTGATTTCTAGCCTTCCCAAGTTGCTTTCCACTCAAACCTTTCTTCCACCACAGCCATATCAGTGAGGAGAGTTGAGTGTTGGGGAGATTATCATTTGAAGCACAAGAGCAAGGAGTTCATCATCATCAACACCATCTATTACCTTTTGGAGGGTGGTGCCTCCTAGATTGGTTAGGTGTCGCTTGGGAGCCTCCATCTTTGAGATGTGGAGTTGAACCAAGAAGTTTGTAAGGGCAAGGAGATCGCCTACTTCGTGAAGATCTACCCCGAGTAAGGCTAGTCCTCCGTGGGCGTAGGCCATGATGGAATAGACAAGGTTGCTTCTTCGTGGACCCTTCGTGGGTGGAGCCCTCCGTGGACTCGCGCAGCCGTTACCCTCCGTGGGTTGAAGTCTCCATCAACGTGGATGTACGATAGCACCACCTATCGGAACCACGACAAAAATCTTCGTGTCACCAAACTGCGTTTGATCTTCTCCACCTCTCTTTTACATGTGCAATTTACTTTCCGCTGCTTATACTCTAGAATTGCATGTGTAGGGTGATACTTGAATTGATCTTAATTGTGAAACTGCCAAAAACATTGCATGATCTAAAGGCAGATTTTTTATATTGTCAAGTAGTCTAATCACCCCCCCTCTAGACCTACTTTCGATCCTACAAGTGGTATCAGAGCTTTGGTCTCCATTGTTTTGGTCTCCATTGCATTGGACTCCATAAGCTTGGTTTCACAACCTAGGAGAGTATGGCGTCTAGTGAGGGTAATTATCGTAGAGGTCCTTACTTTGATGGTACAAATTTTGCTAGTTGGAAGCATAAAATGAAAATGCATATTCTTGGTCATAACCCAGCCGCATGGGGCATTATTTGTGTTGGTATGCAAGGTGAATTCTTCGAGGAAGGAAAAGTTTCGGATCGCGAAGCTACACCGGAAGAGTTGCGGATGTTGCAAAACAATGCTCAAGCTTGTGACATTCTCTTCAATGCTTTGTGTCCCGAAGAGTTCAACAAAATCAGCCGTCTTGAGAATGCTAAAGAGATTTGGGATACTTTGGTTGAAATGCACGAAGGTACTGAATCTGTGAAGGAATCAAAGCTAGATATTCTTCAAGGTCAACTTGACAAGTTCAAGATGAAGGATGGTGAAGGAGTCGCTGAAATGTACTCTAGGCTCGCTCTCATCACAAATGAGATTGCCGGCTTAGGAAGCGAAGAAATGACCGACCGATTCATCATTAAGAAGATTCTCAGAGCTTTGGATGGAAAGTATGACACCGTGTGCACTTTGATCCAAATGATGCCAAACTACAAGACCCTCAAGCCAACTGAAGTCATTGGAAGAATTGTTGCTCATGAGATGACACTTAAGGATAAGGAAGAGCTTCACAACAAGTCAAGTGGTGCTTACAAAGCTACAAGTGATGATCCCACTACCTCAAGTGACAAGCTAATTTCCAATGAAGAGATAAGCCTAATGGTCAAGAACTTCAACAAGTTCTACAAGAATAGAGGCAAAGAAAGAAGCTCAAAGTCTAGATCATATGATGAAAAGAGATCTTCTAGTCGTGATCGAAACTGCTACAATTGTGGAAGACCCGGACACTTCTCAAATGAGTGTACGGCTCCCCACAAGAGAAGAGATGAATCTCCAAGAAGAAGAGCAAGAGATGAGTCACCTCGGAGAGAGAGAAGGAGCAGAGATGATCGTTATGAAAGAAGACCCTCTCGGAGAAGCAAGGATTCGGAGAGGAAAGACAAGTCATCAAGGAGCTACACAAGAAGAAGACATCAAGCTCATGTAGGTGAATGGGTCTCCGGCTCCGACTCTGACAATCAATCCGATGGAAGCTATCACTCCGACTCCGACTATAGTCAAGATGAAGGTGTTGCCGGACTTGCACTCGTATCCTCCAACTCCAACTCCTACGACTTATTTGATTCACCAAATGAGGGAATTGGAAGATGCTTCATGGCTAAAGGCCCCAAGGTAACACACCCTGAATTCATTGACTTTGATAGTGATGAGGATGACTTGCTTGGTGAAGATGAGCTCTTGCATGATAAATCTAGTGAGCTTAGTAATGATGAAAATGCTAGTAGTCTTTATAGTCGAGAAGAGTCGAATGACAATGCTATGAAGGAGATTGAGCGTCTAACTAAAGAACCAAACACTCTTAAGTTAGCTCATGAAACAACTCAAGAAGATCATAGAGAGCTCCTAAGATCTCATGAGAAGCTACGCTTCGAGAAGCTCACTCTAGAGCAAGAACATGAGTTTCTAAAAGCGATCAATGACGATCTTCGAAAGAAGAGTTCTTCATATCTTGCCAAACGACTTCTCTTGTCTAATTTCTTGCCACCTATTAAGACTAAGCATGACAAGCACAAGAAAAATTCTTCCTCTAGTAGTAACAATAACAATGTTAAATCCAATATTGTTGCTTCTAGTAGTTCTCTTGATTCCACTAACAATGTTTCAAGCCAAGTTACACTTGAGCAAGAAAATAGCTTATTGAAGGAAATCATAGAGAAAGGTGTCTACAAGAGTCTTGCCGGAAGCAAGAACTTTGAGGAGATTGTTCGCAAACAAGGAAGACACCGGAAGAATCAAGGGATTGGTTTTGAGCGAAAGTGTTGGAAATATGCCCTAGAGGCAATAATAAAAGAGTTATTATTATATTTCCTTGTTCATGATAATCGTTTATTATCCATGCTATAATTGTATTGATTGGAAACTCAAATACATGTGTGGATAAATAGACAGACTTTGTGTCCCTAGTGAGCCTCTACAGGACTAGCTCGTTGATCAAAGATGACCGCGGTTTCCAGGTCATAGACATGAGTTGTCATTTGATAACGGGATCACATCATTAGGAGAATGATGTGATGGACGAGACCCAAACGTTAACATAGCTTTTGATCGTGTCAGTTATCGCTATAGTTTTCTGCATGTCAAGTATAAGTTCCTATGACCATGAGATCATGTAACTCACTGACACCGTAGGAGTGCTTTGTGTGTACCAAACGTCACAACGTAACTGGGTGACTATAAAGGTACTCTACAGGTATCTCCGAGGGTGTCTGTTGAGTTGACATGGATCAAGACTGGGATTTGTCACTCCGTGTGACGGAGAGGTATCTCCGAGCCCACTCGGTAATACGTCATCTCAATGAGCTCAAAGTGACTAAGTAGTTGGTCACGGGATTATGTATTACGGTAACGAGTAAAGAGACTTGCCGGTAACGAGATTGAACTAGGTATAGAGATACCGACGATCGAATCTCGGGCAAGTAACATACCGACGAGACAAAGGGAACTGTATACGGGATTGCCTGAATCCTTGACATCGTGGTTCATCCGATGAGATCATCGAGGAACGTGTGGGAACCAATATGGGTATCCAGATCCCGCTATTGGTTATTGGCCTGGGAGTGTCTCGGTCATGTCTGCATAGTTTCCGAACCCGCAGGGTCTACACACTTAAGGTTCGGTGACGCTAGGGTTGTTAGTGAGAACAGTGTATGGTTACCGAAGGTTGTTCGGAGTCCCGGATGAGATCCCGGACATGACGAGGGTCTCCGGAATGGTCCGGAGACGAAGATTGATATATAGGATGAAAGGTTTCGGAGTCCGGAAGTGTTCCGGGGAGTATCGGGAAATCGGCGGATGACCGAAAGGGGTTTCGGGGTCCCGGAAGGGGTTTCGGGCCTAATGGGCCACAAGGGGGAACACAACAGCCCTCATAGGGCTGTGCGCCCCCCCCCTGGGCCCTCTCCTCATGCGCCAAGAGGGGTGGACCCCCCTAGGGCAGCCGCACCCCCTTAGCCTTGGGGGGCAAGGCACCTGGGGGGGAAACCCTGGCCCCAGGGGGCGCCGCCCCCTTCCCCCTTTGCCCTGGCCGCCGCCCCTAGGGGAAACCCTAGGGCGCCCCTCCCCTCTCTACCCCCCTATATAAAGAGAGGCAGAGGGAGGGCAGCCAACACACGTTCGTGCCTCGGTGCTGCCCTCCCTCTCCCACTACGATCTTCGTTTTCCCGCGGTGCTTGGCGAAGCCCTGCAGGAATCCTCCACCACCATCTCCACCACGCCGTCGTGCTGCCGGTGTCTCCATCAACCTCTCCTCCCCCTCTTGCTGGATCAAGAAGGAGGAGACGTCCCCGAGCTGTACGTGTGAAGAACGCGGAGGCACCGTTGCTTCGGTGCTAGGATCTTCGGCGATCTGAATCGCGGCGAGTACGACTCCATCAACCGCGTTCTTGAACGCTTCCGCTTAGCGATCTACAAGGGTACGTGGATCCAACTCTCCCCTCGTAGATGCATCTCCTAGATTGATCTTGGTGAACGTAGGAAAAATTTTTGTTTCCCATGCAACGTTCCCCAACACCTACTGCCTCAAGTGACAAGCTAATTTCCAATGAAGAGATAAGCCTAATGGTCAAGAACTTCAACAAGTTCTACAAGAATAGAAGCAAAGAAAGAAGCTCAAAGTCTAGATCATATGATGAAAAGAGATCTTCTAGTCGTGATCGAAACTGCTACAATTGTGGAAGACCCGGACACTTCTCAAATGAGTGTACGACTTCCCACAAGAGAAGAGAAGAATCTCCAAGAAGAAGAGCAAGAGATGAGTCACCTCGGAGAGAGAGAAGGAGTAGAGATGATCGTTATGAACGAAGACCCTCTCGGAGAAGCAAGGATTCGGAGAGGAAAGACAAGTCATCAAGGAGCTACACAAGAAGAAGACATCAAGCTCATGTAGGTGAATGGGTCTCCGGCTCCGACTCCGACAATCAATCCGATGGAAGCTATCACTCCGACTCCGACTATAGTCAAGATGAAGGTGTTGCCGGACTTGCACTCGTATCCTCCAACTCCAACTCCTACGACTTATTTGATTCACCAAATGAGGGAATTGGAAGATGCTTCATGGCTAAAGGCCCCAAGGTAACACACCCTGAATTCATTGACTTTGATAGTGATGAGGATGACTTGCTTGGTGAATATGAGCTCTTGCATGATAAATCTAGTGAGCTTAGTAATGATGAAAATGCTAGTAGTCTTTATAGTCGAGAAGAGTCGAATGACAATGCTATGAAGGAGATTGAGCGTCTAACTAAAGAACTAAACACTCTTAAGTTAGCTCATGAAACAACTCAAGAAGATCATAGAGAGCTCCTAAGATCTCATGAGAAGCTACGCTTCGAGAAGCTCACTCTAGAGCAAGAACATGAGTTTCTAAAAGCGATCAATGACGATCTTCGAAAGAAGAGTTCTTCATATCTTGCCAAACGACTTCTCTTGTCTAATTTCTTGCCACCTATTAAGACTAAGCATGACAAACATAAGAAAAATTCTTCCTCTAGTAGTAACAATGACAATGTTAAATCAAATATTGTTACTTCTAGTAGTTCTCTTGATTCCACTAACAATGTTTCAAGCCAAGTTACACTTGAGCAAGAAAATAGCTTATTGAAGGAAATCATAGATAAAGGTGTCTACAAGAGTCTTGCCGGAAGCAAGAACTTTGAGGAGATTGTTCGCAAACAAGGAAGACACCGGAAGAATCAAGGGATTGGTTTTGAGCGAAAGTTCAACGCCGAAGGTGTTGAGTGGGAAGAAGGTCAATACCCTACTCCACAGTTTGTTTCACAAAAGGAGAAGTATGATCCTACTTCTTCCGATGTGGAACAAGCTCAAAATGATCTTCCACCACAAGACCACAAGCTAAAGGACAAGGACAAGCTTCAAGAGGAGATTGATGCATTCATTGAAGCACCTCAAGCCATGGTCAAGTGGGTTCCCAAGGACACATCAAGTTCTACTTCGTCAAGCTCAACTACAACACCAAGGATTCCCATCAAGATGATGTGGATCCCAAAGAAGAAGAACTAGTAGGTTCTTGAGGGTGACTCCGCCAACAAACTTCACTCATATTCATTTTGGCAAGAACTTGTGCAATCAACTTCCACATCATGCACTTGTTCATGGAGTCACAAACCCTCTTGTTGGTAAGTCAAGGGACAAGGTAATCATTGCTTTCATGGACATCATCTTTTGTGTACTTCACTCTATGTCTATGGATATTCTTGTTTGTTCCTTGTGGGACTAACCCATGTAGGTATTGAAAGTGCCCTAACCCAAAGGATTGCTCCCAACTCTTGATGATCTGCATCAACATTGAGCATCCACATCTTCAACATCTACATGAAGTCTTCTACGACAACCCAAGGTTAGTTTGACCCTTTGAAAGGGGTTCTCACATCTAGGGGGAGCTTTGCTCTAAAAAAAATTGAGCTAAAGCATCTCCAAATGATGTGAACACATAAATGCTTTATGTAAAAGTGGTAACCCCACTTGTGCTTAAATGATGAGTATGACCTATGATCAAATGTTCTCATTTGGCTCCTAAGTCAATATACTCATATATAGATGACCTAGTCATCGACAAATTGTGTGCTAGTAGCTAGAGTGTTGGTTGTGCATGTTTGACACATATTTCAGTTGCTATCTTATTGTGTGAGCATGTTGAATGCATGATTTTATCCATTCAAGGACATCCATTTGTTGTTTTGATTGTTTTGTTTTTCTTTTTCTGGCCAAATGGATGGACAAGAATGCCTAAGCACCTTTCCCTAGCTATCTATGCTTTCTTGTCTCAAATTCTATTCATGCTCATATCACAACTTTGAACAAGTCTTTTTCGGACAGTCCGAGTGAGGAGCACTCGGAGCCACCGATTCGTCTAAGGCTGACTTCCAAAACCTTCTAAGTCCATTTCGGTCTGACCGGCTTCTCAATCTCGGTCCAACCGAAACTCTTAGACTGATCTAGGTTTCATCTCGGTGAAACCGAGTTCAAACTCTCGGTCTGACCGATATGCGTAACTGCACAGCAGTTATACATCTCGGTGACACCGAGTTTTTCAACTCGGTCCCACCGACAGCATGGGGTTATATATACCTGAGGGCTGCGCGCGATTCAATTCTTCAAACCGTTCGCCCCCAAGACCCCTGCTGCCGTCGCCCTGGTCTACGGATCGTCGCCGTCGTCGCCTGTGCGCCCTCGCCGCAGGTCTCCGCCGCCGTCAACGGTAATCATCTCCACCGTTGCCGCCGTAGAGGGACACCACCAAGTTAGGGTGTGTCCCGATCCCTTTTCGTGCTCCCCATCCGATTCTTGCACGATAGGCTTGCCATGATTCAATCCACGTTTGAGATATTCCCTATACATTAGTTCAGATCTTCTAGTCTCGAGCAAAATTCTTAGGTTTAGGTTTCCACGGAATGCATCTCGGTGAAGCCGATTTTGAAACTCGGAATGACCGATTTGGCCTCTGGCCATTGCACTGCATCATTCGGTTTAACCGAGTTGTGCCAATCGGAATGACCGAAACGTAGTTTCAGTGAAACCCTAAGTTATCGGTAGGACCGAAACCCATTTCGGTCTGACCGAAAGTGGTGTGTAGGTTTCTGTTGAACACTTCGGTTGCACCGAAACTTGAAATCGGTTTGACCGAAATACATTCTGTGAAAACTCAAAACTAAGTTTTGAACTCATTTTTTTTTGCAAAAACCTCTGCAGTTGTGATAACTCTTCTACTCTGCCTATACCTTATCTTTTCACAGGTTTTTCAGCCATGTCAGATGTCAGTGACAGCCAGAACAGGTTTGAATCATCGTTTGCTGAAATTCCAGAGGCAGATACAAGTCCTGCTAGCAGCTCCAGTGATGATGGTGAGAGGAGCACCCCTAGTGGTTTGCCTCCCACAGCCACCAGAACCAGGAAGAAGAGAACTTCTGATGATGAGGACTCTGACTTTGTTGCTGAGGAAGTTACCTCCAAGCCAAAGAGGAATGTGGTTGCCAAAGAGCACCAAGGGCAGCAGTCAAGGAAAGGCACAAGCAAAGTAAAGCAGTCAGCAGTTGCAAAGAAGCTCAACTTGGAAGAGCCTGCTCCAAGCAAGGTGAAGAAGACTTCCAAAAGGAAGAGGGTAGTATATGCTGAACCTCAAGTTGATGCTGCAGAAGAAGAAGAAGAAGAAGCACCCCAGCCTCCTCCTCAGAAAGCTAAGTTCATGGGTGATGCTATTCGGGCTCAAGCCTCCTCTAAACCCAAGAAGCCTGCTCAAGCCAAGGCAGCTCCAGCTAAGCCCAAGAGAACAACCAGAAGCATTCCAGCTTCTGAGAAGAACAAAGGTGAGATGCCACCGTCTGAATCAGATGAAGAGCATGTGTTGCTTAAGCTCCGTCCCAAGTTGCCACTCCACAATGATGCTCATCCTCAAGATGAGGACATGAAGGCAAGGAAGGACAAAGGTCTCAGGCTATGGAGACAGTCTGATCCATATGCTGTAAGGAGAAGGACTGCTGTGGACCCCAGATTCCACACCAGAGAGCAGCAGGATTTCTATGAGACCGTGCTGATGGATAAGAAGCCCATTGTTGCTGACACCAGGTATGTTGACTGGAAGTATATTGACAGTGAAGAGCACCGGGACTTCTTTCCCCATGTGCATGAGAGCTTTACTGCATGTGGAGTTGCTGATTTTGTGGGTCAAGAGCTGACAGCTTGGAATGACGAGATGATCATGCAGTTCTATGCCACAGCCCACTTTTACCCTGATGGCAAGATCACCTGGATGACTGAAGGTCAAAGGTTTTCTTCGACTGTTGAAGAATGGGCAGAACTTCTGAACGCTCCAGTGCAGAGAGAGGACGACATTGATGTCTATGGGATTCCTAAGAAGAGTCATGATTCCATGAAGAACATGTACAAGGAGATCCCGGCTGCTGATTTGGAAGGATGGAAGCTTGGCTCAGTGTACTATCTCCAGGCAGGTCTGACCACCACTAACACTATTCTGAGGCATACTTTGATGCCTAAGTCTGGAGACCACCGCATGATTCGAGGCTATTCTATCAACATGCTGCACATTCTCGATGAGAAGGCACCTTTCAAGGTGATGGACTTGATGGTAGAGACCATTAAGAGGACTGCAGCTGACCAGAAGAGGTCGTGTGGGTTTGCTCCGCAGATTCAGATGCTCATCAACGCCAAGTTTGGCACGGGCAAATTCATGTTGGATAGGAAGCACTTGCCACTGCAGCCAGAGCATGAGGACAATGTAGTTGTGATGGATGAAGAGGATCCTACCTCAGTTGAAGGACAGGCCAAAATCGAAGCTGCGAAGAAGGCTAAAGCTGACAAAGAGGCAGCAGCAGCAGCAGCTAAGCCAAAGAGCTTTGGAGAACAAATTCTTGAAGCTACCCAGAGGATTGAACAACGCCTGGCCAGCATTGAGCAATCTCAGGAGAGCCTAGAGAGGATTGTTGAGGACAAGATCCACGCTCTGGACGTGAAGCTGACTGAGATTCAGGTGTCTGTCAACAAGCTTGAGGCAGACATGGAGGAGACAAGGCAGGAGAGAGCAGAGCTTATGCAGGATGATCTAGTCCAGGACTCTCATCGCCAGACTGCTCAGGTTCCCAGAGGATCCAGATCTGCAGCTATCCCAGTGACAGACTCCAGGGCTACCACTTCAGCACCAGCTACAGCTCCAGCAGTTGCTCCAGCTCCAGCATCCACTTCTCCACCGCAGACATCAGCAGAAGTCTTCGCCGATGCATCTATCTCTACACCGACATCTACCCAGACGGGAGCCGCCAGCAGAGCCCGCAGTGACGCTTAGCTCTATACCTTTTCGAACTTTTTGGTAACTTGTTGCCAAAGGGGGAGAAATTGTTATAGATCATAGGGCTTCGAGAGAGAGAGAGTGCTCTTTCGTCTTTCGTTCTTTTGCCGGTTTTCTTTGAGATACAGTGATTTCTTTTGGTTCCTGAAACTTTAAGTGTGCTTGCTACTACGTTTGATGCTATCTTAATGAGTGCTTAGTCATACTATACTTTAATGTGTGCTTATTTCTTATCATATGCTATTCCTTATTGTATGGCTATTTACTCTTGTCTTGGTGATTGAGTGCATGTTATTCATTCTTATCATTTTGTGCGCTCCACCAAGATGTATGTGACATGGAAGAGTGACCCATAATCCTAATCGATTGTGCATTTGCATTCAAACGCAAATTTTAAATAATGCACAAATTTAGGGGGAGCTCTTGTTTATCACATACTTCTCAAAGCGACGATATCATTCATTGATTATATCTTTTGTCGAAGCTTTGATCTATATGTTGTCATCAATTACCAAAAAGGGGGAGATTGAAAGTGCAACTAATCCCCGGGTGGTTTTGGTAATTAATAACAACATATATATCATTGAACTAATATTTACTTGAGAATCATTTCAGAAAAGTTCGATGATATGGGTATGGAAATGTCTGAAGAAGTGGACCCCTCAAAATGCTAAGACAAGCATTGGCAAAAGCTCAAGACTCTATTTTTTGGTTTAGTGATCAAAGATCACATTGAGTCCATAGGAAAAGCCAATACTATTAAAAGGGGATGAGGTTGTGTTAATGATCTGGTTGCTCAAGTGCTTGGTGATCTAGCTCCCTCAACTATCAGCACTCTTCACTACTTAACACACTCATAAGTAATCTCGGACAAACCGATTCTGCAAACTCAGTCCCACCGAGATGAACCACCTCAGTTATTCTTCCAAACCCTAATTTCTCGGTCCATCCAATTTTGAGTTTCGGTCTCACCGAAAATGGACTGCCAACCTTCTGTAACCAATTGACATCACTTCGGAATATCCGAGTTGTTACTTTCGGTCTCACCGAGATGGCAAGCTCCAACCTTTGACTCACTTCGGACACACCGAGATGGTATTTTCGGTCCCACCGAAAATCCCAACGTTCACTATATTTGAACTTTCGGTCTGACCGAGTTTTAACTTCGGTCTCACCGAGATTGGTCAAATGTGTGTGTAACGGTTGGATTTTGTGTGGAGGCTATATATACCCCTCCACCCCCTCTTCATTCGTGGAGAGAGCCATCAGAAAGTCTACCACTCCTACCATACACTTTTTGAGAAGTGAACCACCTACCCTTGTGTTGAGATCAAGCCATTCCATTCCTACCATATGAAACTTGATTTCTAGCCTTCCCAAGTTGCTTTCCACTCAAACCTTTCTTCCACCACAGCCATATCAGTGAGGAGAGTTGAGTGTTGGGGAGATTATCATTTGAAGCACAAGAGCAAGGAGTTCATCATCATCAACACCGTCTATTACCTTTTGGAGGGTGGTGCCTCCTAGATTGGTTAGGTGTCGCTTGGGAGCCTCCGTCTTCGAGATGTGGAATTGAACCAAGAAGTTTGTAAGGGCAAGGAGATCGCCTACTTCGTGAAGATCTACCCCGAGTAAGGCTAGTCCTCCGTGGGCGTAGGCCATGATGGAATAGACAAGGTTGCTTCTTCGTGGACCCTTCGTGGGTGGAGCCCTCCGTGGACTTGCGCAGCCGTTACCCTCCGTGGGTTGAAGTCTCCATCAACGTGGATGTACGATAGCACCACCTATCGGAACCACGACAAAAATCTTTGTGTCACCAAACTGCGTTTGATCTTCTCCACCTCTCTTTTACATGTGCAATTTACTTTCCGTTGCTTATACTCTAGAATTGCATGTGTAGGGTGATACTTGAATTGATCTTAATTGTGAAACTGCCAAAAACATTGCATGATCTAAAGGCAGATTTTTTATATTGTCAAGTAGTCTAATCACCCCCCATCTAGACCTACTTTCGATCCTACAGTAGTACAAGCGCCAAGGAACAACTACACCATCCGCGAGGGAAGCATGGAAAAGGAAGAAGAGGAATCTTCCTAGCGCAGAGATAGAGGTACAACCGCCCAACTACCGCTCGGCCGGTACAATTGCCCAAGTACCGGTCAACCTTCTGTAATCAAGCAGCACAAGGCTGGTACAACCCCGGTTTCCCCCACAGCTACGACCTGACCACAACCGCTGCAAGGACCGGTACAACCGGTTCATACTTCTGCAAACACCTCCAGGAACAGGTGCATGAGCTCCCGGCGGTACAACTGGCCTGCCTCCGCGCAGTAAAGCTGGTTTTGACCCATGTATCCCCCAACTTACCCCTTAGACTATAAATAGACCTCCTCCTCCTCCTCATTTTTAGGGTTAGCAAAGTGCTATCTCATTTGATAGAGAGCTTTGCTCCTTGTACCACTCCCCTTGAGAGAGAGAAAGAAAGAGAGAGACAACCACTCCCATGGAGTTCAAGACCTCCAGGTGAGCATGTGAGAAGATCCTATGGGATTCAAGCCCCCTCACGGGAAGATCCTACAGGATATCATCAAGACCCCATCTCCTTTGGATTTGGGACGAACTCTACCTTGTATCTTTCCCTTTGTTATTTTTGTATCTCGTGGATCCATGTGTTGTTAGTCTAGTGGATGTGTGATTGGACTTGTTCTTGAGTGTTTTTCCTTGTGATTTCTCTCTGTTCTTCCCCGTGTTCATCTTGTTCTTTGTGGGAGTCACCTCCTATCATGAAAGATCGGCCTAGATCGGGTTAGTCCCGCATCACCTTCTCATTAGATTGATTTTTCAATTCAATCTCTTGTTGAGATAAGGTGCGCGTCTCTGCAATCTTGTGGAGGTCGTCAATAATGGTGGAGAATTGTTATTTTTCTTTTATATATATTCCGTTGGTGTGTTTCGCCCACCCAGTGAGGTGTTGCCTCATGAACCTTATTTTAATGTTCCATCTCTGAATCGGTTACGACCAATGGCAGGCCGCTCCCGAACATTCTTAACTATGTCCACAAATCCTTCCCGTTGTAGCCATCCTAATT
The DNA here is from genome assembly GCA_902687465.1 of Secale cereale. Lineage (NCBI taxonomy): Eukaryota > Viridiplantae > Streptophyta > Magnoliopsida > Poales > Poaceae > Secale > Secale cereale. The sequence continues at coordinate 319,515,039 of LR738712.1, read as the reverse complement.
CAAATTTGAAGGGGCGACAGGTGAGTGGATTTGTAGAGTTAGAATCTAGAATGATGGGTGCATAATCCGATAATGCCTCGATGCGCTCTATGGCACACACGGTAACGAAATGAAATTTTAGCTCCCATTCGGTGTCCATGAGTACCCTATCAAGCTTCTCGTATGTCGGCACCAATCGATTATTTGCCCACGTGAACTGTCGCCCAGACATAATGGCCTCTCAAAGATCCAAACTATCTATCACAACATTGAAAAGGCCAATGGGCGTCAAATCAGTCATTATTTTTCTCTTCCTGGTATCTAAGGATATTAAAGTCCCCTCCAATAAGCATTGGATAAGGGTTATTCTTAGCCAGGTTCACCAATTCCCAAAAAAAATCCGCTTCATGTCCAACTTGGATAAATCACTAGTAAGAAGTGATGATCATATCTTTAGTAGTTTGCAACCAAACAACGTGTTGTTTGTTTAAGAGCATCTCCAACAGCCGCCCAACGCACGGCATGCTAAAAACTGGTTTGCAACACGCCCATCGCCTGGTTTGGTGCAGCGGGTAGCGCTCGCTCCAGCAGTCGTGGTAAAATGCAGCGCGCGCGTAGCTCCAACAGCGCGCAAAAATGCAGCGCGCGCAAGCAGCCGACGCTTGCCATGTGTTTACATTTTGGACACAAAATGAATTTCAAACATCAAAACAAAGACATGGTACAATTAAAATCACACAGACAAGTTCATGATGACGTAAAGTTCATGCCCACAAGTTCAAATTCACCCCACAACATCATCCAACCAAGTTCAATATCCGAACCAAAATTCATGACACAAAGTTCATCACCAACGAAATGCACATCAACAATCAAGCCCCATCCTTGTCTTCATCTTCATCTTCATCCGACTCTTCCTCCTTGTTCGAAGACGATTCTTCCTCCTCCTCTTCATTGTCACGCGGCGCATCGTGATGTGAAGCTCGGAAGGTGTTGGCAAGATCTTCAACGGCATCTTCATGCGAAGGTGTGTGAGGCACACCGGAAGAAATTCCGCCCATGCCGCCCGGAGGTGCTCCCATGCCTCCCGTGAGACATTCACGATGGGCGGCAGTGCTTCGCCACCCGCCGCTGAGGTCATCCGTGGCGACATGAAAAGGCCGCGCGCGATACTTGGAGGAGCTCCTGCGGAGGCGATGCCAAAGCTCCCCGTGCTAGGGTTTGTGGTGGCGATGGTGAAGGGGTCGCTGGTGTAGGAAGGGGTGAGGGGGATGCCGACGCGGGCATCCATCGGGTCAGTTCGGTGGCGGCAGCACGGGCGGGGTGAAGGTGGCGCGACGGAGAGAGTGCGGCACGAGCGCTCGAGTGTGCGGCGCGCGGAAGCGGGCGCAATAAATATGCAGCGCGCGATGGCGTTTCGGACCGCGCGCCCAACTCTATATGCCGCGCGCGCTTATTGCGTGTTCGTTGGAGCCCCTCTATCGCTTGCACACGCGCTAAAAAGGGTAAATTTGCGGCACGACGCTTATTTAGCACAGCTGTTGGAGATGCTCTAACAAAAGTGACACATGCGACCAACACAATGCGCTAACTAATTGATCCGCTCATGCATAAAGCCTAGACTACCAAACTACGCGCAAATGTTGGTTTTTAGTCTGCATTTGTTCAAACAAGCTCAACCAAAAAAAGTATACAAAAGAGACAAATTCACTGTAGGTCCGATAACTTGCGTCGGTGGCCACTTTAGTGCTTGTGGTTAGAAATACCCGAAATACAATCACTAAACTTGTTCTAAGAGGTCACATATGATCCATTATATGATTTGCTCTACGTATTCGTTGATTTGGCAACGATCAACTCATGTCATGCAGGCGCTGACTGTCACATCATCTGGTTCAACTAAATATGCTGGGAACCAAGTTTTTTTATGCAAAATGACCTGAAATAAAAGCCAACCCCCACTTGGTCGGACTGCTCGCTCCTCTCTTCCTTGTTCGTCATCACTGCCGAGGTAACCTCGAGCTCGTGGGCGGTGTGTGACTGTGGCAACAGCGTCATGAGCTTGTCGTCGGGCACTGAGCCACCGCGACGCCAGCGGTGGTGGGTCGCGCCCCGACCATCCAGCCAGCTAGCCTGACACTCGATCACCGCCACGATGAAGCTAGCCGTGGAAGTCGGGGATGCGCGGAGCTGTTCGCCAAGGGAGTCGCTCCCGACCAGCTCCAGCAACCTCCTCGTGGACACGTCCACCTACGCTTCGCTCTTCTTCGCTTTCTAGGAGGCTAGTGCTCCGCTCACCGCGCCGGCCAACATGCCGCTGCTCCTCTGGCTCGAGGGCGGCCCCGACTACTCTGACCAACTCAGCAACTTCTTATAGCTCAGCCCCAACCCCCTGCGCCGCTCCAACGGCAATTATACCTCTCCCTCCCTCTCCCGCAACCTTCGCCTAGAACAGTCGCTTCGGCTCCTCTTCCTCGACAGCACACTCGACATCGATGCTCAAGATGCTGTTGGTGGTCGCTGAGCACGAAGCTGAGCCAAGGATCCCTAGAAGGGGCGCGTCATCACCTTCGACGCCACCCACAAGGTGTGTGGCGCATTGCTGGTGGAGAAGATGTGCCCGCTGGCGGCCATGACTCCATAGTGGGGCGCCAACCTGCAGGCGGTCTTCAACAAGATCCTGAACACGACGGTGGCGGGCGCGCTGGCCAAGGACCAGATGGTGCCACGCGTGTTCGTGCTGAGGGACATGGAGTTCGACGGGTGGACGGGCGGCGAGGCGATTCACAAATGCTTCATGGCCGAGGGGGTCGCCGCGTCGGGGGTCGTGTTCTGGAACGTGGGCGTCCAAGGTGATGTCGCTGGTGGTGGCCGCGCAGGCTGGCTTGGCGCTAGTGAGCGGCTACTCGAAGAACCTGGTGCACCTCTTCCTGGAGGCCGACGGCGTGCCCACCCCCTCGCCCATCATGGTCGACGCCATCTCCGACCCCTAGTAATGCCCCCGAGGTGCTCGACTGAGTGCCTACCTCCTGCCACATCAATTCTTCGATCCCGAGCCATGATCGTCAGTTCATCCATCGATTTAGTTTGTTTTTTGTTCCGTCCATTGATTTAGTTTCCTACTACGTATTCCCTCCGTCCGAAAATACTTGTCATCAAAATAGACAAAATGAGATGTATCTAGAACTAAAATACATCTAGATACATCTCCTTTTATTCATTTTGATGACAAGTATTTCCGGACGGAGGGAGTACTTTGGTAGGTGAAATCTACTGTGTGAAGCTTTGAACCTTAGAAGAAAAGATGTGTTTTGTATCCTGTAATTCTGAATGAAGTGCATGTAGTGCCAGTTTTTCTAAACGATGACTTTGTTGATGCGTGTGTTGCATTGTTAGAGCATATCCATGAAGGAAATATGCCCTAGAGGCAATAATAAAGATGTTATTTGTATTTCCTTATATCATGATAAATGTCTTTTATTCATGCTAGAATTGTATTAACCGGAAACTTGATACATGTGTGAATACATAGACAAAATAGTATGTCCCTAGTATGCCTCTACTAGACTAGCTCATTGATCAAAGATGGTTATGTTTCCTAACCATAGACATGAGTTGTCATTTGATCAACGGGATCACATCATTAGGAGAATGATGTGATGGACAAGACCCATCCGTTAGCATAGCACTATGATCGTTTAGTTTTACTACTATTGCTTTCTTCATGACTTATACATGTTCCTATGACTATGAGATTATGCAACTCCCGAATTCCGTAGGAACACCTTGTGTGCTATCAAACGTCACAACGTAACTGGGTGATCATAAAGATGCTCTACAGGTGTCTCCGAAAGTATTCGTGGTGTTGGCATAGATCAAGATTAGGATTTGTCACTCCGAGTGTCGGAGAGGTATCTCTGGGCCCTCTCGGTAACACACATCATAATAAGCCTTGCAAGCAAAAATACTAATGAGTTAGTCACGAGATGATGTGTTACGGAACGAGTAAAGAGACTTGCCGGTAACGAGATTGAACTAGGTATAGAGATACCAACGATCGAATCTCGGGCAAGTAACATACCGATGACAAAAGGAACAACGTATGTTGTTATGCAGTTTGACCGATAAAGATCTTCGTAGAATATGTAGGAGCCAATATGAGCATCCAGGTTCCGCTATTGGTTATTGACCAGAGATGAGTCTCGGTCATGTCTACATAGTTCTCGAACCCGTAGGGTCCGCACGCTTAACGTTTGATGACGATCGGTATTATGAGTTTATGAGTTTTGATGTACCGAAGGAGTTCGGAGTCCCGGATGAGACCGGGGACATGACGAGGAGTCTCGAAATGGTCAAGACGTAAAGATCGATATATTGGACGACTATATTCGGACATCGGAAAGGTTCCGAGTGATTCGGGTATTTTTCGGAGTATATGGGCCTTATTGGGCCATACGGGAATAGAGGAGAAAGGCCAAAAGGAAGGAGCCCCTCTGGTCCGAATTGGACAAGGGGTGCAGCCCCCTTTTCCTTCTCCCTCTCCACCTCTTTCCTTCTCTCCTACTCCGGAAAGGAAAGGGGAATCCTACTAGGACTTGGGAGTCCTAGTAGGACTCCCCACACTTGGCACGCCCCCTCTAGGGCCGGCCTCTCCCTTGCTCCTTTATATACGAGGGCAGGGGGGCACCCTAGGACACACAAGTTGAATTGTTCCAGCCGTGTGCGGTGCCCCCCTCCACAGAAACACACCTCGGTCATACCGTCGCGGTGCTTAGGCGAAGCCCTGCGCCGGTGAATACATCATATCCGTCACCACGCCGTCGTGCTGACGAAACTCTCCCGTGAAGCTCAACTGGATCAAGAGCTCGTGGGACGTCATCAAGCTGAACGTGTGTTGAACGCGGAGGTGCCGTACGTTCGGTGCTTGATCGGTTGAATCGCGAAGAAGTTGGAGTACATCAACCGCGTCACTTGACGCTTCCGCTTCCGGTCTACGAGGGTACGTAGACACACTCTTCCCTCTCGTTGCTATGCATCTGGTAGATAGATCTTGCATGATCGTAGGAAAATTTTATAATACTACGTTCCCCAAAAGTGGTATCAGAGCCAGGTCTATGCGTAGATGATATGCACGAGTAGAACACAATGAGTTGTGGGCGATACTAGTCATACTGCTTACCAGCATGTCATACTTTGCTTCGGCGGTATTGTGAGATGAAGCGGCCCGGACCGACATTACGCGTACGCTTACGCGAGACTGGTTTCACCGTTACGAGCACTCGTTGCTTAAAGGTGACTGGCGGGTGTCTGTCTCTCTCACTTTAGCTGAATCAAGTGTGGCTACGCCCGGTCCTTGTGAAGGTTAAAACAGCACATACTTGATGAAACATCGTTGTGGTTTTGTATGCGTAGGTAAGAACGGTTCTTGCTAAGCCCGTAGCAGCCACGTAAAACTTGCAACAACAAAGTAGAGGACGTCTAACTTGTTTTTGCAGGGCATGTTGTGATGTGATATGGTCAAGACATGATGAGTTATACGGTTTTGTATGAGATGATCATGTTTTGTAATGTTATCGGCAACTGGCAGGAGCCATATGGTTGTCGCTTTGTTGTATGAAATGCAATCGCCATGTAATTCCTTTACTTTATCACTAAGCGGTAGCGATAGTCGTAGAAGCAATAGTTGGCGAGACGACAACGATGCTACGATGGAGATCAAGGTGTCGCGCCGGTGACGAAGGTGATCATGACAGTGCTTTGGAGATGGAGATCAAAAGCACAAGATGATGATGGCCATATCATGTCACATATTTTGATTGCATGTGATGTTTATCTTATTATGCTTCTTATTTTGCTTAGAACGACGGTAGCATTATAAGATGATCCCTTACTAAATTTCAAGGTATAAGTGTTCTCCCTGAGTATGCACCGTTGCGAAAGTTTGTCGTGCCGAGACACCACGTGATGATCGGGTGTGATAAGCTCTACGTTCAAATACAACGGGTGTAAGCCAGTTTTGCACACGCAGAATACTCGGGTTAAACTTGACGAGCCTAGCATATGTAGATATGGCCTCGGAACACTGGAGACCGAAAGGTCGAGCGTGAATCATATAGTAGATATGATCAACATAAGATGTTCACCATTGAAACTACTCCATCTCACGTGATGATCGGACATGGTTTAGTTGATTTGGATCACGTGATCATTTAGATGACCGGAGGGATGTCTATCTAAGTGGGAGTTCTTTAATTAATATGATTAAATTGAACTTTAATTTATCATGAACTTAGTCCTTGTAGTATTAGCATATCTATGTTGTAGATCAATAGCTCACGATGTTGCTCCCCGTTTATTTTTTATATGTTCCTAGAGAAAACTAAGTTGAAAGTTGTTAGTAGCAATGATGCGGAATTGTTCCGTGATCTGAGGATTATCCTCATTGCTGCACAGAGAAATATGTCCTTGATGCACCGCTAGGTGACAGACCTATTGCAGGAGCAGATGTAGACGTTATGAACGTTTTCGACAAAAGCTCGGTATGATGACTACTTGATAGTTTAGTGCACCATGCTTTACGGCTTATAACCGGGACTTCAAAAACGTTTTGAACGCCACAGAGCATATGAGATGTTCCAAGAGTTGAAATTAGTATTTTGTAATCATGCCCGTGTCGAGAGGTATAAGACTTCTGACAGTACTTTGCCTACAAGATGGAGGAGAATAGCTCAACCAGTGAGCATGTGCTCAGATTGTCTGGGTACTACAATTACTTGAATCAAGTGGGAGTTAATCTTCCAGATAAAATAGTAATTGACAAAGTTCTCTAGTCACTATCACCAAGTTAGTAGAACTTCGTGATGAACTATAATATGCAAGGGATGACGAAGGTAATTCCCGAGCTCTTCGCAATGCTGAAATCGGCGAAGGTAGAAATCAAGAAAGAACGTCAAGTGTTGATGGTTAACCAGACCACTTGTTTCAAGTAAAGGGCAAAGGGATAGAAGGGGAACTTCAAGAAGAATGACAAGCAAGTTGTCACTCCCGTGCAGAAACCCAAAGCTAAACTCAAGCCTGAAACTAAGTGCTTCTACTGCAAAGGAAATGGTCACTAGAAGTGGAACTGCCCTAGATATTTGGCGGATAAGAAGGATGGCAAAGTGAACAAAGGTATATTTGATATACAGATTATTGATGTGTATTTTACTAGTGTTCATAGCAACCCCTCGGTATTTGATATTGGTTCAGTTGCTAAAGAGTAGTAACTCGAAATGGGAGTTGCATAATGAACAGAAACTAGTTAAAGGATGAAGTGACGATGTGTATTGGAAGTAGTTCCAAGATTGATATGATCATCATCGCACACTCCCTATACTTTCGGGATTAGTGTTGAACCTAAATAAGTGTTATTTGGTGTTTGTGTTGAGCATGAATATGATTTGATCATGTTTATTGCAATACGGTTATTCATGTAAGTTAGAGAATAATTGTTGTTCTGTTTACATGAATAAAACCTTCTATGGTCATACACCCAATGAAAATGGTTTGTTGGATCTCGATCGTGTGATACACATATTCATAATATTGAAGCCAAAAGATGCAAGGTTAATAATGATAGTGCAACTTATTTGTGGCACTGCCGTTTAGGTCATATTGGTGTAAAGCGCATGAAGAAACTCCATAGTGATGGACTTCTTGGAATCACTTGATTATGAATCACTTGGTGCTTGCGAACCATGCCTCATGGGCAAGATGATTAAAACTCCGTTCTCCGGAACTGTGGAGCGAGCAACAGAGTTGTTGGAAATCATACATACTGATGTATGCAGACCAATGAGTGTTGAAGCTTGCGGCGGGTATCGTTATTTTCTGACCTTCACTGATGATTTGAGCAGATATGGGTATATCTACTTAATGAAGCACAAGTCTGAAACATTTGAAAAGTTCAAAGAATTTCAGAGTGAAGTGGAGAATCATCGTAACAAGAAAATAAGAGTTTATACGATATGATCGTAGAGGTAAAATATTTGAGTTAGCGAGTTTGGCCTTCAGTAAAAACAATGTGAAATAGTTTCTCTACTCACGCCACCTGGAACACCACAGTGTAATGGTGTGTCCGAACGTCATAACCGTACTTTATTAGATATGGTGCGATCGATGATGTCTCTTACCGATCTACCACTATCGCTTTTGGGGTTATGCATTAGACAGCTACATTCACGTTAAATAGGGCACCATCTAAATCCGTGGAGATGACACCGTATGAACTGTGGTTTGACGAGAAACCTAAGCTGTCATTTCTTTAAGTTTGGGACTACGATGCTTATGTGAAAAAGTTTCAACATGATAAGATCGAACCCAAATCGGAGAAGTAAATCTTCATAGGATACCCAAAAAGAAACTGTTGGGTACACCTTCTATCACAGATCCTAAGGCAAGGCCTTTGTGGCTAAGAGTGGATCCTTTCTAGAGAAGGAGTTTCTCTCGAAAGAAGTGAGTGGGAGGAAAGAAGAACTTGATGAGGTAATTGTACCTTCTCTCGAATTGGAAGGTAGTACATCACAGAAACTCGTTCCAGCGATTCCTACACCAATCAGTGAGGAAGTTAATGATGATGATCATAAAACTTCAGATCAAGTTTCTGCTGAACGTCATAGATCAACCAGAGTACGTTCCGCACCAGAGTGGTACGGCAACCCAGTTCTGGAAATCATGTTACTAGACCATGATGAACCTGCGAACTATGAGGAAGCGATGATGAGCCCAGATTCCGCAAAATGGCTTGAGGCCATGAAATCTGAGATGGGATCCATGTATGAGAACAAAGTGTGGACTTTGGTTGACTTGCCCGATGATTGACAAGCCATCGAAAATAAATGGATCTTCAAGAGGAAGACCGACGCTGACGGTAATGTTACTGTTTACAAAGCTCGACTTGTTGCGAAAGGTTTTCGACAAGTTCAAGGAGTTGACTACGATGAGACTTTCTCACCCGTAGCGATGCTTAAGTTTGTCTGAATCATGTTAGCAATTGCCGCATTTTATGAAATCTGGCAAATGGATAACAAAACTGCATTCCTGAATGGATATCTCAAAGAAGAGTTGTATATGATGCAACCAGAAGGCTTTGTCGATCCAAAAGGTGCTAACAAAATGTGCAAGCTCCAGCGATCCATCTATGGACTGGTGCAAGCATCTCGGAGTTGGAATATACGCTTTGATAAGTTGATCAAAGCATATAGATTTATACAGACTTACGATGAAGCCTGTATTTACAAGAAGTGAGTGGGAGCACTACAACCTTTCTGATAAGTATATGTGAATGACATATTGTCGATCGGAAATGATGTAGAATTTTCTGGAAAGCATAAAGAAGTGTTTGAAAGGAGTTTTTCAAAGAAAGACATTGGTGAAGCTGCTTACATATTGGGCATCAAGATCTATAGAGATAGATCAAGACGCTTGATAAGACTTTCGATAAGTACATACCTTGATAAGATTTTGAAGTAGTTCAAAATGGATCAGTCAAAGAAGGAGTTCTTGCCTGACTTGTAAGGTGTGAAGTTGAGTAAGACTCAAAGCCAGACCACGGCAGAAAAATATAGAGAGAATGAAAGTCATTCCCTATGCCTTAGCCATAGGTTCTATAAAGTATGCCATGCTGTGTACCAAACATGTTGTGTACCTTGCCATGAGTTTGTCAAGGGGGTACAATAGTGATCCAGGAGTAGATCACTGTACAGCGGTCAAAATTATCCTTAGTAACTGGATGACTAAGGAAATGTTTCTCGATTATGGAGGTGATAAAGAGTTCGCCGTAAAGGGTTATGCCGATGCAAGCTTTGACACTAAATCCAGATGACTCTAAGTATCAATCTGGATGCGTATTGAAAGTGGGAGCAATTAGCTAGAGTAGCTCTATGCAGAGCATTGTAGACATAGAAATTTGCAAAATACATACGGATCTGAATGTGACAGACCCGTTGACTAAACTTCTCTCACAAGCAAAACATGATCACACCTTATTACTCTTGGGTATTAATCACATAGCGATGTGAACTAGATTATTGACTCTAGTAAACCCTTTGGCTGTTGGTCACATGGCGATGTGAACTATGGGTGTTATTCACATAACGATGTGAACTATCGGTATTAAATCACATGGCGATGTGAGCTAGATTATTGACTCTAGTGCAAGTGGGAGACTGAAGGAAATATGCCCTAGAGGCAATAATAAAGATGTTATTTGTATTTCCTTATATCATGATAAATGTCTTTTATTCATGCTAGAATTGTATTAACCGGAAACTTGATACATGTGTGAATACATAGACAAAATAGTATGTCCCTAGTATGCCTCTACTAGACTAGCTCATTGATCAAAGATGGTTATGTTTCCTAACCATAGACATGAGTTGTCATTTGATCAACGGGATCACATCATTAGGAGAATGATGTGATGGACAAGACCCATCCTTTAGCATAGCACTATGATCGTTTAGTTTTACTGCTATTGCTTTCTTCATGACTTATACATGTTCCTATGACTATGAGATTATGCAACTCCCGAATTCCGTAGGAACACCTTGTGTGCTATCAAACGTCACAACGTAACTGGGTGATCATAAAGATGCTCTACATGTGTCTCCGAAAGTATTCGTGGTGTTGGCATAGATCAAGATTAGGATTTGTCACTCCGAGTGTCGGAGAGGTATCTCTGGCCCTCTCGGTAACACACATCATAATAAGCCTTGCAAGCAAAAAGACTAATGAGTTAGTCACGAGATGATGTGTTACGGAACGAGTAAAGAGACTTGCCGGTAACGAGATTGAACTAGGTATAGAGATACCAACGATCAAATCTCGGGTAAGTAACATACCGATGACAAAAGGAACAACGTATGTTGTTATGCAGTTTGACCGATAAAGATCTTCGTAGAATATGTAGGAGCCAATATGAGCATCCAGGTTCCGCTATTGGTTATTGACTAGAGATGAGTCTCGGTCATGTCTACATAGTTCTCGAACCCGTAGGGTCCGCACGCTTAACGTTTGATGACGATCGGTATTATGAGTTTATGAGTTTTGATGTACCGAAGGAGTTCGGAGTCCCGGATGAGACCGGGGACATGACGAGGAGTCTCGAAATGGTCGAGACGTAAAGATCGATATATTGGACGACTATATTCGGACATCGGAAAGGTTCCGAGTGATTCGGGTATTTTTCGGAGTATATGGGCCTTATTGGGCCATACGGAAATAGAGGAGAAAGGCCAAAAGGAAGGAGCCCCTCTGGTCCGAATTGGACAAGGGGTGCAGCCCCCTTTTCCTTCTCCCTCTCCACCTCTTTCCTACTCTCCTACTCCGGAAAGGAAAGGGGAATCCTACTAGGACTTGGGAGTCCTAGTAGGACTCCCCACACTTGGCACGCCCCCTCTAGGGCCGGCCTCTCCCTTGCTCCTTTATATACGAGGGCAGGGGGCACCCTAGGACACACAAGTTGAATTGTTCCAGCCGTGTGCGGTGCCCCCCTCCACAGAAACACACCTTGGTCATACCGTCGCGGTGCTTAGGCGAAGCCCTGCGCCGGTGAATACATCATATCCGTCACCACGCCGTCGTGCTGACGAAACTCTCCCATGAAGCTCAACTGGATCAAGAGCTCGTGGGACGTCATCAAGCTGAACGTGTGCTGAACGCGGAGGTGCCGTACGTTCGGTGCTTGATCGGTTGAATCACGAAGAAGTTCGAGTACATCAACCGCGTCACTTGACGCTTCCGCTTCTGGTCTACGAGGGTACGTAGACACACTCTTCCCTCTCGTTGCTATGCATCTGGTAGATAGATCTTGCGTGATCGTAGGAAAATTTTATAATACTACGTTCCCCAACAATCCAGCTGTTCGGCCCCCCAGGACCCGTAAAAATCGCCCCCTGGGGGCGAGCAGGCGATACAATCGGCGCTGGGGGCGGTTTTGCACCCAGTCATCGCCCCAGTTCGCCCCCAAGCGCCGAAATTGGCCCACTTTGCAGCCCCATTTCGGCGAATAAAGGGCCCATATGAGCGAGAATAGGCCCATATTCGGCGTGGTTTCGCCGTGTCTCGGCGTTCAATTATCAACACTATTATTTCTTATCACATATTTCATCTCAGAAAAATCAAATACTTCAACAAAATAGTACAATAACAAATAGTACAATACAAATTATATAGTTCAGCAAATAAAAATTGTATTTCATCACACGACGTCCCCCTTGAGCCTCCATAGGTTCTCAATCAGATCTTTTTGCAGTTGATGATGCACCTGTGGATCTCGGATCTCCTGACGCATACTGAGATAGGCAGTCCAAGTTGCCGGTAGCTGGTGATCAACTTCGGCTAGAGGACCTTGTCTGTTGTATGGTTCAGTGTCAAACACTGGGTCTTCTTGCTCGCTCTCGATGATCATGTTGTGCAAGATGACACAACAAGTCATAATCTCCCACATTTGATCTTTGGACCAGGTCTGAGCGGGGTACCGAACAACAGCAAATCGAGATTGGAGCACACCAAATGCCCGCTCGACATCCTTCCTGCAAGCCTCCTGAACTTTCGCAAACCAGGCATTCTTGCCTCCTGCCGCAGGGTTTGAGATCGTCTTCACAAATGTCGACCATCTCGGATAGATGCCATCTGCTAGGTAGTACACCTTGTTGTATTGGTGCCCATTGATCTCGAAGTTCACCAGAGGAGAATGGCCCTCAACGAGCTTGGCAAAAACAGGAGAGCACTGCAGCACGTTGATGTCATTGTGAGTTCCTGGCATACCAAAGAAGGAGTGCCAAATCCAGAGGTCCTGTGTGGCTACCGCCTCAAGCACCACACTGCAACCGCCTTTTGCGCCTTTGTACATCCCCTGCCAACCAAATGGGCAATTCTTCCATTTCCAATGCATCCAGTCGATGCTTCCAAGCATCCCAGGAAATCCTCTTGCTGCATTCTAGGCTAAGATCCGAGCAGTGTCTTCCGCATTGGGTGTTCTCAAGTATTGTGGCCCAAACACTGCCACCACTGCCCGACAGAACTTGTAGAAACACTCTATGCTGGTGGACTCGGCCATGCGCCCATAGTCGTCGAGTGAATCACCGGGAGCTCCATATGCAAGCATCCTCATCGCTGTCGTGCACTTCTGGATGGAGGTGAATCCAAGAGCGCCGGTGCAATCCATCTTGCACTTGAAGTAGTTGTCGAACTCCCAGATGGAATTCACAATCCTGAGGAAGAGCTTTCGGCCCATCCGATAACGGCGCCGAAATGTTTTCTCACCGTGAAGTGGAGCATCGGCGAAGTAGTCGGAGTAGAGCATGCAGTAGCCTTCGAGACGATGCCGGTTCTTTGCTTTCAATCGCCCAGACACCGAGCCACCACGCAGCGGCTTTTCATGGCTCACCAGCAGCTGGGCGAGGGCGGCGAGCACCATGAGATGCTCTTCTTCCTGGACGTCGGCCGCGGCTTCCTCCTCCATAAGCGCGGCGAGCTCTTCCTCGTCATCCGAGTCCATCGCCGAGACAGGAAAAACGCCGAACACCTTGCGCTCGGTGGGCGTGTACCCGCCGCTAAACTGCACCTCCGCGGCTGGAAACGCCCACCTGCTGTGGGAGGGGCTACCGCGGTGAAGCGCTGCTATTTTCCGGCGGGGAATGGCAATCTAGCGGAGTAGGGCGGCGGCCGTTGCCGGGATATAGCTAGTGGTGGCCGAGGGCGCGGGGGGTGGGAGGCGAGTCTGGGATGAAAACCATGACTTTTCCCCTGTCGATGTGGGCCAGGCGCGCTTTTCCCTAGCGCCAGAGCCCCCAACTGCTCCCCAGCACGCCGGGTTCGGCCTGTGACTACCGGGAGGAAAAAAGGTCCGAACCGGCGATTTTCGGCATCCTCGGGGCGCGACTGGGCGTTTTTTTGGGCGCCGGCGCCGAAAAAGTGGCCTGGGGCCTGTTGGGGGCGCGGCCAGACATGCTCTTATTCGACAGCCAGCAATGAAATCTAGTTGCATTGTTCAAACTAAAAACATTCAGCAATTCTGAGCAGAAATCTTATATCACACGCTAATGTTGGGAGCATGCACCAGCGCGGGAGCGGCTCAGCCATGAGCGGGTTCTGCAGTAGGGGCCCCGCCTTCATGACGGACTACAACAGCCGGCCCCTCGGTGGCAGCGACTTCTTCGCGGCGAGCATGTCGAGCGCGGCGTCGTCCCTGCACTGCAGCTGCTTCGCCGGTGGGGGCGGGCTGGCGTGGCCGCACTGTCGCGCCATCTCGGGCGCACCCGGATCTTGGACATGGCGCTCAAGACGCTGGTGATCGTGCATCGCCTCCTCGCGGACGGTGACCAAGCGTTTGAGCAGGGGCTATTCTATGCCGCGCGGCGGGGCACGCGCATGCTCAACATGTCCACGCCTAGAACACTTACCTCGACGATGGCCCCAACCGATGCAAGCTACTCTGCGACGAGCTTTACATGTCTACAGGGAACCGCTTCAGCTACGACGGTGTTAATGGGAGTAGACAGGAGGATGCAGTGGGAGACGCCAACGCTGCCAAGGCGGTGGCGATCGTGCCGAGGGAGATGCCAACGAGCGAGATGAAACTATAGTAGCTCCTCGGCAAGATCCAGCAACTGCAACATATCCTCAAATGATTCATCCCTTGCCGATCTGTGGGTGAGTCCATATGTGCGTGCACGAAACTGTTTGCTCACGTTCTCGTGTGGGATTGGGATCACGCCTTCGTCGAGCGTCCACTTGACATGGAACTATTGAGTATATGTGTTGTGCATATCTGTGTATTGGGCTCACCTCCTAGTTCCTTGTGTAGTTGAAGTCGTGGCCCACCTTTGTACATCATATATACGTGTCTTTGCACATGAGGAATACATTGTGCAATTCACATATTCTACATGGTATCAGTTTTTAGGTTCTGATCCTAGCCTTCCGCCGTCGCCATGCCGTCGTCGACCGTGCACGCCTCTCGCGCCTGCCGCCGCCGACTCTCCCTGCCGCCGC
>LR738712.1:319484519-319499745 GCA_902687465.1 Secale cereale | reverse complement strand
GCTCCCTCTGAGCCGCCCGCCCGCTCACCCAGATCCACCACCCGCCAGCCACCCGCCACCCGCCCGCCTACCCGCCACCCGCATCGCCCAACCCGCTGACCCGCGCCGCCATCCTCACCCAACCCGTACCGTCACCCGCCACCCGCCCGAGTCGCCCACTCCCACCACCCGTGCCTCTAGGTGCCGCTGCACCATGTCGTCCATCACCTCCTCCGCGTCCACCAACTCCAACCCGTTCGCCGATGCCAACCCTCCCGACGTGAACGACATCCGTAACTTGAACATCTACGGGCGGGTGCCGGTTCGTCTCTCCCGGACGGACTCCTCCTACTACACGTGGAAGACGTACTTGTCCCTCGTGTTCAGGGAGTACCACCTTGTCGACCATGTGCACGGCTCTGTCGACTCCAGCCTCGTCCCCCAGTTCCACGACTGGTCCACCATCGACACTACGATCATCCAATGGTTCTTCCTTACCATCTCGCCGGACGTCTTTCAAACGTTCGTGCAGGACGGTGACGACGCTTGCGTTTTGTGGACCAAGCTGAACGGGCTCTTCACCGACAACCAACTCCAACGTCGCGTTTTTTTGCAGCAAGAGCTTTTTGGGTGCCATCAGGACAACTCCTCCGTTGACGATTATTGTTGCCACCTGAAGACTCTCGCTGACGAGCTCCGCAATATTGGCGCCAAGATCGATGATGACCTCCTCCTCAGCACGCTCACTGCTGGGCTCAACGATGACTTCGGCAACGCTGCGGCGAACCTCACCCTCATCCCCAACCCGTCCTTCGCCAAGTTCGTTGCGTACCTCTGCTTGGAGGAGCGGCCGATGAAGCGGGTGAAGGCGCGGGCCATCAACACCGCCCTCGCCGCCTGCACCACCCGTGGTGGACCCCCGGCGCCTCTCGTTGCTCCGTCCGCGCCCCCAGCGCCGCACCACCAGGTGCCCTACCCGACGCCGCCACCATAGTACCCGGTGCCCGAGCAGCCGGGGCTCCTCCCGCACCCGTACGAGCCGCCCGCGCCTCCCAACCCTCCCGCCGAACGACGTCGTGGGGGCCGGCGCGGTGGCCGCCACGGTGGTCAGCAACAGCAGTAGCAGGGCATCGACCCGCCCATCAGCAACAACAGCGGCAGCAGTTCCAGGTGCCTCCTCCATGGGCCTCCAGCTACAATCCATGGACCGGTGTCGTTCATGCATACACCATGCCGGTTCCACGGCCCCCTACACCGACGCTCCCCGTGCCGCGTCTGCCGGCGCGTCAGGCGTACTATGCGGCTCCACAGCCCTATGAAGGGTACCCACCATCGCAGCTGAGCGGTGGCTACGGCCCCCCATGGCGCCACCGCCGTCCTTGCCGGCCCTGCCACCGACGCCTTGGGATCTGGCGCTCCTTGCCGCGCTGCACACCGCGCCTACGCCGAACAACTACACTGGAGGCGGTGATTGGTACGTGGACACCGGTGCTACGGCTCACATGTTTGCTCATCTTGGTAACCTTGCCTCCTTCACTCCTATCTCCACCGACCGCCGCATCATTGTCGGCGACGGTTCCACACTTCCTATCACACACATTTGGCACACTTCTTTTCCTTCTAGTTCTACTTCATTATCTTTGTCTAACATACTTGTGTCACCTCATCTTATTAAGAATCTTATTTCCTTTCGTTGTTTCACTCGTGAAAATCCTATTACTGTTGAATTTGACGAGCTTGGTTATTGTGTCAAGGACACTCGAACCAGGATGGTACTTCACCGATGTGACAGCCCCGACGAGCTCTATCAGATGCATTCGCCTTCATCCACTTCCACTGCACCAGTTTCTCTCTCCGCTGGAGTCGATATCTGGCACGCTCGCTTGGGTCATCCCAACCCCGTCACACTTCGTCATATTCTTAAGAGTTTCAGTTTAAGTTGTAATAAGATCGAGGATCACACTTGTCATGCCTGTCGATTCGGCAAACATGTTCCCATTGTGACGCCCGAAGACCGACGTCCCAGAAGATTCCAGATGTTCCGGGTTCTCCCGTGTGTTTTTTCGTGCTTGTGTCATATCCTCCTAATATTATGGAGCTATTATAAATAAATATTCCATCACGTCAAGTTTCATCGTCAACCTTGCCAATAATTCTTTTCCCGTTTGTCGAGCCCCATCCTCAAATTCGAGCTCTTTTGGATTCCATCTATATGGATTTCTAAAGTCAAACAATTTGGCTTTTATTCAAACGTGTTTTGAATTTTCATCTTCCAAAAATCTTCAAACAATTTTATTTATATTCCTCACATTTTTGTGAGTCCAGGGAATTTTACCTCTTGCCCTAAGCCTATTCCTAACACCTCCTTCCTTTTCTTTCTTCTTTGCTGTTTTCTGTTTTTTTTAATACAACAGCAGTTAAAAGAGGAAGGGAGCAGTGGGCCTCTAGGCCATCCCAACCGCAGGCTCTTTTCCTCCCTCAGCCGGCCCAGCAGCCTCCTGGCCCATCCGGCCCTTTCCTCCAGCGGTAACCCTAGCAGCCCGATCCCCGAACCCGCTCGTCCCTCAATCCTCCCTCGCGCCGAAAGGCCGCTCCTCTCGCCATCTCCCCGATCCCCATCCTCTCGATCTCCTCTATAGCCCCGACCCCTCGCTCCTTCTCGTTCCCATCGATCCCTCGAACCCCCTCGTTCCTCCGCCCGCGGCCTCCCTCCTCTAGCCGCGCGAGCCCTCGCTCGCTCCTCGAGAGCCTCCAGCGCAAGGCCGCAGCGACCGGATCCCGCGTCCCCGCCGGGAGGCCTCGTCCAGGCTCCCTCCTCATCGTCCGACGCGCCCCGTCGTCGCGCCCCTCCGTTCCCTCCCGTGGACGCGCCAAGGCCACGCTTCCTCGGCCAGGCAGCGCCTGACGCCCGAGTCCTCCGGCCCGCGACCGCACCCTCCATTGCCAAGGCCCGAGGCCTCGTCCTCCGGTTCCCCCGTCGCGCCTGCCTCGCCTCCAGCATCGCCAGGCGTAAGCCGCCGCACCTCGTCCAGTGCGCAAGGTCGCGCCCCTCCTCTGCTGCGACGGCGCCGCCGCGCCTCCTTCTTCCGCCGGACCGACCGCCTGAGCCGCCGCGTCGGCCTAGTGGTCCAGCCCGCGACAGCGCCTACGCCACCGCCAACTTCTCCGGCAGCCTCATGCCGCTGCCATGGCCTCGTGGCCCCCTTCACGCAAGCGTGCTGTCGCTTTTGTTTTTTTTTGTATTGCCTTATGCTGTTGGGTTTGTCCAGGACCCGTGTACGACTACCCGACGAGACTGCAAGAACCGAGTCCGGACCGACAATATGAGCACCTCTACAAACCGTGCACATCTCCGGAATCGTCAAGTACCACTACGCCCGAAGACCCCGAACAACTACGAAATGTGAACGTCTACTTCCACTACCGTCGCGACGACTACTTCCACTACCGTCGCCAACGTGAACAACTACCGTCGCCCCGAAGATGTTGGTTTCATCAAGTACCTCTCCGAACGTGAACGCCTACTTCCTCTACGAATCGCGAGAACGGCTACATAACGTGTACCCCGACCCGCGAGTACCACTACTTCCTCTACGTCCCTCGACGATCTTGTTCCGCTCCGAGAACGATCGCTCCGAAGGTATAACCCCGAGATGATGACCCGTGTGATGCATGTGTTGTATGAAATGATACCCTTGTGTGCATCGTGCCCGTTTCGTCTTTTGTCGTGCTCCTCGGTTGCCTCGTCGCCGACTCGTGGGAACCCGGTAACGGGATCACCCCACCTTTCATCTTGTTCCGCTTGCTCACGCCACCTTTGCTTTTGCACCGGTCTCTCAACGAGAAACCGGAACCGAGATGTTGCGTTGCATCATTTTCGGATCGTTGCCGTGGCACCCTTTCATTCCACCACGGCGACTAATACTCCTTATCATCTTCTTATCTCTTCATGTTAACCTTTTAATAAAATTGCATACCCTTGATCATGTCATCCGCATCATATTAACAACATTAAAATGTGTGAATTGTTGTTGCTTAAAATTATTAAACATGCTCATGGGGATTTTCCGGAATTTGTTGTTGTTATTTCCGGCCTCATTTAAAAAATTTCTAAATAGGTAGTTTGCTTATGCTTCACCTCTTGCCATGTTAAAAACATTTAATCTTGTCTTGTAAATAACGGGAGTCAATTAAATAATTAAAATGTGGTGTTTCGTCAATATGCAACTCGTTGTATATTGAGCTCCACTTAACTTGTAGTGTTGTTTGTGCACTTTGCCATGCCATGCATAATTAAACCGGACATGCATCATACTTGGATGTGCATCGTATGCCATGTTTATGCTTGTGTGTTTACCGTGTTGTTTGCTTCTTTCCGGTTGCTTCTCTTGTTAGTTTCGGTTTCATTCCGGAGTTGTGAGGATTCGCTCGACTATGTTGCTCCGTCTACTTCATGGACCCGTTCTTCTTCCTTGCGGAATCCCAGGCAAGATGATCATACCCTTGGATACCCTTACAACCATTGCCATGCTTAGTTGTCTCGATGCTATCGTTACATGTCGCGCTACCCATCTTTTATGTCAGCCCCTCCTTGTTGCCATGAAACCTCTAACCTTTGACACCTTCCTAGCAAAACCACTGTTTGGCTATGTTACCCGCTTGCTCAGCCCCTCTTATAGCGTTGTTAGTTGCAGGTGAAGATGAAGATCGTTCCAGGAGGGAACTTGTTGTTGGAATATCACAATATCCATAATTATTATTAACACACCTATATACTGGGCATGGGTGGAAGGCTTGGCCTTTTGCTCGGTGTTTTGTTCCACTCATGCCACCTTAGGCGCCGATAAACCGGCATTATGTTCCTTGATTTTGCGTTCCTTACACGATGGGTGGATGGGGACCCCTTGACACTTCGACTTTGAATAAAACTCCTCCAGCAAGGCCCAACATTGGTTTTAATTTGCCTAATAATAACTTAATTAATTAATTAAATTGCATAAGGGGGACGCTCCTTGGAGATTCTTTTCTACATAGCAGGGGGGCCAGTGCTGATGGTGTTGGTCCCAAACGGGGGTTATGCGGGGCCACCACGGGGAAACTCGAGGTTTGGCTCATGTAGGATCGCCCATCCAGACGTGGCCTGAGACGAGATACGCGCGGCTACTATCAGGGTGTCGACACGCCGGGAGGTCTTGCTGGACTTGTTTTACCATTGTCGAAATGTCTTGTGCACCGGGATGCCGAGCCTGATCGGTTTTCCCTAAGATAAGGAGTGATGATATTATAATTATCGCTTCAGCTAATCGTGAGAGCTTGTGATGGGCTAAGTTGGAACACCCCTGCAGGGTTATGATCTTTCGAAAGCCGTACCCGCGGTTATGTGGCAGATTGGAATTTGTTAATGTCCGGTTGTAGAAAACTTGACAGAGGATCCGAAGTAAAACACACAACTGTGTGAGTAACCGTGACTGTCTCTTTTCATTTTGAGAAGAGGACACGGTGGGGTTATGTTTGACTCGTAGGTAGTTCAGGATCTTTAGCGATCACTACTAGTTTGCGACCGTTTGCGTAGATGCTCATCTTATTCTTGTACTCGTAAGTTAGCCACCATATTATGCTTAGCCGCTGCTGCAACCTCACCACTACCTTTCTTCCTACCCATAAAGCTTTGCTAGTCTTGATACCCATGGTTATGGGATTGCTGAGTCCTCGTGGCTCACAAATACTACAACACCAGATGCAGGTTCAGCCGAGAATGAAGCAGGAGCTGGTTCAAGTTCTTCACTGGGAGCTCGATGAAGAGAGTGGCCGTATGCTTGTGACGTTTCGACGATCAGTAGTGGTTTCTACTAGGATTCGATCTAGACCTGTGGTTTAACGTTATGTTTGGTATTTTGTCTTTTGGATCTTACCCTTAGATGGCCTGTGATGTTTATTTGAATGATGCTTTGCTTATGTAATGTATTTTGTGAAGTGGCGAGTGTAAGCCAACTATCTTTTCAGTTTTCCATCCCTATTTTTACATGAGATGTGCAAAGGTACCAAACTTGAGATCATTCCAGAATGGGCTTATACCTTTAAGTCGTGCCTCGACACGTAGGAGGTATAGTCCCATCCTGGGCATTACAAGTTGGTATTCAGAGCCTTCTCCGACCTAGAAGCCCCCACTGATTGATCGAATCGTTGACGGTCGAGTCTAGGCACACACTGAAAATGTTTTGAGTCCTATATATTTATCGGAGAGTAGGATTTCTTTTGCTCCTCATCTCTTTTCACTCTGGTGAGGACTCCTGACGATTACTCTGGCCTCTTCTACTTTCAAAAAATGCACCAAATTTTTTTTAGGATCACGCGAGTATTGTTTGGATTGTTCCGATGTCTTTGTGACGAGAACATTGTTCTCGATGCCTCCTGTCATTAGGGGTTGTGGCAGTGTCCCGGGGAGTTGAGCTTCGAGGTGTTGTCGTCACAAATCCATCGCGGCAGTACTAGAATACTTAAGACGGCCGACATCGAAAACTCTCCTATGCGGTTAGTGGCAAGATAACCCCGACATCACCCAGTACTGGGGAGGTAGTTCGGGAGTATTGCCATAGCCTGTATAGTGGATGTGTTTCGAAGGTCCGAGGTAAACGGTTTCCGGGAAAGACTGGTTATGTGTTGAAGGATGGATACAGCTGGATGTAGGTTTAGAGTTGATTGCGCGGTGTTTCCCCTGTATCCCCAACACCTGATTACATAACTGGAAACTTTCAGAAATTAATAGGTGGGTTCATCTAGTAGTTCTAGGCATTCTTCCAACGAATGCATGATATGAAGTTCGGGGTTCTACATTGAGTGAAGTGGTTTTATGGACTTGTTCTGATCGGGAGTTGCATCTTAAAGGGTCCTTGGCTATGCTGATCCGGGGATTGCAAAATCCTTTTGTAACACGTTCCATGAGCTTTCAGCACGAATATGTCGAACGAAGCTTCTATCTTGTATTTGTTCTTCTGCTCCTTGTTGCTTTTATTTATCTTTTGTTCTCCCAAGTGGCTTCTCGTCAAGCTGATGTACCTGCGTAATTCATTCGTTCAATTCTCTGTTCGGATAGATATGTTGCAACATAATCTTCTTCATAAACATATCTATCCTTGTTTTGATTTGATTCTGGTATTCGAGTTGCTTCGATGTCAAATGTTGATTCCATACCTTTCCTAATCGGTATTCTCATATTTCTATGGGAGTGCTAGTCCTTCTTAATCACCAAGATGGTCATGTTAAATCCTTTTCTACCGGTGTGCCTTCTCTTCAAGTTATTCCATACGGACGCCGTTGAGAAATCTGACGATTTGTCTGTTCCATTCATTCCAAGTTGTCTTTGTTTTCCCCGCCCTCCCTCCCTTTTTCTTCTTGGAGCCAGAGTCCCTAATGAAGTATCCATTTTTATTCTTGTGATATTTCTTCATTCATTTCCTTCAATGCTCTTATCCGGTGCTTTATCGTGAAGATGCTCAACAGCTTCAAGTTCATCATTCTTTTGTTCTCAAATTCTGTCGGTGGATGTAATTCAAGATTTTGGTGTTGATCTTATCCTTTTCCTCATTTCACAATGCTTTCTTATTCCGGTGCACCAATTAATCATTCTCCTCTTGTTATTCATATCCGGAGTGCTGAAGATTCGTGTTTCAATTATTAATCCGTTCAAATTATTTTGAGGATTGCTATCTTATTCAAGCCTCAACCGGTGCAATATCTCTTAAGCAACCTTTTTCAACGGTGATTTCTTTAGTGGGCCCTAACCCACAGGTCTTTTCCAGGATCTTACCTGACTCTTCTAATTTTTCTGGAGTTATACTCAAATTCCCTTTCGAAGTGTGACGTAAGTATGAATCCCATCAGTCACAGTCCTTCTCCAGGACCGCTTTCAAATTCTTTTTCATCATTGGTTCAACCTTTTAATTCTTCATTACGGAGTGCCTATACAATTCATGGTGGTGTATCTCATTGTCTTCTCAGATTTGAAGATCGGAGAAGAGTTTCTCTTAAATCTTGGTTGTTCTCTTGATGAGTTGTGGTTCTAGCTTCATGCCATCCTCATTATTGTTCCGTTTGTGAGGAATTCTTTCTATACCCATCTGAAGCATTTCATGAATTCTTTTCTTTGTGTTCCTCCGAAGGCCATCATTTCAGAAGATTTCTTCGTTCTTAGTTTTCAACTTCGTCCTCCAACTATTCTTCATTGATGCCTCTTCGTTCATCTCCGTCGTATTCTTTCTTTCAGATTGTTCAACCTCCCAAGGCTTGTGGTTTCACTCGTTTGTCGAAGAAGCAACTTTGTTTTACCTCTTCTTTTTCGTTTTTTATCCGGTGCTATCTCTAGAATCTCGGGTCGAGATCCTCTGTTAGTGTGGGAGAGTTGTGACGCCCGAAGACCGACATCCCAGAAGATTCCAGATGTTCCGGGTTCTCCCGTGTGTCTTTTTGTGCTTGTGTTATTTTATTTTTGCATTGCATCATGTCATCATGCCATCATGTCTTTAATCTTTTGCATCTCAACCTAAATAAATTGTGTGGACCTTCGGTCCATTTAAATCGAGGGAAGGGTGTCTTCTCTTTATAACATATCCTCCTAATATTATGGAGCTATTATAAATAAATATTCCATTCTTCGGAATTACCCGCAACACACTTGCATAATTTTCCCCATGCCAATTTCACGTCAAGTTTCATCGTCAACCTTGCCAATAATTCTTTTCCCGTTTGTCGAGCCCCATCCTCAAATTCGAGCTCTTTTGGATTCCATCTATATGGATTTCTAAAGTCAAACAATTTGGCTTTTATTCAAACGTGTTTTGAATTTTCATCTTCCAAAAATCTTCAAACAATTTTATTTATATTCCTCACATTTTTGTGAGTCCAGGGAATATTACCTCTTGCCCTAAGCCTATTCCTAACACCTCCTTCCTTTTCTTTCTTCTTTGTTGTTTTCTGTTTTTTTTTTGGAATACAACAGCAGTTAAAAGAGGAAGGGAGCAGTGGGCCTCTAGGCCATCCCAACCGAGGCTCTTTTCCTCCCTCAGCCGGCCCAGCAGCCTCCTGGCCCATCCGGCCCTTTCCTCCAGCAGTAACCCTAGCAGCCCGATCCCCGAACCCGCTCGTCCCTCGATCCTCCCTCGCGCCGCCAGGCCGCTCCTCTCGCCATCTCCCCGATCCCCATCCTCTCGATCTCCTCTACAGCCCCGACCCCTCGCTCCTTCTCGTTCCCATCGATCCCTCGAACCCCCTCGTTCCTCCGCCCGCGGCCTCCCTCCTCCAGCCGCGCGAGCCCTCGCTCGCTCCTCGAGAGCCTCCAGCGCAAGGCCGCAGCGACCGGATCCCGCGTCCCCGCCGGGAGGCCTCGTCCAGGCTCCCTCATCATCATCCGACGCGCCCCGTCGTCGCGCCCCTTCGTTCCCTCCCGTGGACGCGCCAAGGCCGCGCCTCCTCGGCCAGGCAGCGCCTGACGCCCGAGTCCTCCGGCCCGCGACCGCACCCTCCGTCGCCAAGGCCCGAGGCCTCGTCCTCCGGTTCCCCCGTCGCGCCTGCCTCGCCTCCAGCATCGCCAGACGTAAGCCGCCGCGCCTCGTCCAGTGCGCAAGGCCGCGCCCCTCCTCTGCTGCGACGGCGCCGCCGCGCCTCCTTCTTCCGCCGGACCGACCGTCTGAGCCGCCGTGTTGGCCCAGTGCTCCAGCCCGCGACAGCGCCTACGCCACCGCCAACTTCTCCGGCAGCCTCGTGCCGCTGCCATGGCCTCGTGCCCCCCTTCACGCAAGCGTGCTGCTGCTTTTGTTTTTTTTGTATTGCCTTGTGCTGTTGGGTTTGTCCAGGACCCGTGTACGACTACCCGACGAGACTGCAAGAACCGAGTCCGGACCGACAATATGAGCACCTCTACAAACCGTGCACATCTCCGGAATCGTCAAGTACCACTACGCCCGAAGACCCCGAACATCTACGAAATGTGAACGTCTACTTCCACTACCGTCGCGACGACTACTTCCACTACCGTCGCCAATGTGAACAACTACCGTCGCCCCGAAGATGTTGGTTTCGTCAAGTACCTCTCCGAACGTGAACGCCTACTTCCTCTACGAATCACGAGAACGGCTACATAACGTGTACCCCGACCCGCGAGTACCACTACTTCCTCTACGTCCCTCGACGATCTTGTTCCGCTCCGAGAACGATCGCTCCGAAGGTATAACCCCGAGACGATGACCCGTGTGATGCATGTGTTGTATGAAATGATACCCTTGTGTGCATCGTGCCCGTTTCGTCTTCTGTCGTGCTCCTCGGTTGCCTCGTCGCCGACTCGTGGGAACCCGGTAACGGGATCACCCCACCTTTCATCTTGTTCCGCTCGCTCACGCCACCTTTGCTTTTGCACCGGTCTCTCAACGAGAAACCGGAACCGAGATGTTGCGTTGCATCATTTTCGGATCGTTGCCGTGGCACCCTTTCATTCCACCACGGCGACTAATACTCCTTATCATCTTCTTATCTCTTCATGTTAACCTTTTAATAAAATTGCATAACCTTGATCATGTCATCCGCATCATATTAACAACATTAAAATGTGTGAATTATTGTTGCTTAAAATTACTAAACATGCTCATGGGGATTTTCCGGAATTTGTTGTTGTTATTTCTGGCCTCATTTAAAAAATGTCTAAATAGGTAGTTTGTTTATGCTTCACCTCTTGCCATGTTAAAAACATTTAATCTTGTCTTGTAAATAACGGGAGTCAATTAAATAATTAAAATATGGTATTTCGTCAATATGCAACTCGTTGTATATTGAGCTCCACTTAACTTGTAGTGTTGTTTGTGTACTTTGCCATGCCATGCATAATTAAACCGGACATGCATCATACTTGGATGTGCATCGTATGCCATGTTTATGCTTGTGTGTTTACCGTGTTGTTTGCTTCTTTCCGGTTGCTTCTCTTGTTAGTTTTGGTTTCGTTCCGGAGTTGTGAGGATTCGCTCGACTATGTTGCTCCGTCTACTTCATGGACCCGTTCTTCTTCCTTGCGGAATCCCAGGCAAGATGATCATACCCTTGGATACCCTTACTACCATTGCCATGCTTAGTTGTCTCGATGTTATCGTTACATGTCGCGCTACCCATCTTTTATGTCAGCCTCTCCTTGTTGCCATGAAACCTCTAACCTTTGACACCTTCCTAGCAAAACCACTGTTTGGCTATGTTACCCGCTTGCTCAGCCCCTCTTATAGCGTTGTTAGTTGCAGGTGAAGATGAAGATCGTTCCAGGAGGGAACTTGTTGTTGGAATATCACAATATCTATAATTATTATTAACACACCTATATACTGGGCATGGGTGGAAGGCTTGGCCTTTTGCTCGGTGTTTTGTTCCACTCATGCCACCTTAGGCGCCGATAAACTGGCATTATGTTCCTTGATTTTGCGTTCCTTACACGATGGGTGGATGGGGACCCCTTGACACTTCGACTTTGAATAAAACTCCTCCAGCAAGGCCCAACATTGGTTTTAATTTGCCTCATAATAACTTAATTAATTAATTAAATTGCATAAGGGGGACGCTCCTTCGAGATTCTTTTCTACATAGCAGGGGGGGCCAGTGCTGATGGTGTTGGTCCCAAACGGGGGTTATGCGGGGCCACCACGGGGAAACTCGAGGTTTGGCTCATGTAGGATCGCCCATCCGGACGTGGCCTGAGACGAGATACGCGCGGCTACTATCAGGGTGTCGACACGCCGGGAGGTCTTGCTGGACTTGTTTTACCATTGTCGAAATGTCTTGTGCACCGGGATGCCGAGCCTGATCGGTTTTCCCTAAGATAAGGAGTGATGATATTATAATTATCGCTTCAGCTAATCGTGAGAGCTTGTGATGGGCTAAGTTGGAACACCCCTGCAGGGTTATGATCTTTCGAAAGCCGTGCCCGCGGTTATGTGGCAGATTGGAATTTGTTAATGTCCGGTTGTAGAAAACTTGACAGAGGATCCGAAGTAAAACACACAACTGTGTGAGTAACCGTGACTGTCTCTTTTCATTTTGAGAAGAGGACACGGTGGGGTTATGTTTGACTCGTAGGTAGTTCAGGATCTTTAGCGATCACTACTAGTTTGCGACCGTTTGCGTAGATGCTCATCTTATTCTTGTACTCGTAAGTTAGCCACCATATTATGCTTAGCCGCTGCTGCAACCTCACCACTACCTTTCTTCCTACCCATAAAGCTTTGCTAGTCTTGATACCCATGGTTATGGGATTGTTGAGTCCTCGTGGCTCACAGATACTACAACACCAGATGCAGGTTCAGCCGAGAATGAAGCAGGAGCTGGTTCAAGTTCTTCACTGGGAGCTCGATGAAGAGAGTGGCCGTATGCTTGTGACGTTTCGACGATCAGTAGTGGTTTCTCTTAGGATTCGATCTAGACCTGTGGTTTAACGTTATGTTTGGTATCTTGTCTTTTGGATCTTACCCTTAGATGGCCTGTGATGTTTATTTGAATGATGCTTTGCTTATGTAATGTATTGTGTGAAGTGGCGAGTGTAAGCCAACTATCTTTTCAGTTTTCCATCCCTATTTTTACATGAGATGTGCAAAGGTACCAAACTTGAGATCATTCCAGAATGGGCTTATACCTTTAAGTCGTGCCTCGACACGTAGGAGGTATAGTCCCATCCTGGGCATTACACCCATGCCGTTTAATAATTCCACCACCATTGCTTCTTTTCCTTTTCAGTTGATTCATAGCGATGTGTGGACCTCTCCGGTTCCTAGTAACTCGGGCTATTTATATTATCTGGTCATTCTTGATGATTATTCTCATTATGTGTGGACTTTTCGATTGCGCAGAAAGTCGGATGCACTCTCCACCTCGACGGCTTTTTATTCATATGTCCGCACGCAGTTTGGGTGTGCCATCCTTGCGCTCCAGACGGACAATGGAAAAGAGTTCGACAACCTCCCTTTCTGAACCTTTTTGTCGCATCACGGTACAGTTTTTCACCTCACATACCCGTACACTCCACAGCAGAACGGTCGAGCCAAACGTGTCCTTCGCACTCTGAATGACTGCGTTCGCACGCTCCTGTTTCATGCCAATGTGCCGTCTCGTTTCTGACCGGACGCACTTGCCACTGCATCACTTCTTCTTAACCTTAGACCCTGCCGCCCACGTTGGAACTACGCACCTCACCACATTCTCTTTGGTACGCCCCCCGTCTTATGACGACTTGCATATTTTTGGGTGCCTTTGCTATCCCAGCACTGCCAACACCGCTTCTCACAAGCTTGCACCATGTTCTGTTGCTTGCATCTTCATCGGCTACCCCTCTAACTCCAAGGGATATCAGTGCTATTATCCCGTCTCCCACCGTGTGTTCACCTCCCGACACATTTACGTTTCTGGCCGTGGCACAGGTGCCCCCGGCGCCCCCTCCTCCCGCGGCACCCGTGGCCCTGCCGGCCCCGCCGCCCCCCGTGGGCCCCGCGGCCCTCCCGCCCCTCGCGGCTTTGGCTCTAGCATCGGCCTCGTCGCCCGCGGTGACGGTTCCCTTTTCACCGACGACTGCGGCCGAGTGTCCCGCAACCGGTCCGGTCACTCGCGCCCGTGCGGGCGTTTTTCGCCCGAGCTCGCGATATGCCTCGGATGACTACGTCCATGCGTCGTCCACCTCTACGCCATCGCTGTTACCGTCCTCCATTTGAGCCGCTCTTCGTGACCCGCTCTGGATGGCTGCGATGCAAGAGGAGTTTGACGTCCTGCTGCGCAATCGAATGTGGCAGCTTGTTCCCCGTCCCCGGCATGCCAACATGATTACCGGGAAGTGGGTCTTCAAATACAAGCTCCATCATGATGGTACCCTCGAACGCTACAAAAGGCGTTGGGTCATTCGTGGCTTCCAACAGCATGCTGGCATCGACTTCACCGACACCTTCGCCCCAGTCATTAAGCCTGGCACGATTCGCACGGTTCTCCACCTTGCGGTCTCACGTGCTTGGCTGGTGCACCAGATGGACGTCTCCAACACCTCCTTCATGGTCATCTTGAGGAGCAGGTCTTCTACCAGCAGGCCATGGGGTTCGTTGACCAGGCACTTCTCCACCACGTGTGCTTGCTTTCGCGGTTCTTGTACGGACTCATGCAGGCTTCACGCGCTCGGTACCAGCGCATCGCGGCGTTTCTCCATCATATCGGGTTTTGCTCCACTCGCTCGGATGCATCATTCTTCGTCTATCACCAGGCCTCCGACACGGCCTATTTGCTGCTCTATGTCGACGACATCATCCTGATGGCATGTACGGCTGGTCTTCTCAATCAGCTCATTGCTCGTCTTCGCGCTGAGTTTGCCATAAAGGACGAGGGTCCTTTGAACTACTTCCTCGGTGTTGAGGTGGTGCGCCTTCCGGATGGCTTCTTTCTACATCAGCGGAAGTACGCTCATGAGCTTCTAGACCATGCTAGCATGCTTAACTGCAAGCCCGCCACCACGCCCGTTGATACGAAGGCCAAGCTCTCTACCACGGATGGTTCTCCTGCTTCGGATGCTGCATTCTACCGGTCCATCGTCGGTGCCCTCCAGTACCTCACTTTGACTCGACCGGAAATCCAGTACGCAGTGCAGCAGGTGTGTCTTCATATGCATGCTCCTCGGGATGTTCACTGGGCCGCTGTCAAGCGGATTCTTCACTATGTCTGCGGCACTATGGAGCTCGACATCACACTCTACGCCTCCGCCGACACCACACTCACTGCCTATACCGATGCAGACTGGGTGGGCTGCCCTGACACTTGTCGCTCCACCTTTTGCTGTTGGGTTTTCCTTGGACCCTCGCTCAGATCGTGGTCGTCCAAGCGGCAGCCTACGATCTCTCGCTCCAGCGCTGAGGCTGAGTATCGTGCGGTGACCAACATCGTCGCCGAGTGTTCATGGCTTCGCCAGCTGCTCCAGGAGCTCTCTTGTCCTATGGATCGTGCTACGATGGTCTACTACGACAACATTTTGGCTGTCTACCTCTCCGCCAACCCCGTACATCATCGTCGGACCAAGCATATCGAGTTGGATATCCATTTTGTTCAGGAACAGGCGGCTCTTGGCCATATTCGTGTTCTACACGTTCCTACTTCCCAACAATTTGCATATATTATGACCAAGGGCTTGCCTACGGCGTCATTTGAGGAGTTTCGGTCCAGTCTTTGCGTCAGCAGCGGTGCCGCTTCGACTGCGGGG
>LR738712.1:319472503-319484404 GCA_902687465.1 Secale cereale | reverse complement strand
GTTGAGTATATGTGTTGTGCATATCTGTGTATTGGCCCACCTCCTAGTTCCTTGTATAGTTGAGGTCGTGGCCCACCTTTGTACATCATATATACGTGCCTTTGCACATGAGCAATACATCGTGCAATTCACATATTCTACCGGAACGACACGTCTCAGGCACGGCGAGGACGAACCGGGTGGTGACGGTGTCTCTGTGCCCGCTGGTGAAGGAGAGCGTGCAACTGTACTGCGAGCTCACGGAGGTCACGCCGCGCTCATCGAGCAGTTCCTGGACATGGAGACCGCGGACTACGAGCGCATGCAAGGAGTCTTCTGCGACCTCGCCAAGCAGATCGACGACCTCGACTCTTTCTACACGTAGTGCAAGGATGCCTATGTCTGCCGCCGGTCCGATGTGCCGGAGGTGGAGGTCATCACGCAGAAGAGGCTAGAGCTCACAGACGAGTTCATCTGCGGCAGGCGCGGCGCCGTGTTGCAGCAGAGGTTGCCGTTGTCGTCGTCGGAACGGTCCAGCCCGGAGTCAGAGGTCGTAGACCTTCTGCATCTTGGTGAGGTTCCAGAGCGAGGAGCGTCAGGTTCTTGAGCTTGGAAAGCACGAGCGACACCTGGCCTCACCAGCCATTGCTGTTCAAGGCCAGGTACGTGAGGTTCGCCCCGAGACGGCCGATGTCGGCCAGGAGATCGCCCGCGAGCTTGTTCATCGAGAAGTAGTGGTGCGTGAGGCCCGTGCAGTTGTAGAGGGACTCCGGGAAGCCATCGCTGACACCGGTTAATGGACCAGTACAATTAGCAGTAGAGTGGTTAAAGGACAAAAATCACTGTTCTATTTGCAAGAAACCCCTCCAGACTCTTCATATTCGAGTTGTCCCATTGACATGTCCCAGTCAACGCCACTCTATCCATTTGACCGCTGCCAAATCAGCGAATACATAGAGCAAACCGTATAATGGACCATATGTGACCCTCTAGAACAACTTTAGTGATTGTACTTCGAGTATTTCTAACCATAGGGACTAGAGTGGCCACCGTCACAAGTTATAGGACCTATAGTGAATTTTTCTCTATACAAATGCCCTAAGAGCATCTCTAGTCGCGCCCCCAACAGACCCCCATGCGACTTTTTCGGCGCCGACGCTGAAAAATGCCCTAGTTGCGCCCCCAAGACGCCAAAATTTGCAGGGCTCGGCCCATTTTTGGGCCCGGCGGTCGCAGGCCGAACCCGACGCACTGGGGGCACTTGGAGGCTCAGGCGCAAGCGGAAAACATGCCTAGCCCACGCTGTCAGGCGAAAAAGCAAGCCAACCGTCCAGGTTCGCCCCCTCCC
Organism: Secale cereale; assembly: GCA_902687465.1. Classification (NCBI taxonomy): domain Eukaryota; kingdom Viridiplantae; phylum Streptophyta; class Magnoliopsida; order Poales; family Poaceae; genus Secale; species Secale cereale. Next base: position 319,483,077 of record LR738712.1, on the reverse strand, counting down.
CCCGCGCGCTCGGCCGTCAGCCTGCCGATCCCGACGCTGCCCGCCGCCCACCACCGCTATATAGGTCGTTCCCCGCTGGGAAAGTGAAGATATTTCAGCGGCGGCAGGCACTCCACCACCGCCACGGTGATTTTTTCGGCGTTCCGGCCGCACAGGGCAGTGTACCGGCGGGTGTGCGTCCAACACGCCCGCAAGGTGTTCGGTGGTTTGCCTCTCCGCGTTGGACAATGGACTCGGACGACGAGGAGGCTCTCGCCGCGCTACTGGAGGAGGAATCCGAAGCCGACGTCCAGGAAGAGGAACATCTCATGGTCCTCGTCGCCCTTGTCGGCCTGCTCGGGAGCAATGAAAAGCTGCGGCGAGGTGGCTCGGCGCCGGGGCGGATGAAAGCAAAGAACCGGCATCGTCTGGAATGCTACTGCATGCTCTACTCCGACTACTTCGCTGATGATCCACTGCACGATGACAAAGTATTTTGGCGTCGTTATCGGATGAGCCGAAAGCTTTTCTTCAGGATTGTGAATTTCATCCGGGAGTTCGACAGCTACTTCAAATGCAAGAAGGATTGCAGCGGCAAACTTGGATTCACCTTAATCCAGAAGTGCACGACATCGATGAGGATGCTTGCATACGGAGCTCCCGGTGATTCACTCGATGACTATGGGCGCATGGATGAGTCCACCATCATTGAGTGTTTCTACAAGTTCTACAGAGCAGTGGTGGCATTGTTTGGACCGCAATACTTGCGAACACCCAATGCGGAAGACACTGCTCGGATCCTAGCACAGAATGTAGCGAGAGGATTCCCTGTGATGCTTGGAAGCATCGACTGCATGCATTGGAAATGGAAGAACTGTCCATTTGCTTGGCATGGGATGTACAAAGCCGCCAAAGGCGGTTGCAGTGTGGTACTAGAGGCAGTGACCACACATGACCTATGGATTTGGCACTCCTTCTTTGGTATGCCAGGAACTCACAATGACATCAACGTGCTGTAGTGTTCCCCTATCTTTGCCAAGCTTGTCGAAGGTCATTCTCCTTCGGTGAACTTCGAGGTCAATGGGCGGCAGTACAACAAGGGGTACTACCTAGCTGATGGCATCTATCCAAGATGGTCGACATTTGTGAAGACTATCTCAAACACTTTGCCAGGAGGCAAGAAGTCTCACTTTGTCAAGGTTCAGGAGTCTTGCAGAAAGGATGTCGAGCGGGCATTTGATGTGCTCCAGTCTCGATTTGCTGTTGTCCGGTACCCTGCTCAGACATGGTCGAAAGATTAAATGTGGGAGATCATGACTTGTTGTGTCATCTTGCACAACATGATCATTGAGAGCGAGCATGAAGAGCCGGTGTTTGACACTGAACCATACCACACGCAGGGTCCTCTTGCCCAAGTCGATCAACAGCTACCGACAACCTGGACTGCCTACCTCAATATGCGTCAAGAGATCCGAGACTCACAGGTGCATCAACAATTGCAGCAGGATCTGGTGGAGCACCTGTGGAGGATCAAAGGCGATGCCTAGCTCGACGCGTGATGAAATATGAGTTTATTTGTTGAACTATATAATTTGTGTTGAACTATATAATTTCTATTGATTTTCTGTGATGAACAATGTGATAAAAAATTATTTGTGTTGAGAATTCACGCCGGACCACGTCCAACCACGCCGAATATGGGTCGATTCGCGCCGATATCGAGTCATTTTTCACTCAAATTTGACTGAAAAATGGACCGGCGTCGGCGCTGGGGGCGATGGCTGGGTGCCAAATTATCCGGTGCCGATTATACCGCCGGCTGGTCGGCGGTTTTTACGCCTGCTGAAGGGGCGTGGAGATGCTCTAAACAAAAACAGAGATGTTAACGCCGGCGGCGGCCTGCAGCTGAAAATTCAAACCCATAGCCGAGAGGCGCCGCGCGTATTTATGCTGCTCCTTTCCCTAAAACAAAAAACTAATATAGAAAAAAAGAAGCTGCTCCTCATCCACCTCCGTTTCCCCCTTCCGTGGCTCGTCTTCTCTTCCCTCCTCCGGCGAAGCCGAACCACTCCAGCGGAGAGAGCGGGCGCCGAACGACGAGGTGGGCTCTGCAAGGTACGCCCGCAGGATCGCTGGTCGGTGCTTCGCTCCATCCTCCTCCCCCTCCCCAGCCTCCTGATCCGAATGCCTGTGTTCTCGTACTGTCGGGGCTTTTATTTGGGGGAAATACTTTCTGGTACTGTACTTGTTTAATGGGTTCTCGTTTTGGGTGTGTATCCAGTTGCGTATGGATTCAATCTCCATTTTCGCTTCGACTTGGAATTTGTTGACTTCTGCTGTCGTACTGGTGTTTCTAGGGGGGCTCGTACGATTCTGTTGGACGTTCGGATGGTTTGAATTTTCGGTACCCCCTCTATGGTTCTGCCAAATCGAACCAGGTTACGGAAAATCTTCAGCCATTTTCGGCTGGGCCACGCGATCCGATACAAATCACGATCTCTCCACTGTTTCGCGTGTATATTTTCGACATTTAGTACCGCGTTTCTGCAAATTTGCTAATCTGCAGCACTAATCCGCTTCCTCCGCTGCAGCGATGGACCCGCGCCACCTCGGCGTCGGTGCAACCCCCGGCAGCGGCGGGAGTGGCGGCCAGTCAGTGGACGCGTCAGCGAGGCGCCGCCGCCGCATGTCGGCCCCGTTGACAGGCACCCGCCTCATGCTGGCCTTCAACGCTGCTGCTGGTGACGGTTATGGCGGGAGGTCGTCCTCGTCGTCGTCGTCGTCGTCTTCCGGAGGGTTGGACCTCTCGTCAGATGAACCGCACCCCCGCTACAGCCACAACCGTGTCTACCCCGAGTTCTCTCCGATGTCGAATATGGGGCTCCTCCTCTTTCAGGGCTCTACACTAGGGTCGCCTACCACCGACGACGATGTCCTCGTGATGGATGGTGTGCTCGTCGCCGACAGCTTCAGCCCTGGCCCCAGGCGCTACGCCTCCTTCACCGACCTTGGCTTGGTCCACACCAACTCCCCTGGCTCTGGCGGCAGCGGTCGCCACGGCTCCAGTCTCCGGGTAATCGATTCACACTTGTTATCGCTTGTGTTTGGGAGAGCTCGTCATGTTGTTTCCGTGATACTGTAGGATGCCTTTGGTTGAGCTATGGTTTCATGGTCACATTTGGTTTATGGCCTGGAAGATTGCGTGGTGTTAACAGAAATAAACATCATTGATGAGTTCTGAAAGCGAAGTTAAGTCGTGACTTAATTAGTTAATGAAGATTGTTAACAAGATACAGTAAATTCATACTCCCTCCGTCACTCAAAAGTGTGAGTCACTTTTGAGTCACTTATTTTGGGACGAAGGGGGTACTTCTTAGCTGTAAGAAATTAAGTTCTTAAAAGGGGTTATGACTTATGACATTGATGTATGGTAGATCACTTTGTATGCTATGCTTTAATCCTGTCTACAAATAGGGAAACAGGAATGTTGAGATTTGGTGCTTTATAGTTGGACAAGTAGTGAGAAAAGAGCCAATGCAAACTGAAAAGTTACGTGAAATGAAAAGAAAATTTGGGAGCGGTTGTTTCTGTAGATTTAAAGTCATTTATGAGTTCATCAAGGTAGACCAAGAGTACAGCGCACACTTTGCTCACTGGAAACCATGTTCTGTAGTTGCTCAAAATGTTTGTTAGGACTTGGGAGTACAAGAAGTATGGTATGTTAAAATAGGTCTAGCGTGTTGTGTCGTGTACACGTATTATGTACGTATGTTGTATATGCTGATCATTATATATAGTAAGACATGGAGAGGCTTTGCCCCACAGGAAACGCCTAAACATATTCTCAAACTTGGTATCTAGAGCCTACCCTAGCCGCCGCCGTCTCTCCTCCGCCGCCGCTGCCAGTTTTCCTCGCGGCCGCCGCAATGGCCACCTCCCCGTCTGCCGCGCTGACCACCTCCCCGGCCGCCGCGGCATCCACCTCCTCCGCGCTCGCCCTCACCGTGTCCGCCCCGGTCATCGCCCCACCCACGGCGTCGGCTCCCGCTCCTATCCTTCCGCCCATCGCGGTCTCTCTAGACCGCAGCAACTTCATGTTGTGGAGGACTCTCGCCCTTCCCAACTTCGCCGGAGTCCGCCTCCACGGTTTCCTCGATGGCTCGGCCATGGCGCCGGCGCCGACCGTGACGACAGGCACCGGTGCCGCTGCTCTCACCGTGTCCAATCCGGGCTACGAGCAATGGTTGACTCTTGATCAGAAGGTCCTCGGGCATCTCCTCAGCTCGATGAACGTGGAGATCTCCGCGCAGCTGATCGGCTGCAGGATGGCGGCCGCAGCATGGGCGGCCGTGCACACCATGTTAGCCGCCGAGAACAGCGCCGGTGTACGTAACCTCCGGCGCCAGATTCAGGCGATGAGAAAAGGAGACAGACCCGCCGGCGAGTACATGCAAAAGGTGAAATCACTCGCCGATTCGATGGCCGCCGCCGGCTCTCCTCTTCGCGATGATGAGATCATTGACTACATGCTGACCGGGCTCGGCTCGGCGTTTAACCCCATTGCTGCGTCGATGAACTTCGCGGGCGTGCCTATCACGTTTCCTGCGTTCTACTCAAGTGTCCTTCACTACGAGGCACTCCAGCAGCAACAGTCGGAGCTCGAGGACTGGCATTCCTCCGCCAACGCCGCGTCCCGGCCGGTCTACAACTACCACTCCGGCCGTGTGCCTGACTCTTGACGCCCGAGTGGCGGACGTCCCTCCGACGGCTCTCTCCCGCCAAGATCGGCTGGCTACGGCCCAAGCTAGGGTGGTGCCCCTGGACGCAACAACAGCAACAATGGCGGCAATGGCCGCAATGGAGGAGGCAACGTGGGCGGTCGCAACCGGCGCTGGCGCCCCAAGTGCCAGATCTGCAAGAACTGGGGACATGAGGCGGTCGATTGTCACGGTCGCTATGATCGTGACCACCGCGCCGCCAACTCCGCGTCCACCTCCTCCTCCGCTCATGACTAGCCGCACTGGATCCTGGACACCGGTGCGACGGACCACCTGACGAGTGATCTTGACCGTCTACACTTCCATGAGCGCTATGCCGGGAAGGATCAAGTGCAAGTGGCAAATGGTGCAGGTTTGTCTATTTCCAATATTGGTCATTCCACTATACCCGGTTCGTCTCTTCGTTTACGAAATATTCTTCGCCTTCCACATATTCATCAAAATCTTCTTTCTGTTTATCGTCTTGTCCTTGACAATGATGTCTTTGTGGAATTTCATCGTTTATTTTTCCTTGTTAAGGACACGGCCACGAAGAGGGTTCTTCTTCGCGGTAGAAGTCGTGGTGGACTCTACCCCATCCCGTTTAGTCGTGCGTCGTCATCCTCCAGCCGCCAAGCATCTCTCAGCGTCAAGACCACCCCGTCCCAGTGGCACCAGCGTGGCAGCGTCTCGGTCATCCCTCAAATAACATTGTTGAAAACATTGTTAGGAATAATGATTTAGTGTGTTCTTCTGAACGTCAGACTTCAGTGTGTGATGCTTGTCAGCGTGCTAAGAGTCGACAATTACCATATACTTTATCTCATCATGTTTCCACTATGCCTCTTGAGTTAATCCATTCTGATGTTTGGGGGCCTGCAATTGCCTCTTCCGGAGGTTATAAGTATTATGTGAGCTTTGTCGATGATTATTCTCGTTTCAGTTGGATATATCTCCTCAAGCACGAGTCTGACGTTGAGCAAGTGTTTTATGCTTTTCAGGCTCATGTTGAGCGTCTTCTCCACACTAAAATCATCGGCGTTCAGTCGGACTGGGGTGGCGAGTACCACAAATTGCACCGCTATTTCAAACGCACTGGGATATCCCACCGTGTGTCTTGCCCGCACACTTCTCAGCAAAACGGGGTTGCTGAACACAAACACTGTCATCTTGTCAAAACAGGTCTTGCCTTGCTGGCCCATTCTTCTCTCCCATTGCGTTTTTGGGACGAAGCGTTTCTTGCTGCGTGTTACCTTATCAATCGCATGCCCACACCTGTTCTTCAACACGACACACCCATGTATCGTCTTCTTAAGGTGCAACCTGACTACACTTTCCTCCGTACTTTTGGGTGTGGTTGCTGGCCTAGTTTGCGCAAATATAACGCACATAAGCTTGCTTTCCGTTCCACCATGTGCGTGTTCTTAGGCTATAGCCAGATGCATAAGGGATACAAGTGTCTCGACAGTTCCACGGGACGTATATACATCTCTCGTGATGTTGTCTTCGACGAGTCTGTTTTTCCCTACGCCACCCCTGGGGTCACCGTCGATGTCTCCTCTTTGGCTGATGTTCTCTCTTTTCCTTCCAATGAACCGGCTACGGGTGACCATGTGCGCAAATACGACCTCTCCTACTTGTCTATTGATCCGCCTGTTTCAGGCGATGTTACTTCTGTGTAGGGCACTTCGGACGACGTACCTCCATCCACGGGGATCGACGTGCATGGCGCATGCACGCCTCCCGCGCGCCGCTTGTCTGGCCCGTCAGCGACACCGCGCTCACACGAGGCCGACACGCCGACCTCCGAGGTGATCGACGCTCCGACCCGTCGGCTTCCCCTTCACCCGGCCCATCACCGGCCACAGCGGGGGCCTCGCCCGGCCCGTCGGCGGCCCCCTCGTCGCCCAGCCCATCTGCCCCGGTGCGGGATGATGCTGCTTCGCCATCGCTGCCTGACCAGCTCGCGTCGCCATCTGTCGAGGGCAGCCCTGTCCCCTCAACCGCGACGCCTCCAGCTGCTCCTGGTCATGCCATGGTCACGCGTACCCGCTATCACACTCGCTGTGCACTTGTACCAACGGATGGCACCGTACGATATGATCCTCGCCGGCGCGCGTTCCATGCGGTGACCGTCTCTCATCGGGATGCTCTTCGTGAGACTGCCTGGCGTACAACGATGATTGATGAGCTCGATGCCCTTTATCGCAACAAGACTTGGGTTCTTGTGCCTCGTCCGCGCGGAGTCAACATTGTTGGGAGTAAGTGGATTTTTAAGACCAAGCATCGTCCGGATGGCTCGGTTGACAAGTACAAGGATCGACTGGTCGCTCGTGGATTCACCCAGCAGCTTGGCATTGACTATGGCGATACGTTCAGCCCGGTTGTCAAACCGGCTACAGTTCGATTGGTTCTTGCTCTTGCTGTTTCTCGCGGCTGGAGTCTTCGACAGATTGATGTCAGCAACGCCTTCCTCCATGGTTACTTATCTGAGGATGTTTATATGCAGCCGCCGCCTGGGTTTGAGGACGCTTGGTATCCCTCACATGTGTGCAAGCTGCAGCGGGCTCTCTATGGACTTAAACAGTCCCCTCGTGCGTGGTATGCCCGCCTCAGTACGCGTCTCCTACAGCTGGGTTTCCTCCCCTCCAGAGCAGATACCTCTCTGTTTTTCTTCCGCCACCGTGATGTTCAGATCTACTCCCTCCGTTCCAAATTACTCGTCTTGGTTTTAGTTCAAATTTGAACTAAAACCACGACGAGTAATTTGGAACGGAGGGAGTATATGCTCGTCTATGTGGATGATATCGTTATTGCCGGATCTTCTCCACGAGCTGTTAATGGTCTTGTTCGCTCCCTTGCGGCCAGTTTCCCTATTAAGGAACTTGGCCCGTTGGAGTACTTTCTTGGTTTGGAAGGGTCGTACAATTCAGGGGGGATGACCTTGACTCAACGGAAGTATGCCATGGATCTTTTGCACCAAGTGAGCATGGAGAATTGTAAGCCCACTTCCACTCCGTTGTCTGCTTCAGATCAGCTTGCACGAGTGTCTGGACAACCTCTCAGTGCCGATGATTCTTTCCGATATCGCAGTGTTGTTGGAGGACTGCAGTATTTAACACTCACTCGTCCAGATATTTCGTTTGCAGTGAACAAGGTATGCCAGTTTCTCTCGCAGCCCACTGATGTTCATTGGGAAACTGTTAAGCGCATTCTGCGTTATGTCAAAGGAACATTGCACACATGACTGAAGTTTCGGAAGGCGGTCTCCACTAGTATTAGTATTTTCACTGATGCAGATTGGGCTGGGTGTCCTGATGATCGCCGATCCACCGGAGGCTTTGCCATCTTTGTTGGACCGAACCTCATCTCCTGGAGTTCTAAGAAACAACCGACAGTGTCAAGATCCAGTACAGAGGCCGAGTACAAAGCTTTGGCAAATGGAGCTGCTGAAGCCATTTGGGTAGAGTCACTACTCAAAGAGCTTGGTGTTTCACAGCAGCGCGTTCCTGTTTTATGGTGTGATAATTTAGGGGCCACATACCTGACTGCTAACCCAGTTTTCCATGCGCGTACCAAGCACATTGAGATCGATTTCCATTTTGTGCGTGAGTGTGTTGCTTCTGGAGATCTTGAGGTCAGGTTTATTTCTTCTAATGATCAGTTGGCTGATGTATTCACCAAACCAGCTACTCGACAGATGCTAGACCGTTTTAGTACCAATCTAAACCTTGTACAGAGTAGAAGTTCAGATTGAGGGGTATGTTAAAATAGGTCTAGCGTGTCATGTCGTGTACACGTATTATGTACGTATATGCTGATCATTATGGGCCTGTTTGGTTTCTAGCCTAAGGTTGCCACGCCTAACCTTAGTCATGCCACAACATCTTAGGCATGTGTTTGGTTCATTGCCACACTTATGGCTTGCCACACTTTTCTAGTTATATGGTCCACCTGTCATAGGCTCATTTTTTTGCCAAACCTTGCCACACTTGTGGTGGCCATTTTGTTAGCCACACTTTTTGTGGCAGCCACACTTTGCCTAAGGTTAGTTGTGGCAAAGTTAGTGATGAACCAAACAGACCCTATATATAGTAAGATGTGGAGAGGCTTTGCCCCAAGGGAAACCCTAAACCTATTCTCAAACTTGGTACGGACTAGCCGAATGTAGTTGACTGGTAGTCCTATGTCCTATCCTACCAGTGCACGGAAAACTCCTGTATCTATCCATCTGGATTCTGGAAGCTAAAATAAGGGGAGAGTTTTTCTGTTTTAGAAAAAAAGGAGGAGGAAACATGTGGACAATCAAAGGGTGGGGAAAACTTCCCCACCCTTGCCAAGTCCGTAGTCTGGAATTAGTAATACCAAATCATGCTTGTAAAGGAACTGATTGTGGAAAGTAGATTTCTTGAGGGGCTAGAATGAGGCTGCCCACGGATATGCATAATCTGATGAGTTGTTTCTCTTTTGTCGTTGATTCTGCAGTTTTCATATGGGAAGGAGTCTTGTGTGGCGCGAGCCATGAATCCAAGCCATTCTGAGGTAAATATTGCTCGTACCATGGGATTCAGATAAGATTTACATGTGTTTGATTTTATATGATGCCTTTGTAATTCTGAACTTGTCACATGATTTTCTTTTTCTTTTTGGATATACTCTCTGCATAAATTCTAAACGAGGATCAACCGCAGTTTCTGTTAAAAGATTTCTTTGTTGTTCATGGAATGGCAAGAAAATACTATGTTGTTTTTCAGACTCGTCTTTCTTTTCTTTGTTTGGGTGCTACCCAATTTTTGATGAAACAATTTTACAGATGCCTCATGGATATTTTCAGAAGTGAACCATTTGTGAATTGTTGCTAGCCACTATTTCTGAAAATGATAACTGTCAACTTCAGTCTTACAATAAAAATAAAAGAGTATATTAAGGACACGTTATTTTAAACCATTCAGGGATAGATTCTTTGTTCCTGTTTATAATCTAACAGTTTCTTGGTATCTAAAAGTTGGTTATCTTGGCTGATGAACATTCTGAAACTCTGAAATTGTTGTCACAATATAACAGTGTTAGTTATCTTGGTATCTGAAAGTTGGTTATGTTGTGACCCGGGATCAATGGTTCATTCCGTGCCAGTAATACAGTTCCTTGATTCCGTGGCGGCTGTTGACGCCGTCGATATCCTCAACGACAGTCATGGATCTACAGCCGCTAATCGCTGATGTCTTTGCTGATCACCTTCACATTGGTCGTCATCGCGTCAAACTTCTCCAAAATCCCCTCCAACGATTTCTGGAGCTCCTCTGCGATCCAGAACCAAACTGGTTTGAGCAGACGGCTTTTCCAGCCTAGAAGGTGTTGTCGTAGCTTGCTCTGAATCGGTCTCAACCCTGCGTAGGATTCTGAGCAGATTCACCAAAGTGATTCAGCACCTTTTGCGGTGGAATTTTATGAGTCCGATCTTGTGGTTGTGAGTACCCTCCAACGCGGTCCATCAGACGTCCGAATTTCCATAAACCGGAAGCAAACCTGGAGAAGGTTTGCAGGACAGCCGCCAAGTGGGACTCCGACACACCCATCCCACCCAGTCCGAATTTTGTAGTAGGAATTAAGAATTTCATAGGAATTTTTTTGAAGCCCTTTAGTTTGTAGGAATAGGATCATATTCCTTTATAGGATGGGAGTCAATCCTTTGTATTTCATAGGAAAAAAACATTAGACTCGACTCAACAGAAAAATTCGTATCCTATAAGTCACATGAGATCTCTTTCTCTATAGATATTACTATCCAGTTGCAGGTACCCCATTCAATCCTGCCCACCCACCCCCACGCCCCTCCCC
>LR738712.1:319432251-319472377 GCA_902687465.1 Secale cereale | reverse complement strand
CCCCCCCCCCCCCCCCCCCCCCCCCCCCCCCCCCCCCCCCGAGGCGCTCCCGCGGGCGCCCCCGGGAGGAAACCCAAGCGCCGCCCCCGTCGTCCCCTTCGCCTCAAACCCCTCCCTCGCCGCCGCCTGGGGCGTCGCCGGCCAAAGGCCGCGTGGCGTTGGCGGCGGCGGGGCGGCTCTCTCCCGCACGCAGTTAGGGACTCCGCGGGGCGTTTCCATCTGCCTGGTGGTGCCGGGCGTCGGGCCGGCCCTGCCTCGGTTCCTTCTTCCCCTCTCGGTGTCCCTCGCTGGCGCCACCTCCTCCCCTCTGTGGTGGTGGGTTGTGGGGGATGGATCTGGGATCCCTGCCCAGATCCGGTGGATGGTGGGGTTGGTGTTGGCAGCGGTGGCCGGCGGCCCAGGCGTGGTGACGGCGAGTCTCGCGGCCTCTGGGCATCGTGGAGGTGTCGGCGGCGGTGAGTGCTTAGCCTGGTGGTTGTGGCGGCCGTGCACGGGAGTTGGATTCATTCGAACAGATCTAGGTGAAAACTTGCTTTTGGCTATTGCCAAGGCCGGCGGTGGCGGCGCTATCTGCATCGTTCCCTTCTTGAAGGCATCGCCGTGGAGAAGTTCAAGGCCACTCTCTGCTACCTCCGGGGGAAACCCTAGATCGGATGACGGCGGAGCTCTAGTGTCGTTCCCTCCTTTGGGGCGTCATTCTTGGAGGTGCACACGTGATCGAGGGATCAGAGGACGAATTCTTTGGTGGAGCGGTGCTTCATCTCACTCATTGATGGCGGCGGATCTCGGCGGCATTGGCGCTGTGGTGACTCGGCGTCCGATGCGCGGAGATGGACTCGCGCAGGAGGGTGACACGGTCTGGCGTCGTGGTGGCGTCGACGGCAGCTAGACCGGGCAAGGTAGATGCAGCAGCACAGTTCTGAAAATGGATTGGTGGCAGGTGGCTGCGGCGGCCTCATACCCGGTAGACGTCCTGGTTGAGGAGTGCGCCGGACCGGGGTGCCCCATACCCGGCAGGTGTCCTGGATGGGACCTCAGGTCTTAGATGGTAGATTTGGCTGCGAGGTCTGTTTGGTATTAGGCCCAGACTATCAGCATCTCTTCATCAATTGGATAGGAGTAGCGAAAGATGTTGGCTAGACGGTGGCTTTAGTCTTACCGTTGTATTACTTTGTAAGGTCTTGTGTGAACAATTAATAAAATGACTGCATGCATTGTCCAGATGCAGAGGCCGGGGGTCTTCCTCTATTTCTAAAAAAAATAAAAAATCAAAGGAGGCCTTAACTTTTTTTTATGTAAGTCTAGACTTTAGAGTTCAAACTGTTCATTATCGCTTGCCTCTTTTTGGTTGGTAAGACATAATAGGAGTACCGAATATCAGTGTAGCTCTGATAATGCGTTTATTACGTACTCCTATGTCTGTTCTTCTGATTAAGTTTATACTGTGATTATGCCACTTAACACATCTCTGTTCTGCTTCCTGTCGTACAATGCAGGTGGAACTTCAGCGCGGGCGATCAGTGCAGGGTGCCGGTCCCAACATGCAGGCGAGCCCCAGAACCTATCACCCATCGTCGCAAGCAGCCGGCGTCGCGACCATACCCATGAGGCCACCAGCCCCTCCGTACTTGACGCCTCCGAGAGCCGCCGCCACCACCACCAGTGCCACTCTTGCGAGCGCGCAGGCCGGCTTCTCGTGGACACCAAAGCGGCCCGAATCGAAGCAGCCGTCGGTGCAGCGGGGGACGTTCGCGTGGCCGCCGACCGAGCAGGAGAACGCGTCCATCAGCCAATGCCTGTACGGGCCCCGTGGCGCCCCTCAGCGAAGGCTGCCTGTGTTCGTGAGCATCTGCCCAGCGTGAAAACGCGCCCTCTATCCGGTGTCCAGTGCATCCATAGACTCGGTAACAGTAAAATCGCGCAAGACGGCCATGGATGAGACTCGTTCTTCCAAAGGTGAAGATGCTGCCACTGGTCTGGCGAACTGGCTCGCGAATCACGACCTCTCTTTTACTCCCCCTACGAGTTGTGAATGTGTTTGTTGGAAAACCCTGATGACAATTCTCATCGGTCGGGTCGGATTCCTCTGCAAATGTGCTAGTTTGCCGAGTTGGGACAAGGGGGTAGAAACGGCTGCTGTATATGTGAGTAGAAGTAGAAGTACTGGTAAATACTTTAGTACACACACATAGCTCGTGACAACGTTTGTCTGTCGCTGTATTCAGGATCTTGATTTCTTCGGCTGCAGTTTGTTTTCCTCAGATTTAAGAGGTTCAGCACCTTTCTGATCGGTCCTATTGAACGTTTTCTCCTTGTGTTTATACGACACACTTGGAATTTCTGTGCATTTCATGCCTCGGATCTATAATGTTCAACAAACGCTCCAACCCGGTGACTGATCGGGGAATTATTTTTACCACCCCCTCCCCAATGCATGGGCTGTTCAATACCCCTCATACCTAGTCCATATGTGAGGTAGATACGTTGTGTAGATGCAATCGGTCGTGCCCGCCACATACACGGGCCTATGTTGGCCCACCTTGTGCCCACTCCCACTAGGACCCAAACCCTAGCCCACTCTTGCTCGCTCCACTCCCATCTTCTATCCCGCTTGTCTGTTCCCCTCTCTGCGGCATCATGGCTGCCTTTGAAAGTGAGGAGGACCCGTCGACTGGGATGCGTTGTTGATAGAAGAATCGAGCGACGCCAGGACGACCAGGAGCTTGCCCTCCAGTGGTACGTGCCTGTCCCTTTCCCCGTCACCCTTCACCCGGCCAACGCTGGGTGCTCATTCCCACATCACGAGGGGCATTTGGGGCATCTAACATATGTTTTCCTCATATGAGGCAGTTCGATACAATGACATGCATGACATATGGTATTACCTCACCACGAGGGCCTGAACCTGGGTAATTCGCGTCCCATGTATACCCTACTCTGATCCTCTATGCACGCTCCACCCGGTGAGCAACCCTATGCAGAGATCTGTTGATTTTCTATGGCATTGTTGGCTTATTGAAAAACATTTTGTTCAAGGCTCAACAAAAAAGACATCACACTAGTGACCGGGTCCATTAAGCACTAATCATGGACATATGTAATATTATCCTCCAAGACACTTTGTGGAATTGACTGCCAAAGCTCTTGCACTAGATATGCAGGCCAAGAGGGGGCAAAAACATGCACGACTTTGGAGTCGACCAGCAGCCAATCCTTAGTTGAGTGCAGAACCAGTAGCCTATCCTACAGGCTTTTATTCGCATTTTAGACCTTTAGTAGGGTCATGCTTTCAAGACAATCCTATAGTTTGGCATAGGTTTCAGGGTAGCTTTTTTAGAGGCTAACCTTATGGCCCTGACAGTCACTCGGCCCTGGTATGTCTAACCCAGATCTTAATCAAAATTAAACTGTGCCATGTAAGTCATGTTGAGCCTCATGTCATTCATAGTATGATGGTAATGGAAAACTGACAACACACATTAGGGGTAAGAATCATATATTGAGTTTTAGATAGAAATACTATTTTGAATAACACTTAAACTGCACATGCTTTTTGAAAGAAAAATACGTGAATTCAGACTTAACTTAAACCAAATTGTAAGCAAGAGCAGACATTCACCGTAACCTTATGATGCTTCACCATATGGAACCCACTCCGCATTTGGATGCTAATTACTGGTAAAGCTAATTTCCACCAAATGGTAGAAGTGGGAGCACACGGACAACAGTGATAGGGGACACGAGCGTAGCAGCGGGAGGAGCTTACACGGTCGAAGGCGAAGAGGAAGAGACCGAGGCGATTGTGGTGGGCGATGGGCTCGAAGGGGAATGACGGGGCCTGCTACTACGCCGGCGGTGCGAAGACCGGCATGACGTGGCACACCGCCATCTTGTGCGGCATCAGCTCCAGCAGCGCCCCCACGTCCACGAATTCCGTGTCCCTCGCCGCCACTTCGTTCCTCGCGCCCACTCCATTGCCCTCCCCTCCGCCGACCCCCGCGAACACATTCTTGGCGCCGCCGCCGCCCATGACTTCGCCGGAGATGAGGGTTTTGAATTTTTTTGTCTGGGTAAAGGGAGGGGAGCGAGTGGAGTGGGGTGGGGTAGGAGCTTCGAGCTTTCAACCTCATCCTCATGGCCTCCCCAAAGGGAAGTAAAGTGGGCCGATAGTCACCAATGAAAAGGATGGAGATCAATGATTGCTCGTGGGCCAGACCACAACTAAACATGCCCATCGTCCTCGGGAATAGGGGCACGCTATTTGGCTTCGGCCATAGACCATAGATTGACGTACACGAGCTCGCTAACTGCCTCAACAACGTCCGCGGGGGAAGAACAACGTGCATCAGTGCGGCGAGCATGGCAATGTGCGCCTACTCAAGGCAGATGACCCTACAGATGAGCAGGCTCAAAGGCCGCTACAAATCGGTCTACAAGCCCAACCAATGTATTGTCTAGTTGCTTCATCTGATTGCTTGGTCTCTTAATTGCCTAGACTAATATTTGCAGGAAATGCTATGTCAATATTAATAGAAGCCCCTTTCAAAGAAAAGGATTTTACATTATCCCTTGAGACTTGAGTTCTAGGCTGTAGGTTTGAGAAGAAGGTGCATGTTTACTTGTTCTGCTCCTTTTGGTGTTTATAATTGTCTACCCAAGGATTATAAACTTGCTCTGTAAAGAATGTTTATTCCATGTTCAGGGAAGGTATGGTTGAACAAGAACTTTAGCTAATGGCATTGTTGGCTTATTGAGAAACATTTTGTTCAAGTCTTAGCAAAAAGACATTGCACTAGTGACCAGGTCTATTAAGCACTAATCACGGGCATATGTAGTATTGTCCTCCAAGACATTTTATGGAATTGAGTACCAAAGCTCTTGCACTAGATATGCAGGCCAAGAGAGGGCAGAAACATGCACGACTTTGGAGTCAACCAGTTGCCAATCCTTAGTCGAGTGCGGAACTAGTAGCCAATCTATAGGCTTTCATTCAGATTTCAAACTTCTAGTAGGGTCAAGCTTTCAGGACAATCCTATAGTTTGGTACAGGTTTCAGGGTTGCTTTGTTAAAGGCGCCCTAGCACTCATTGGGCCCTAGTATGTCTAAACCAGATCTTAATCAAAACCAAACCGTGCCATGTAAGTTATGTTGAGCCCGATGTCATTCAGTGCATGATGGTAAGCCTTGGCTTCACTCACCTCTTTTTTAAAACTCTCAACATGGTCTGTAGGAGGCAAACTAGGAGAACTCCTTCTCCCTCATGGTAACTCTCTTCTGCACTTTTTCCTGCATCAACATCCACATTGACCTCTCTGGACACATTCTGACTATCACTGGCCTCTGATATGCTAGCAACATACCCTATGAATACATTGGATGAGGCAGAGTAGATGAGTATCACAAAATTCAGCTTGTTTTTGAAAGAATTCGGATTCAAACATCGGTTTTAGGTTTCACATAGAGCATTTCGTAGCAACCGATTTGAAATTCTCGGTAGCACCGAGGCATCAATTGAAACTAGGGTTTGCATTTTGGTATGACCGAAGCAGTTCCTGGTTCCGTCGAAGCGCGCATGATGCTATAAAGAAACCAACTCGGTGACCCCGAACCACTACCACTCGGTTTCTCCGAAGCATACGATGTGCAATGGCCGAGACCAACACTACAAAAAAACACTTCCTTGATGATACGTGTTTGTCATAGTAGGTCACGATTTCCGTCATGCATGTACATCCATGACAATTTTATGAGAGAATTAAGATAGTCATACCTGTCTTGTCATAGAAGTGTTCCATGATAATACTCAAATTATCATCACGGAAGTGTCCACTTCATGGCGATAAATGACACGTCATGGAAGTGATTTCATCAAGGGTAACTGACATGTGGCATCCACCGTCATAGGTCGCCGTTAAGCTATCGGTTCCGGTTTTGGATCCGATAACCCGTTAACAGCCATGACCAATGGCAATTTTCCACGTCTAAAATTCTAATTCGCCAAACGAACAACATGTCAGCACCGCGTTGGGACATATGTCAACCATCCAATGGACATGAGGCGCCTATGATTCGTCGACATGTGGCAAGGCCCAACAGTGGCCCATTTAGGTTAAAAAGGTTGGCCCATTTGACTTGGTCAAATGATAACGAGCTAGCCCATGGAAAGCCTGTTAATGGCTTGTTCGCGTACATTACTGCAGGATGGTCCAAACGTGACAGTACAACCAGAGACCCTTCGATCAAACTTTCTGTGGTGCATTAATCACAAATGATGGTGTAAGAAAACTGTCAAAAATGATACAAAATGTTTACGATGGCAGTGACATCAAACACGATTTAGATTATAGTTTCATGTGCAATGCATGGCATATAGTTCACTCGAATAAATTGTTTGCGATGAGAATAACAGCAGAAATGGTCAGATAGATGAAGGTGTGTGCGATATACAAAATACAGTTCATTCAGATGAACAATTTGTGATTAGGAAACACAATATAAATGGTGAGCCAGATCAAGGTGTGTGCGATATACGACATACAGTTCGCTCGGATGAACTATTTTTGAATAGGCAACACAACATAGTGGTTCAACTTAACAAGATGTGTGTGATAAGAGGCAAACATGTCATTAATTAGAAATGTGTGGGAAGACCGATAAAAATGTAGATGATTCCTATTTACAAGCCGTGTATGTTTTGGGCAAAAGCTTGTCGGTGTACAATTGTGAGCAATTGGTGAAATCATCACTGACGGGTACCATTGTTTAGTCCATGTGCGATGTGATTTGCTCTGTCCGCACAATACGCTCTGTCTACAGAACATCAACATATATACTTACAAGAACATGATTGCATGACCAAATTAAGCATACAATTACATAAGTGACTACACACTCAACATTTCCACAGATCAAAGTAAATAATTACATGCACACTAAACTAGGATAAACAAGCATCTAATCATCTACTTCTTGTTGTGACGATGCTTGCCATTGCTCTGCTTCTGGCTGGACTCCTGGCCGTTTTGGGGAAAGAGGCATTTCCTCATGTGAACGAGTCGCCTCTACATCTCGTAGCTCGTGTACGCCTCCTTGGCCACGTACTCAATGTGAGCTTTGTCAACTTTGTCCATCCAGGTTGAGGGCCAGGCACGCTTGTCCTTGTTGTAGGAATCATTCATGTCTATGTAGTACGGGTCGATGATGGCCTCAGTGGGGTGAACCAGTGAGTCCTTCTCATGCTTCTTGCTGCCCCAGATCTTGTATTGGCCATGGATGTCGAGAAGATTCTAGCAGGCGATGCCCGAATTCTTGAGCACCTTTACATCGTTGGTGATGTCTACCGTAGCAAATATGTAGTGGGGGCTGTTGACAAACCCGGCAAAATGCTCGCAAGGACTTGTGGACAGGTAGTAGTGGTAGATGAGGACGTGATTGCACACACACATCTGGGTGACGACGACCTTGGGATAAGACCCGACATGAGTGCGGGTGTACTCGAGGTCGAACTCGACCACCTTTTACTTCTCCTCAGCAAGCAACAAATCCATGTCGTGGATGGCGTTCTCCACCCAGACCAGGTTGTTGGTCTACACCACCAAGAGCTATGTGAACCTTCTGTGGGTGTCCACTACGCCATACATGGGGAACTGCTGCTCATCGTCGGCAGCCGCTCGGAGTGCCATTGTGTAAGGGCATATTTCTCCCTAATAGTTTTGGTGATTGATGATAATACTCCTGCGGACTGATCGTGTGCTGTAAGCTCATACAGGTATATCTCCCTTATGGCACAAGACGATTGCTTGCCCCTCGGATTCTATGAAGGACGGTGTTTTCTTTTTGCTCCCTGTAGGTGGCATTGAGTAATAGGAAAGCCGTACTATTAAGAGGGGGTCCGCGTCGGAAAGGTTTGGGTAGAATCAACACGTACACATCCTTCTCCCACACTTCCTTTCCTTGCTTCTCTGGAGGTCCAACCGGTTTTTCTTTCGTTGAGGCAATTCTGTGGCTTCTGTACTGATCATCTGCCAAGCATGCGGTAGTACCGCTCTGCCAAGCGGTAGTACCGCACAGGTACACGGTAGTACCGCTTGCCGACACGGTAGTACCGCTCCCGCGGTAGTACCGCGTTCCCATGCGGTAGTACCGTGTATCTGGCCCCGGCACTGAGTCCAAGTATAAGAAGTGGATGCGGAAGTAATTTTTTACTTCCGCATACCACGCGGTAGTACCGCTTAGCTTAAGCGGTAGTACCGTGTCGCGTTTTGCTACTTCCGTTTTTCCCTGCGGATGTAGCCACGGATGTAATTTATTTCATCCGTGGCTGTATCAGGTCTCGAACTTTTGCCTTTGCGGTAGTACCGCTTCCCAAGCGGTAGTACCGCTCAGCCAGCGGTAGTACCGCTCATGAGTTGCGGTACTACCGCTCTCTGCGGGCTGAAACCTCAAATAACGGTTGGATTTGTCCCCCCACTATATATAGGGGGTCTTCTTCTCCAAGAAGACTTACCTCTTCCCCCACTACTCCATTGTTGCTCCAAAAGCTCCATTTCCGCCCGATCTCTCTCCCTAGCCAATCAAACTTGTTGATTTGCTCGGGATTGCTTGAGGAGGCATCGATCTACACTTCCACCAAGAGATATTTGATTCTCCCCACTAATCCCTAGCGGATCTTGTTACTCTTGGGTGTTTGAGCACCCTAGACGGTTGAGGTCACCTCGAAGCCATATTCCATTGTGGTGAAGCTTCGTGGTTTGTTGGGAGCCTCCAAGTTGTGGAGATTGCCCCCAACCTTGTTTGTAAAGGTTCGGTTGCCGCCTTCAAGGGCACCACTAGTGGAATCACGGCACCTTGCATCGTGTGAGGGCGTGAGGAGAATACGGTGGCCCTAGTGGCTTCTTGGGGAGCATTGTGCCTCCACACCGCTCCAACGGAGACGTACTTCCCCTCAAAGGGAAGGAACTTCGGAAACACATCCTCGTCTCCTTTGGTTCTACTTGTGGTTATTTCTTACCTTTACTCTTGCATGCTTTACTTGTTTAATTCCAATAGCATGCTTGTGTAGTTGTTGTGCTTATTTACATTAGTTGTCTTCATAGTAGTTTATCTAGACAACTTATTTTGTTGCCTAATTTTAATTGGTTAAGAAAAGCTAAAAATTGTTAGTTGCCTATTCACCCCCCCTCTAGTCAACCATATCGATCCTTTCAATTGGTATCAGAGCCTCGTCTCTTTTTAAGGACTTTACCGTCCAAAGAGTATGGTTGACAACGTAGTCGAGACGGAGGACCATTCCGATGGAAATCCGTCTTTGCCTACGGTAGATGGGGGAGCCTCGGTCACTCGTGAGGAGTTCAATGTGGCCTTAACCACATTGAAAGAATCACTAGCGAGCGAGGTCAAGGGCATGTTTAAAGAAATGTTTGAGGGGCTTAAATTATCCACCTCACCGTTGGAAGTGGGTCGTCCCGCTACCAACGTGTCAGAGGCTAATCCCGACAAGGGAGAAGCTAGTAGTGAGCAAGCCCCGGTCACTAAGCATGGTAGTGGGAAATTTGCCCAATCTCCTCCGCCTACTCACTATGGAGGACCCGTCCCCACACCGCATTTAAATTCCGTCGGGCCCCCTCCGAAGTTCGTTAAAAATACTGATTTTGCTACTTGGGTGTTTCGTTTCAAACGTCATATTAATCATTGTTCCACTAACCTCTGGAGAATCATTGAGCAAGGTTTTTATCCGTATGATCCCGACAACATGACTCCAAGAGAAACTGCCGATCATCAGTTCAACGAGTCCGCACTTTGCATTCTTCAAGACTCAATCCCTCCTGAAGACATTGCTCATCTTCGTCCTTTCACTGTGGCCAAGGAAGTATGGGAGCATGTTGGCACAATGTACAAGGGAAGCACAAGCATTCAACGCTCCAACTATGAAGTGGTGCAAGATGAAGCTGATGAGTTTGCAATGATCGAGGATGAAGATCCTCGTGAACTTTATTGAAGATTAACTATTCTTGCAGTGTCTCTTCGAGACCATGGCAGTAAGGATACGGATGACAATTGGATCAAGCGCAAGTTCCTCAAGGCCATGATGCCCTATCACAAGGCCATGTCCTCTGTGATTCGTCAGAGACCGGACTTCCACACTTTATCCTCAAACGAAGTGTTGGATGAATTTCTTGCCATGAGGATCCTTGACGTTACCGCCGACAATGCGGTCCTAAGAGCTCAACGATCCAAGAAGCCTAATCTTGCTCTGAAGGCCAAGGCTTGTGTGGAAGAGGAGGAAGTTGAAGATGATGATGAGTGCTGCCCCGAGGACACCAAATATGCCTATCACGAGCACATGGCTCTTGCTTCTAGGCAATTCTGGGGCAAGAAGAACTCAAGGTCCAACTTCAACAGGAACAACTCCAGTGGGAACAAAGGGAAGCAACGAGTAAGGACATGCTTCAACTGTGGAAATGTAAGCCACTTCGTTGCGGATTGCCCATATGAGAAGAGAGAAGACTTTGGAGGCAAGCTTATTCGGAAGGACAAGTCAAAGTCCTATCCCAACAAGAACAACTTCATCAAGAAGACTCCTCCGAAAGTGTTGGTGGCTCAAGAAGAATATGTGGAGGATGATGACAATGATGAAGAGGATGAGGTGACCACTATGGCCACAATTGCAATTGCTACCACTCCGCACTCATCTCTCTTCAACTCACCCAACGAAAACATCACCGCCAAGTGTCTTATGGCCAAGGCCACCAACAAGGTAACCCCGATCATCAATTCTACTATCTCTTCTAACCCCTCATTAACTAATTGTATTGCTGAGGGTGAGGGTAGTAAGGAGGGAGAAAATGAATTTGATGTGTTCATAAAAAATCTCAAGGGCAAATCCAAGAAGCATGTGGTTGCTCTCTTGGAACAACTCGGTGAGGCCAATGACATTATTGAGGCTCACGAGGAAACCATCACTAAAATGGAAGGGCATAGTCGAGACTATGCCGATGAGATATCGGAATTCTCTAACGCTCTAGAGGAGGAGCGTGGTCTTCGTTTGGCTCTTGAGGAGTCACACAACGATGATCATGCTAAATTAAAGAAAGATCTTGATCATGCTCTAGTTGTCTCTCGTGTCCTTAACTCTGAGAAGGCAAAACTTGCGGTTGACCATGCTAAACTCAAAGAGGAGTTTGACATACTTGACAAGGCTCACAAGGCCTTGAAAGGAATGCATGCTACTCTCAAGGAGTCTCATGATCAACTCCAAGTTTCGCTAACCAAGGAAAAGGCTATCTTTCCTCGCATGGTTTTAATTGATAATGCAAATGCTACTAACCCATGTTGTGAGCATGTGCATCTTGTTGAAGAGAATGCCGAATTGAAGAAGCAACTTGAGAAAGGCCTTGTGACTTGCATACAAGGTGAGAAGAACCTCAACGCCCTTTTGAGCAATCAAAAGGAAGTTGTGGCAAATGAAGGAATTGGGTTTGCTCCTAAGCCCAAGAAGAAGAAGAATGACAAGACAAAGCAACCACCCCCTCTCCGACAATCCTTTGTGAAAGAAGGAGAGGGCACGTCAACCAAGAAGAAAAGTGGTGGGGTCAAGAAAAACTCCACCACACCCTCAAACATGGTCGGCGATTTTAATCCGTCATATGTTTTATGCCGTGCTAGTGATGGCCATGTGTTTGCTAAATTTGTTGGTTCATCTTATGAGTACATTGAATGGTCCATTTGGGTTCCTAAGACCCTTGTCACTAACCTCAAAGGACCCATTACCAAATGGGTACCTAAATCCAAGCATTGATCTATTGTAGGGGTTTGCTTCCGGTGGGGGATCATGGTTGCTCGATAGCGGAGCCACAAATCATATGACCGGAAGCAAAGACTTGGTGGTGGACGTGCATCTCGGTTCATCTATGGCCACCAACGTCGAATGGGGTGATGCTTCATCTTCTAAGGTATTGGGACTTGGCAAGGTGGTTGTCTCTCATGATCTCACGATCGAGAAAGTCATGCTTGTTGAGTCCCTTGCATACAATTTACTTTCTGTTCGCCAACTTGCACTCATGGGCTTTGCTACATTCTTTGATATTGATTCTGTGGCCCTCTTGTGGAGCAAGACTCTTAAAGTAGCCTACGTTGGGCATGTCGAGAACGGTCTTTATGTGGTTAACTTCTCGAAGCAACCCACTAAGGTCGCGACATGCCTAATGGCTAAAGTTGATGTGGGATGGCTTTGGCATCGCCGTTTGGCCCACGTCAATATGAGATCTTTGCAAAGTCTTCTCAAGGGGGACCATGTCCGAGGACTAACAAATGTTAGCTTTGCCAAAGATCGTGCTTGCAGGGCGTGCATTGAAGGAAAATTACATGAGAAGGCTCACCCTCCCACGACTATCATCTATTCAAAGAGACCTCTAGAGCTCCTACACATGGATCTCTTTGGGCCACCCACTTTTGATAGTCTTGGGGGTAGGAAATATTGCTTGGTGATTGTGGATGATTACTCAAGATATACCTGGGTATACTTCTTCAAGAAGAAGAGTGAGACCCAACAAACCGTCATCAACTTTGCAAATGAAGCTCAACGACAACATGAAGCAAAGATTTTGATGATCAGAAGTGACAATGGCACCGAGTTCAAGAACTACACCTTGGATGAGTTTCTTGGTGATGAGGGGATCAAACATCAATATGCCGCCCCGTATACCCCTCAGCAAAACGGTGTTGCGGAGATAAAGAACCGAACCTTAATAGATGCTGCAAGAACCATGATGGCTGAATTCAACTCTCCATACAACTTTTGGGCCGAAGCCATCAACACCGCTTGCCATGCATCAAATCGTATCTATCTTCGCAAAGGCTTGAACAAAACTCCGTATGAGATTCTTACCGGTAACAAGCCCAATCTCAAGTACTTCCGGGTGTTCGGGTGTAAGTGTTTCATTCTTAAGAAAGGTGTTCGGTTGTCTAAATTTGAATCTAGAGCTCATGAGGGCATATTTGTTGGTTATGCTACAAACTCTCATGCTTACCGTGTCCTCAACACGTCCACCGGACTCATAGAGGAGACGAGTAACGTAGAGTTTGATGAAAATAACGGCTCCCAAGTGGAGCAAAGTGGTACTTGTGATACAGGTGATGAAATTCCTCCTCAAGCCATAAGAAGAATGGGTATTGGATACATCCTACCCATTGAGGAACCCCTTCTGGCCGAAGGAGAAGGACAATGTTCCACTCAAGTGGAACCATCACCAACCCAAGACCCACAAGCTTCCGAAGAACAAAGTGAAGGCCCTCAGCCTGATGAACAAGACCAAGTGCAAGATCAATCTCAAGTCGGTGAAGAACCACCAATTGATGCACAAGGCCAAGTTCAGTCCCCCGGGCAAGATCAAGGTCAAGAGGAAGCTCAAGATCAAGATCTTGCTCATGATGACGCTCAAGATGATCAACTCAATGCTCCTCAGTTATCACTTGAAGAGCAATTAGAGCGTCGTGCTGCAAAAGTTGCCTCCAGGCTTGCTTCCAACGAGCATCACATCGAGAACATTTTAGGAAGCATCAAAAGGGGGGTAAGAACTCGTAGACAATTAGCAAACTATTGTGCTCATCAAGCTTTTGTCTCCTTTGTTGAACCTAAGAAGGTTTATGAGGCGCTCGAAGACCCCGACTGGCTCAATGCCATGCATGAAGAACTCAATAACTTCGAGCGCAACAAAGTGTGGCGTCTGGTGCCAAGACCAAAGGAGAACCATAATGTCATTGGAACCAAATGGATCTTTAAGAACAAGCAAGATGCCCATGGCATTGTCATCCGCAACAAGGCACGTCTGGTGGCTCAAGGCTACTCCCAAGTCGAGGGTATCGACTACGGTGAAACCTTTGCCCCTGTTGCTCGTCTTGAATCTATTCGTTTGTTGCTTGCCTATGCTTCCCATCATAACTTTAAATTGCAACAAATGGATGTGAAAAGTGCATTTCTTAATGGTCCCATTAACGAGTTGGTATATGTTAAACAACCCCCGGGGTTCGAGGATCCTAAGTTCCCCAATCATGTGTATCAACTTGATAAGGCACTCTATGGCCTTGAACAAGCCCCACGAGCGTGGTATGAGCACCTTACCGAGTTGTTACAAGATCGTGGGTTTGAAATTGGGAAAATCGACCCCACTCTTTTTACGAAGAAGGTCAAAGGGGAGTTTTTTGTATGCCAACTATATGTTGATGATATTATCTTTGGTTCTCCTAACAAAGCTTTCAATGATGAGTTCGCCGCACTCATGACCACACACTTTGAGATGTCCATGATGGGAGAGTTGAAGTACTTCCTTGGATTTGAGATCAAACAACGAAGAGAAGGCATCTTCATCAAACAATCCAAGTATACTCAAGACATGCTCAAGAGGTTCAACCTTAGTGATGTCAAGCCGGCTACTACTCCGATGCCAACCAAATGCCAACTTGACATTGATCCCAATGGTAAAGCGGTGGATCAAAAGGTATATCGCTCTATGATCGGATCCTTGCTTTACCTTTGTGCATCTAGACCGGATATTATGTTGAGTGTGGGAATTTGTGCACGGTTTCAAGCCTCACCTAAGGAAAGTCACTTTGTGGCTGTCAAGCGAATCTTTCGATATTTGGCTCATACCCCAAACTTTGGCTTATGGTACCCAAGAGGAGCAAACTTCAACCTTGTTGGTTTTTCTGATTCTGACTGGGCGGGAGACAAAGTGGATAGGAAGTCCACCTCGGGAGGGTGCCAATTTCTTGGTTGCTCTCTTGTTAGTTGGTCTTCCAAAAAGCAAAGTTGTGTATCTCTCTCGTCCACTGAAGCAGAATATGTGGCCGCTGGCAGTTGCTGTGCTCAACTCTTATGGATGAGGCAAACTTTGAAGGATTACGGTGTCACTTGTGACAAAGTGCCTCTTTGGTGTGACAATGAGAGTGCCATCAAGATTTCTCTCAACCCGGTGCTTCACTTCAAGACGAAGCATATTGAGATTCGGTATCACTTCATCCGGGATCACATAAGGCAAGGAGAGATCGAGCTTCACTACGTCAACACTCATGATAACCTTGCAGATATCTTCACGAAGCCATTGGATGAAGCTAGATTTCGCGAGTTAAGGCATGAGCTAAATATCATCGACTTGAGCAATGTGGTTTGAGTCTGTGCACACACACCCCTCACACTCAATATAGCTATCTTGTCTAGATGTAGGCATGGACATAGGGGGAGTATTGTTCTCTCAATGAACTGTTCCTCCCCCCATTATGCATAAACTGACCAAGTCTTTATCATTTGCCATACATAGTTGGTTTAAATGCTTCAAGTCGAGTTTTGATCATGGGCCCAAGGATAATTCTTCGCGGTGCCATATCTATAAACTCAAACATAGGTGGCCTCGGCCACCGCCCTCCTCTGAGGAGTTGTGTTGTTCACTTTGCTTGTGCGTGCATTTGTTTTTCTCTCTTCTTTTGCTTAAAGCCTCTTGTCAAACGTGCAAGTTCTTGGAGGAGCGGTACTACCGTGCTAGCTTACGGTACTACCGCAGATGGGGTTACGGTACTACCGCTCGGCCGGCACGGCAGTAATTTTTTACTGCCGCTGGTAAAGCGGTACTACCGCTTGCCGAGCGGTACTACCGCGCTAGCGGTACTACCGCGATGACCGCGGTACTACCACACTTATCAGAACGCGTGGGGGTTATAAGCAGGCAGGGGGAGTTCCATCTCCCCCATACCCATTCACTCCTAACCCCCACGTCGTCCCTGTCTCTCTCTCTCTCAAGAACGCCGCCGGAGGACCTCGCCGGATCTCCTCCCTCGGCCACTCGTTTCACTTTCCGACCGGTGGGATCGTTCCCCACCACGTCCTCTTGCCATGGATGCAGGTTTTTCCCCTTTTCCCTTCTTCTTTTGGCCTTGCCTAAGTTTTTAGGGTTAGGGGAGATGCTTAGTGCTTTCTTGTGTTCTCCGTGATCTTATCCATGGATGCTTAGGTTGTGGGAGAGTGTTTGTGATCCGGAAATATGTTTAGAGTTGTTGCTACGAAGTTACTGATCAGCCGTAGTACCGTGTGAAGATCTTGTTGGTAGTTTCTAGTTCTTCTTCTTCTCAGATCTGTTCCGTGCGGTACTACCGCTGGAGAACCGCGGTACTACCGCACGGTGTAATCCAGATCCGATCTGACCTGAGCGGTACTACCGCTGTCCCCAGCGGTACTACCGCTCGAGCGGAAGTAAATTTTTAGTACTGCTTGCCGAGCGGTACTACCGCGTCCCTATGCGGTACTACCGCTCCGCATGCAGTACTAATATTTTAGTTCCGCCCCCTCGGGCGGAAGTAAAATTTTAGTACTGCTTGCCGAGCGGTACTACCGCGCCCCGATGCGGTACTACCGCTCTGCATGCAGCACTAATATTTTAGTTCCGCCCCCTCGGGCGGAAGTAAAATTTTAGTACTGCCTGCCGAGCGGTACTACCGCGTCCCTATGCGGTACTACCGCTCCGCATGCAGTACTAATATTTTAGTTCCGCCCCTTCTCGCGGAAGTAAATTTTTACTACCGTAAGGTATGCGGTACTACCGCTTGTGACATGCGGTACTACCGCTTACCCTACGGTACTAATTTTTTACTTCCGCAAGGGTCAGCAGTACTACCGCTTGGCTCACACTAGCTTCGTGGCATGTTCTCTTTTCTATTTCCCTTGGTTTCTTGTGTCTTTCGAGGCTTTGGCATTGATTCTTCTTGCGTTTGTTTTGCTGTGGTCTTGTGTTTGTGTTTTTAGGTGGTGGCTCAGGCTTTGCGGGTCGTCGTACCAACCCAGTTCGTGACACCGGTTCCAAGCGCATGCGTACCCCGAGCGATGTGCCAGAGGGCTCCAACCCCAATCCCCAGCGCCGGTACAAGACCTCAGCCAACAAGCGCAAGGAATCATCCATGTCTATGGAGGAAATGCCTGCTGGTGAGTTCATGGCTAGACGGAAGATCAACCCATATGGGGAACCTCGTGAGCACTTTCCTGGTGATGATGTCTTCTGGACCAAGCAACAGTATCGCATCTATCATGAGGTGCTCAAGACCAAGGCCAATCTGTATGTGGATGCTCACTGGATTGATGTGGAGCACATGAGGAAGGATCAGAACAGGGCATATTTTGCAGAAGCCCTTGACTTGATCGAGCAGCTGGGTCTGGAACATATCATGACTTTCCAGAACGATTTTGATCCTGAGCTCATTGCGCAGTTCTATGCCTCTGTCAACTTTCAGGCCAAGGAAGATCGTCCCATGACTTGGATGACTAATGGTCACAAGATGACCGCCACTTGGAAGGAGTTCATGGATCTTCTTCAGCTTCCCGATGAGGGTCTCCATAACCCTATTGGTTTTCGGCCTCACGCCAATCCTGAAGCAGCTAACAAGGACAAACTTCTTCCATTCTATGAGGCAAAGACCCTTCCTAGTGGCAAAACAACCTACGTGCTGAATCCCTTCCTGGACATTATGTATCGGATTTTTCGCAACACGCTGTTCCCTCGTGTTGGCGACAAGGACAAGGTTCATGCCTATCTGGTGGATATGCTTCTGATGTGTCAAGAGGCTCGCTCCGCTCAGGCTGTTCCACTTGACATTTCCCACATCATGTGGAATGAGCTCCGGTTTGCTATCTACACTCGCAAGGTACCTATCTATGGTCCTTTCTTATATCTGCTCATCTCCAAGACTTGGGCGAAATTGTATCCAGAGGAGGAGTTGGAGGCCGACTGCTACCGCCATGATCCTATCAAGCTTCGCGTCAAGACTCGTTGGGCCAACACCACTACTCGTGCTCAGGCTGCTGCTGCCCAGATGGGCACTGAGGATGAGCCTATGGAGGAGCCTGCCGATGTCCGCTCAGGCAGATTTGCCCCCTCTTCTTCCTCTACCGTGGAGAAGCCGTCGTGGGCTAAGAAGCTCCAGCAGAAGATGAAGGCTCTCTTCTGCATGCAGGCTCAGGGGCAATACCGTGCCCATGTGACTGACAAGAAGACGCGTCAGCGGGACAAGAAGATTCTGTCCTTGTATGGTGAAGAGGTTTCCAATGGATCGGAGGACATCATCACTCCAGAGGCTACCTGGATGGCTCGCCAGGGATACCAATGGACAGATTCTGATGAGGAGTATCAGCCAGAGCAGCAGGGATCTGATGAGGACTATCAGGAGGAGCAGCAGCAGGGATTTGATGACGAGTATGACGACTGAGCTTCTCCCGGGCTGCCACCCATCTTCGTTTCCTCTCTTTCCCTTTGTGGTGTCTCGATGACAAAGGGGGAGAGTGATTTGCATTTGCCGTCTTGTGTGTGTGTTCTTTTCGTTGAACTTGGTTTTATTGTGCGTGTTTGTGTGAGACAATCATATGGTGTAAGACATATGCCCCCGTATCGTTAAACTTATTATCATGTCCTTATGCTTATCCTATGCAGTCAAATGTTATATAGAGTATCGCGTGTGTAGATTATAGGGGAGCGCTATACCTAGTATGTGTGCAGTGCAGTCCAAAGCACAATCATATGAAGGCACACATACAGGGGGAGCTCACCTATACTCTAGGGCTTATATTGCTTACTCTATTATTTCTTCTCTGTGCAAATCTCGTGTTGTCATCAATACACCAAAAAGGGGGAGATTGTAAGGGCATATTTCTCCCTAATAGTTTTGGTGATTGATGACAATACTCCTGCGTACTGATCGTGTGCTGTAAGCTCATACAGGTATATCTCCCTTATGGCACAAGACGATTGCTTGCCCCTCGGATTCTATGAAGGACGGTGTTTTCTTTTTGCTCCCTGTAGGTGGCATTGAGTAATAGGAAAGCCGTACTATTAAGAGGGGGTCCGCGTCGGAAAGGTTTGGGTAGAATCAACACATACACATCCTTCTCCCACACTTCCTTTCCTTGCTTCTCTGGAGGTCCAACCGGTTTTCTTTCGTTGAGGCAATTCTGTGGCTTCTGTACTGATCATCTGCCAAGCATGCGGTAGTACCGCTCTGCCAAGCGGTAGTACCGCACAGGTACACGGTAGTACCGCTTGCCGACACGGTAGTACCGCTCCCGCGGTAGTACCGCGTCCCCATGCGGTAGTACCGTGTATCTGGCCCCGGCGCTGAGTCCAAGTATAAGAAGTGGATGCGGAAGTAATTTTTTACTTCCGCATACCACACGGTAGTACCGCTTAGCTTAAGCGGTAGTACCGTGTCGCGTTTTGCTACTTCCGTTTTTCCCTGAGGATGTAGCCACGGATGTAATTTATTTCATCCGTGGCTGTATCAGGTCTCGAACTTTTGCCTTTGCGGTAGTACCGCTTCCCAAGCGGTAGTACCGCTCAGCCAGCGGTAGTACCGCTCATGAGTTGCGGTACTACCGCTCTCTGCGGGCTGAAACCTCAAATAACGGTTGGATTTGTCCCCCCACTATATATAGGGGGTCTTCTTCTCCAAGAAGACTTACCTCTTCCCCCACTACTCCATTGTTGCTCCAAAAGCTCCATTTCCGCCCGATCTCTCTCCCTAGCCAATCAAACTTGTTGATTTGCTCGGGATTGCTTGAGGAGGCATCGATCTACACTTCCACCAAGAGATATTTGATTCTCCCCACTAATCCCTAGCGGATCTTGTTACTCTTGGGTGTTTGAGCACCCTAGACGGTTGAGGTCACCTCGAAGCCATATTCCATTGTGGTGAAGCTTCGTGGTTTGTTGGGAGCCTCCAAGTTGTGGAGATTGCCCCAACCTTGTTTGTAAAGGTTCGGTTGCCGCCTTCAAGGGCACCACTAGTGGAATCACGGCACCTTGCATCGTGTGAGGGCGTGAGGAGAATACGGTGGCCCTAGTGGCTTCTTGGGGAGCATTGTGCCTCCACACCGCTCCAACGGAGACGTACTTCCCCTCAAAGGGATGGAACTTCGGAAACACATCCTCGTCTCCTTCGGTTCTACTTGTGGTTATTTCTTACCTTTACTCTTGCATGCTTTACTTGTTTAATTCCTATAGCATGCTTGTGTAGTTGTTGTGCTTATTTACATTAGTTGTCTTCATAGTAGTTTATCTAGACAACTTATTTTGCCGCCTAATTTTAATTGGTTAAGAAAAGCTAAAAATTGTTAGTTGCCTATTCACCCCCCCTATAGTCAACCATATCGATCCTTTCACATTGGAGCCGCGCAGGATACCCTATAAGAATTTGTCGTCGTGGGTGTGCTTTTCGCAATACTGGTGCACGATCAAAGGTTGAAGAGACACAAGGGTTAAATGGCCACTGTAATAAATGGGTGGCTGCTAGCCTGTAATCATCACGTCTTGTCACTGCGTTCATAACGAAGGATGAGCACCCCGCATGTTTTTCGTTTGACCCTGCGTGGGCTCGAAGAGGCACCAAATGTATCATTGGTGACCCTGTTCCCGCGCAACTACGCAGGTTACCGCATGTAACCGCGCAAGCTTCTCGCTTGGCTAGTTTGGCCACACGTCGACTAGAAGAAGGGCAAATCATGGGCATTTATTGGCAAACAGCTTTGCAAAAATGAAGTGTGTGAAATGACTTCAACCATAAGTTTACCCGTGGGTGATGAGGTCAAAGTTACACAGAAGGGTAATACGGACACCCGAGTGCGATAATTAATTCTGCACTGTACAGGGAATACGATTGAAGAAACCAACTGTGTGCAACAATGTTGAAGATCGCAGTCGAGTAAGCTATACAGATCGTTTGTGATGAGATCGACAGGGGTAACACATTCCAAAATGGTAAATAAAATCTAAGTCCATTGCATATTAAGGTCAAAATAGTACTACCAATATACGAGTCTCATACGATGCCATTTCAACGATTGTACCACAAAATCCCGAAATATTACAAGGTTCAAATTCCAAAGTTATATAGCTCAAATTCGAAGATTACAAGGTTCAAACTGATATTAGAAATGAAATTCAGCTACAAACGCCCACATTGATCAACTAAACATGGATATATGAGAGGTTCAAACTGATATTACCAATTGTAAGGCTTGTTTCATTTTAGCAAAGGGATCAACCACTGACAAGTCATGTATGGGATTGACATAATAACTTCCGATTACTCTGCCAACTGAAGTTCCAAAATGAAATTCAGCTTCCTCAGAGTCTTTTCATTCTGCCGCGGCCGTCGACGCTGATCAACAAACCATTCATTTTTGTGGAATAAATTTAGGGAAAACCTCATTACCTTTAGCATCCTTGCTCTCACAACAAAGAACCTAGCGAATATAATATCTGGTAAGGTCCCTCGGTAGGAGTTCAAAGTAATTTGTGAAAGATGCAGAACTAGGCATTCAATGTGATTGTTATATTGTATCACATTATCCACCATCAGGCCTAAACTTATCTGCAAAAGAAGAGAACACATTAGTGCCTACACGTAGTTTTGAACACTACTACATGCCTATTTGTTTTGCAAGATTTCTAAAATACAGTAATGTACCATCTCCGATCCTACATGATTAACATGGGCATTTGATTACAATCTAGAAAAATGCAGCCTTCTTCACAAGAGCTTGGAGTGGATGAAAATTTCCCTAAGAAAACTAGTACATATGAATCCAAAGGAGAAATGCTTATAGATTGTAACCATATGAATCAAGCAACAAATATGGGGGGGGGGGGCAGACATGCATGTGCTGGAATCCTCCAAAATTTGTTCATATATCGTATTACATTGTCATTGTAAACTTGGGAAAAGGTACCAAAAATTGAACTCCCATATGGTTAAAATTTAATAGGAAAGGAACATCACCTCGGTATATAGCTTCTCCAGGCACGGAAAGCATCTCAGGAAACTGACAACTTGGTCCAGGTTGGGGCCGATAGATTCTAGTGCCAAGACATTCACTGCACACATATTCAGGGTCAAGCTTGTCAGAATTATTTTCTGGATGACATAGGAACATACATCTTCAAAATTAGAAGTAATATTAATTTCAAGGAGAGGAAGAAGGCGACTATTGTACCTGAATGGGTGTGGATGCATTAACAAGTTTGGAGTATTTGATAGACGAGTAGCCCACCACTGCCAATTTTGGCACAGAAATGACATCGATTCTTGTTGGACCATGTTAATCAACTACAAGTAATCTCTCAAGTGAAGGTGTGTCCTCAGTGACCATATTGTGATACACCTTATGTGATCTCTTGTTGCAGCACCAGCAACACACATAAATATTCCATAGAGTCATGGAGGTGATGTGGAAGCTACTCAACCCATTGATCGCCTGAAGACAAAGGTACTGGAGTGTAGTATAGCCATGGAGCAGGCGCTCCATCTCATCCTTTTGGTTGCAGATGGCGACAAGCTCGAGGTGCTTCAGTCGTGGTAGAAAAAGAGCGGGTGCGTCATTAAGGGGGGGGGGGTGGTAGTTCATGAACCTGGCGAGGCATAACGTGGGGCGCGAGGCGGAGTGTGGACATTGGTAGTGAGTGCATATTCCCATTATTAAAACTGAGTTCCTCAAGATGATCTAGAGTGGGGAAGTGGAACCACTTGTCAAGCTTGGCTCGGTCCTTGCCGTTGGAACGGAACATGCCCGTGATAAGGCCTCTGATTGGGCCATGGTGCCTTCCGAGGACCTGGGACAATGCGTCCAAGCTTTTATGATAGCCATGGCAGAGCTTGTGGGCGTCGATGATGTCGAGAGGGGTGGACTGCCATAGGGAGCGCCACCGCCGAGAAAGGATGGTTGTCCGCACCACATATTTGATTGGGAGGAGGGAGACGATGACAATCAACATATCATAGGGGAGGATGCTGATGAAGTCTAGGCCCGCTGGAGTCGCTTGCAGTTCTTGCTCGACCCGCCTCCGCTTCTTGGCAGCCTCGTCTTCCACATCCGGAGTCTCCTCATCGGTGCATCTTTCTGATAGAAGTGGGAGTACATGGAATATTTAGTTAAAACAGTGCAAAAGAAAGTGTATTGGTAACTAGAAGTTAGTAGGTAGGAAAGAGAGTAAGAAAATGGAATAACAATAGGTTGCTTAAATACTACACAATTCCTTTGATATTGCTGGGTAAGTCAACATGCGGATACTTGAAAAGAACACTTACTTCAAACAAAGTGTGGATGGATGATATCGTCGGGGAAGCTAGCATATATCTCATAACCAGGCTCTTTTGTGGTAGTGCAATTTTAGTTCCAGCTTTCACTCGTAAAAAATAAAATATAGAATTTTTTGTCCAAAGGCCCGTGCCAAAAGAGGAGTGACCACGTTCATCAAGTCTTACAGAAGTAACAATTGTAAACCCATGGTTTGTCTTCAGTATGACATCCCTGCAGTCTTCAGTTATGTAAAGGGCAAGATTGTGTACTACACATGCTGTCGCAAAGCAAGGGATGTTGTGACAGCCCAAGACCGATGCTCCAGATGCCTTCCAGTTATTTCATTGTCTCTGCGTGTTTTATTTGTTTATTGCATTCATCGTGGCATCATGCGCATTGCATCCACATGTTTTCAAGAACTTGCATCCCTTCATAGTTGCCGTCCTCTCTGTTGTCATCGTTGACTAAGACCAACCACACTTGCAACCTTGTTCTTCATTTTCTATCTTGCCTAAACCGGAGTCTCTCTGCACAGTGCACATACCTCCCTCGCGTTCGCGCCCGAAACTCCCCTGGACCCGAACCGGGCACTTGTGACTGATGGGTCCGGGTCATCACCAAACATCACTAAAACATCGTTGGTTTCTTAACTGGACTCCCAAAGAATTTTATCTCGACTGTCCAGTTCCAATCGGATGATCCAAACTCCCCTCCTTCCCTATATATAGTCCACGCCTAGTCATTTTGGCAAACCCTATAACCTAGCCCCTTGTCCCGTTGCCGCCGCCACTCCACCTGGTCTCTCCTCCCACCTCGGGATCCATCCATCCCCAACCAGTGCTCGCCACCTACAACCTCCAGATCCCCTCGCACTCCTCTCCGCTCGAGGCCCCAGCCAACTCTAGGGAGCTTCACCGCCGCCGACCAGCCTCCTCCATGCCACTAGATCGGAGACCCGAGGTCCGCACCACCTCATTCTCGCAAGAACCACTTCCAGGGCGCCACCTCGCTGGGCCTCTACGGCTCCTTCCGTGCGCCTGCACCGGACCTCGGTCCTGCTGTCCTCATCTACTCCGGCGAGCCTCTTCACCGCTGGTGACCACCAGCACCTCCAGGAACGGCCCCTCACCCGTACTCCCGCAACCCCCTTGTACAGGAGCTCCAGGAGGAGAGGATCTCCTCTTCGTCGTCCCAGCAGGAGCCGTGCCCCACGCCCCTTGCTTCCCGCCGACGAGCATCATCACACACCAGCCGCATGCCCCTGCCACCCTGCCACTTTTCTCCATCTTCCTCCCTTTGCCGGTCTCTCTCTCTCTCTCCCTATCTCTGTTTCTCTTACAGGGCGCCGCCGCCATGGCCTCAAGCCGCCCCGACCTCCTTCGGCCGCCCAACCATCAGATCCGTTCCACGCAGCCGCTTTCCGTCATTCCCTGTCGTCCCCTCACCGGATCTCGCCCTGGTCAGACTTCCATAGCCTCTCCTATGCGCCGCCACACCCCCTTCTCGACCTTCCTGCTTTGAGCGAGCGGGCGAGCGAGCGAGGTGCTCGCCTGGGCCGCCTCCTTGCATGCAGCCCGTGCAAAGGCCCAACAGCCACTACCTCCACTTCCTCCACCGACCCGGGCCAAGGCCCACAAGGTGAGATTCCCCTCGCCCTGATCTAGTTCAACCCAACAATTTTTTCAGGACGAATTTAGCTAATTTCTAGAGTTGACTGTTTTACAGAAAAAACCCTAATTGTTCATGCATATCATAATTCACAAACCGTGCATCAGAATTAAACATCTCATGTATGTAAAATTCTTAGAATTTCATTTAGTTTCTAAATATGCCACTCTCATCCATGTTAAAAATATTTGAGATTGTTGTTTACATTCATTTGCATAAATGACATGATAAAATGGTTTATTTCATAACTAAATAACCGTTGCACCAAATTAAATAAACTTTATGTGTAATTGGGGTAGAAAAATGTATAGATTAACATGGTGCACTTTATTTAGCTATTTAAGAACATTAAAATGATGTATAGGGAAAACATTAGCAAATTCGAAATATGCACATGGGGATTTTTCGGAATTATTGTTTGTTGTTCCGGCCTCATTTAAAAGTCCTAAATGTGTAGTTTAATTATGCTTCACCTCTTGCCATGTTAACCATCATTTAATATTGTCATGTACATAACATGAGTGAACTAAATACTCGTTTGTGGAGCTCCACTTAATTTGTAGTGTTGTTTGTTGCATTTTGCCATGCCAGGCCTATTTAAACCAAACATGCATCATACTTGATTGTGTGATATGCTATAGTCATGATATGTCTGTTTACCATGTCGTTTGCTTCTTTCCGGTTGTGCTTCTCGATAGTTCCCGATTTTGTTGCGTTTGTGATTATTAGTTCGACTAATCTTGTTCATCTACTTCATGGGCTTGGTCTTCTTCCTAGCTGGATTTTAGGCAAGATGACCATTACCTTGGATATCACTACTATCTTTGCTTTGGCTGTTGTCTCGATGCTATCGCTATGTCTCGCTACCTACCACTTGTTTATCAAGCCTTCCAAATTGCCACGATAAGCCTCCAACCTCCACCATCCTAGCAAACCATTGTTTGGCTATGTTACCCCTTTGCTCAGCCCCTCTTATAGCATTGCTAGTTGCACGTGCCATGCAGGTTGTTCCATGTTGGGACATGGATATCATGCGATATCACAATATCTCTTATTTAATTAATGCATCTATATACTTGGTAAAGGGTGAAAGGCTCGCCTTTTGCTTGGTGTTTTGTTCCACTCTTGCCACCCTAGTTTCCTTCATATCGGTGTTATGTTCCTTGATTTGCGTTCCTTTCATGATCGGGGTTTATGGCCCCCCTTGACAGTTCACTTTGAATAAAACTCTTCCACCAAGACCCAACTTTGGTTTTACCATTTGCCTAATAATAACTAAAACTTGCATAGGGACGGGCTAGCACCCAAGTATAATTAATCAACAACCTGGGCCAGTGTTCCTCATGAGTGTTGGTCCAAACTAGAGCAGCTTGCGACGCCGCCCGGGGCAACTCGTGGATTTGGACGCTGTAACCATAGCTCATCCGTCGTGGCCTGCGACGAGATACGTGCGACTACTATAAGGGTGTCGGCATGTCGGGAGGTCTTGCTGGTTTTGTTATACCATTGTTGAAATATCTTGTGCACTCGGATTTCTAGATTGATCGGGCTATCCCGAGATGGAGGTTCTTCCTCCGCGGATCATGAGAGTTTATAATGGACTAAGTTGGGACACCCCTGAAGGGTTTAATCTTTTCGAGAGCCATGCCCGCGGTTATGTGGCGACTTGGAAATTTATAATATCTGGTTGTTGATAACTTGACACTAAATTTCAAATAAAATACACCAACCGTGTGCGTAACCGTGACCGTCTCTTTTCGAGTGAGTTTGGGAAGAGAACACGGTGGGGGTTACGTTTGACTCGTTAGTAGTCCAGGATCACTTCTTGATCGTTACTAGTTTTCAATCGTTATGCATAGTTTACTCTTCTTAGTGTTGTACTCGTAAGTTAGCCACCATACAAATGCTTAGTGTTTGCTGCAATCTCAGCACTTAACCATTCCATACCCATTAAGCTCTATTAGTCTTGATACCCATGGTAATGGGATTGCTGAGTCCTTGTGGCTCACAGATTACTACTACAACAGTTGCAGGTACAGGTAATGTGATGATCTAACGTGAGAGCGATGCATGTTTGCTTTTGGAGTTCTTCTTCTGCTTCTTCTTCTTCTTCGATCAAGGGGTAGGTTCCGGGTCGGGAGCCTAGGATTAGCAGGGTGGATGCCGTTCTTCCTTTTGTTTGATTTCATTCGTAGTCGGATTCTGCTCTTCTGTATGATGATTCCTATGTATTAATGTATTCATGTATTAATGTTGTAGCTTGTGGCGTGTGTAAGCCTTTATCTGGTAGTTTCATCTATTAAGTATGTTGTATGTTGTAATGGTATCCACCTTGCTATGCGCTTGGAATGCGGTTGTTCCCTAATCATGAATTCATCACGTGATTGTGATAGAATTGCATCTTGAGCGCTACAGATGTACTGCAGAAAAAGGGTAAGATTGTTGAATATGGTAACATGTTGATATGGGAGTAATTGAAAGAACAATACAATAGTTGAAATCAAAGGACACAAATTTATAATTAAACAGATAGTGTAACCATGATGTCATGGAAATATGAGAGTAATCGAAAGAACAATACATCGTTAATTCGCCTAATATTGAAAGAAGGAAAACCCCCTTTGACGTATATGCTGGATGTGGCACCTTCTATCCAAACTAGTGGTTGGGGCGCGCCACGGCGTGCCGCTTGAGCGGAAGCTCGATGGTGCCAAGTTGGACACGCCCATTCCACTCTCCTATTTTTACCAAGTGTGCTTTGTTCAGATATGACAGTGCAGGGTGACACAATATTATACATAGCCCAGATCGATTATAGTCAGTGACTACTAACTACCACAGATCCATTAATCAGTAAACAAGTAGGGAAACATCTATGAAGAACAACTGGTGGCATAGTTTCTACAACGCAAAGAGCAGATGCCCGTATGACCATCTCCATTATAGGCAGGTCAAAAAGCTCGACCAACACGGAGGTGGGCGTCGTCATGGCTGTAGTACCATTGGCTGTGTGGAGTCGGTTGGATGTCGGTGATGAGCCGTGGAGGATACACCAGAACATACCATGGACGGTTGCGTTAGTCACGCCGCCCTTAGGCGGTGGCCACACCGTAAGATGTTCGTATGGAGAGGACCAAGGAGTTGCCTCTGGGTCTTGTGTGAGCATAACCAGCAGACACGGCTGCGGTGTTGGTTCTCGCGTCCGAGTCTCCAGTGGTGAGCCCGATGAAGTGGAAGGGTCCAAAGAGGACTTACCTGGAGATATGCATACTCTGGCCGATCATCTAGATATGCATTACTTACAAGGAGTGAGTGTGATAAATGTTGACACCTGATGTTTAAGTTACAACATCGTTCGAGCTGAAAAACAATAATGCGCAGTAAGAAGAAAGGGAAAACTTCAGAACTTTTAGAGTCTCTATCCTTGGGATAATAGGTAGCTGGTGTGCGAGGTGATCACCACTATCCAATTGGCTTGGTGACCGAATTCCTGATGAAATAATGATTGAGTTACAACAATAATGCATGAATTAACCATACCTGGAGATGTGATTTGCAAATCTTTGTCATTCAAATTTGCTTTGGTGCCATTCGCACATGGCCCTTCCATCGTTTTGATTGCCCAATGTAGAAAGTTATTTAAGATACAATATGTCCTAATCAAACCCAATATACCTGCAATTTTAGTCTTTTAGAGAAGAATGAAGCAGCCAAATATAAATGATCAAAAATCACAAATTATCCATGTCTTTTTTGAAACACATAACCTGAAACGAGAAATTTAAGTCCACCTCACGCAGAGTAACATGAAGTGGAGCAACCAATCTATATTGAGATATTTTGGACAACAAAGAGCAAACTATTTTAAAATTAGTCGAAAAGCTATTATTGGTAGATACATATACAATCTCACCAAGCATCATTTTTCCACATTAATCTCACCAAGCATCATTTTTCCACATTAATCTCATCAAGCAAAAGAGCAAGTTGAAAGCATGAGTGAGGAGGCAAGGTAATAGAGAGACAAAGAGACAGTGCAGAAGGTAATACCTATGTACAGGTAGCAGCACCATCATCACCAACATGTATGTTGTAGAGGGGGGCATGGCCTTAAACCGATTTTACAAATAAAAAACACCGCCTTAGTGACATTCAGGAAATATACCCAGCCCCTGCAGCATGATCACGGTCACCGTGCTTGCTTGCATGCTACCTCCTGCACCTGCCATATGTATGAACATAATTCAACTATAAACCTATCAAAACCCGATGTGGTTAGATATATGTAGATAAGTGTGGGGACCCCGACTCATGAGTTGAAGTCACCGGATGCACGTGTATAGTGATCCCAGAGATCAATGCTCACTGAACACACAGAAGCTGAATAACAAGAGTTTTACATCCATACATACCGTATTAAACAAGTAGGACCATTATGGTCAAGTCTTGAGTATATCATTGCAGTGGAAATCTTCAATGATAACTTGGACCCATGCCATCTGCCTTAACCCTATAGGAATTCTGACTGGGAAGTGTCCCAGCTCGCACGTCGTCACCAAAGAACTCTTCTTCGTATACCTACTCTTTCAAGCCTAGCCAAGTAAATTGCCAAGGACAAGCCAGTGAGTACGTTTGAATGTACTCGCAAGCAACCCAAGAGTGATAACAGAATAATTATGCAAGGCTCTTCTACTAAATTGGCATTTTTGCGGAAAGCTATTTTTTCTCATGCAAGTATGATAAACATTTATCAAGGATATAAATGCGTCTGCAACAAGTATCAGGAGGTCACAGACATCAACATCGAGAAAGAGTTATAAACAATTCGTGCTCAAGCTCATTGTGACTTTCTCACGAATCTTATCAACAATATCACCAAACCGTGTTGGT
Organism: Secale cereale; assembly: GCA_902687465.1. Classification (NCBI taxonomy): domain Eukaryota; kingdom Viridiplantae; phylum Streptophyta; class Magnoliopsida; order Poales; family Poaceae; genus Secale; species Secale cereale. The sequence continues at coordinate 319,442,714 of LR738712.1, read as the reverse complement.
TGTCAGAAACATATGGACATAGTCTAAGCAGAACCACTCAACTATCCTTGACCATGGACACGGCTATTCGAATAGTTTGACACTCTATAGAGGTTCCACACTTTACCCGCAAGTTCCAGGAAGCTTTTGTGTCATCCATGTCCTGTTGTACCTCAAGTACCCAGGGTAAGCACTCGATAACTACCTTTCCCTAGTCGTGAGTAACATAGAGTCCACTTGATTTGCAACAGCCCCCATCCCACAATCATGTTTTAGTTCAGTGGAGCCATGCTCCCATATCTATCACATAACGTGAGCACGGGGGTACCAACGGTGTGTCCGATGCCCTATGAAAACAGTCATGGCCACCTATCCAAGCACGACCCCGTCCCGAGAGTGACCACGCCACTCCCGTCACTAGTATTGCGGGCATCCATGCTAGCACGAACTAGGTAATCGATAATGCCCCGTCCCATAAGGGGTAGTGTGGTTGTACATGTTTGGATGGGACGGTAGATAATCTTAAATCTAATCCATCTCGGTAAACAACACTTTCATCAAGCCTCGGTACACTACTTCTCCACCAAGCAGTGACCTAGTTCATCATCATCTCCCAAGGGTATTAGTGGCACCCACTTGAGCTATTTGCAAGTATGTCAAAACACACTTGTTTCTTTCCATGCATAACCCTGACCCATTTTGCACAGCCAACTACTATAGCGTATTTCTACAACCCATCAACACCATTCTAAACAAGGATAGAGGCATGAACAATGCAAGTATCAACGGGGTATGCAATGGAGGCAAGCCTAGCAAGGTTACCATTCAAGATATATCATGCACTCGATGAAACCACAAAAATGCTATTATGATGTAAAATGGTTCATCATGGGCAAATGGCTGCTTGCCTGGTTCATTAGATTCTTCAAATCTTTTGGTCCATCTCCGAGTATTCCATCTACTTCGTCAACTAACATCGAAAACAATCATAGTAAGCAACACAACAAGGCAAAAATAGAAGTGCTCTAAAATCGTGAGTTGGACTATTCTAGGATACCTTTGGTCATATGAGAAATGACCAAAGTGGTTTTATTGGGATTTGATCAATGGATATTTCTGATCATTTCAATATGATGGAATCAAGGGATTTATGGATTTGCAAGAAGTATACAGAAACATTATTTTGAAAAAGGGCAAACACACCCATTTATCAAGGAGTGATTTTAAAAGCATCTAGGAGTTGGTTTCAGTGGATTTGGAGTTGAAATGAATGTCCTAGGAATTTGCAAAGTTGGAATACATGGAGAAATGGGCCAATATTTGATATGGTACAGAAGTTATTGGGAAAAATGTCCAAAACTAAGTTATGAACTTTAGAAGCATCTACGAATTTGAATCATGGCATTTTGATCAATTCTGGGCTCTCTGTCATTTTTAAAGTTCATCACAGAAATGGATAGATAGGATATGATAAATATTTGTGAAGAAAATATTTCTGAAAAATGTGCAAATTACACCATGTGAGAGCGCACAAATTTATGAGCTACTAGAAATTTGAATCATCAAATTTGGAGTCCATTTAAATTATTTATGGATTTTCTTAACTACCGTGGAAAATAAAAAGAAAGGAAAATGGGCTTTACCCTAATCTGCGCAGAGGGCGGAAGATAACAGTGGGCCGGTCCAGTGGCTCAGCAGCACGAGCGAAGGAGGTGACGTCGAAGGCGCCTTGTGGGTGGAGCGCCTTCGCTTCGGAGACGCGGGAAATGGGGAACCCGCCTCCACTTGCTAGCATGGCCTTGTGGCTGGGCAACTAACGAGTGGGGCCTGAGTGCAGTTTGCCTCCTAGCCCCGATCGTCTTCTACCTTATGATGTCGGACAGAGGGGGTGCAGCTTCGCTCCCCGCCGGCGCTGCTCTGCCCGTCCGTGCCGGCCAACGGTGGGAACGGAGCCGCGGTGCTCGACCGCGCCCACGGGAGGAGGCAGCGCCATCACCTTGCATGCACGGATGCCATTGGAACAGAGACTCGGCCATGTCCATGACGACGACTCCGGCCATCTTCGGCGATGATCTGCATACCGGCGAGCTCAGGAGTGAGTGCCACGACCCCCGGCATGGGTCTGGGGCTCTGATAAGGTCGAGGCAGAGTGCAACATTGGCCACAGCGGAAGATGGTGATGGTAATGATGGGCACGGCTCTACGACCACTAGAAGGAGGAACTGGAGCACGGGGTAAGGCATGCAGTGATGCTGAGATGCTCCGGTGAAGCTAAGAGGAGAAGAGGGAGCCGGAGTTGCCCAAATCTACCCAAGGCTGAGGCGGTGATATGTCGGACATGGGAGGAGGAGGAGGGCACGGGAGCTCAAATGGGTTGCGAGGGGGACCTTTGGGGGTGAGAGGAGCTGCACAGCGCGCGATAGAACTCGGGAAGAGATCTTTAAGCACGGGTGACCCGAGGGAGCTCCAGTCCGCCTCGGATGCTCTCGGACGCGGGGAGCACACACGTCAGAGCTTCGTTCGTCGCTTCCCGGCGTTGTGCAGGGGCGTGGGAAGTCAAGGGGAATCGTCTGGCGCGCTGGGGTGCTTTGCCGAAGCCGGACGCAAGCTACATGACAAGGTCAAGTGGTAGAGCGTCATTGCCATAGGTAACACTGTGTTCACCACGCCACAGCGTGTCCAGAGCAACTTTTAGGCACTTTGATCAAGTTATCCTATTCTCCAACTTGTGCCATTTGTTCTAGATGAATACTTGGACCATTTGAGCATATGTACCAAGTTTGAGAGCATTTGGACAAGTTTGGAAGTGCAAAGTTGCCCAAACCTCAAAATGGATAGAAATGTTTTGAGGGGCTTCGATGATGCTATCTTGTTCTCGAGGACATGAGGCTTGGCAAGATCATCAAAAATGTCATTTGTGACATTCTAGAATTTTCTTGGAATTAATTAGGAATATTTCCTATGTAAATATTTCAAAAGCTCGAAATACCTAGGAAGGGTTTTGGGGGGATTTGACCAATATTTTGAACATGACCATGTGTTGAAACTCTTATATATGGACAATATATGTCCAATGAGCTTCCCTAAATTTTCCTCAAATATTTTTGAAACAATAAAATAATTTTGACCTATTAAAGACCATTTCTGGCCTTAAGAAAAGCCTTTAAATAAAATAGCAAAATAACTTTGAAAATTATAATTTGGTGTTTTATGGGATTCCTATATCTAATAGGAGTCAAATATACTTTTGGAAAGATTTTTCACGCCCTTAATTAAGTACTTGTAGTTCAAGTCTCAATTCACGGGGTTTTGGAAAAGCTAATTTAGAAAATACTTTTTTGGCGAAATTATTTTTGCAAGAAAATACTTTTATGTCCTATTCACATGGCATGATCATTGGGCATAGTTTTGGATCAAGGAGAAGGAGTATAAGAGTTCGAGGATTTATTTAGATTTTTAGAGCACTTGCAAACAACACACAAAAATCCAGTCATGCAAAGTTCAAAACACTCAAAAGTGTTTGTCAAACCACATTTATCATGATTATTAGCTTAAGTGTTGTGGCATGAAAATCAGGGTGTGACAATAAGACTGTTGGGTTGAAGTAAGAATTGGCTACATAGCAAACTGGCCTGGTTAATTTGGTGAGGGATTCTCACTTATTATTATGAATATAAAAATATTAGGAAATTAAGATCAACCTTCTGAACAGGAAGTTGAGGCAATATTTGTGTTTGAGATATCTTGCTCCGTCGGCATGTCGACTGTTAGCTTTGGATCTGGTGGTAAATATGGTATAATATAATTCATACCAGCCATAGGCACATGTTTCTTCTAGAAAATTTGATGACAAAGAAAAATTCTGAACATAAAACCTACAACCACTACCCTAAATGCGAACTATCTGAAAGACAATAAGTTCCTAATTCTGTCGCTCTAAAATTCCATCTCCTTTGTGTTGGCCAGTCGATAGCTTTTGTTATAGAAATGTCCAAAGGAATAAGCTACGATTTCTCATCTATCTGTATTTTGTCTTTTCTCCTCCATAGGTCACAATATACGATATTCAGTTTTTACTCATGCATTAATGAAATAGTTAAGGAAATGGTACATACTTCATCCAAGAATTTTCCTTGAGTAATATAGATGAAGCATATATACCTTTTATTACTATGTTGACTTCTATACATATCGGAAACAACCACATTATTTCCTAACCTCTCTTGGACATGTTGCTTTCTTCCTGATACTGGCACTTCATCATCATTGCCTACATCCGAAATAATTTGCCCTTTGAAAACCTACAATCCAAGAAAATAGAGTTGAATAACTGGTACATCATTCTAAAGCCTTCAAAGAAAATCTTAAAAATAAGCAATCAAGATATTAGTATCCATGCTAACATTCATAGCACATAATGACTTAAAAAAGGGGCATGTTTCCAATTTCAAAATAGTTACTACTTCTAAAAACACCCAAAAGCACAACCTACCATGGAATGGTCAGCCAAAAATTACAAAAGTGCTAACATGCATGAACGAAATGGAATTAACATGAATACTTCTATCACCTTCCAATTAACATGAATACAAGCTCTGAACTTAGGACTTGCAACAATGATAATTGTCAATACAACCAGCGGAGATCAATCAACCATAATTGGACAACAGGGCATGCCTTGAAGGCCTGGATGATAATTACAAGAAAACATCCCCAATACAGTGGTTTCCCCAATATGCTTTAGCTTCCAATAATGAACTACATCCAAAGACTCCTCTTGGTACATCCATGAGGATTAAAAATAGCCCATTATTTAAACAGATTCAAGATGATTCAGTGCCAAGAAAGAAACATATACATCTTAATTCGCTAACTAATGGCGATACTGACTTGAAGCAGAAGTGTAAGATTACTTTGCCAAGTATAGAAATAATCAAATATGGTAGGGAAACAATCAGAACATCAACGGGCAACTCTCGTCGACCAACATCGGCAGACGCTAGGCAGAAATCATACCAGTAGAGTGTTAGGAGATGCTGCTCCAAGCATATGACTTCTAGCTCTAGTACTGCAATCTCCTTTATGAACTTCTCAGTAGGCTGACATGAAATGAATTATAGATAGGTGCTTTGAATCAAGAATCCAAATGTACTGTTATCCAAAACTATGCATAAAAAATTGGAAATTAACTCATGAAGATTATGTGCCTTAACTCCGGATTTTCTTATTCCTTCGGCATCACTATATTAGTGGACATGGTACTCGATGAATCCCAGGAGCACCATATTCTCACTGAGATTTAGCTCATATGAATGGCGACCCTTGAATTACTACACATCGCAGCTCACAATCAATTTTGAGCAAAACGTAGAGGAAAAAATATATTTGCTTGCAGTTGCAGTGACACAACAAGCCGTTTCGAAAAATTGATTACCGGCACAATAGAATAAAATGTGCTGCACATAATCACTAGGGGCAAGGGCAAAAAACCAGACTAAAACCTTGAGGGACTTGTAGGAGCTGAGCTAGGGCACACTGCACACGACCCCAGCGGATGGGCACAATGCCAGCAAAAGAGAGGACCTTCTCGGAGAGCTCCATGGCTTAGGCGACCCTGGAAGCCGTGATGCCATGCTTCATGCTGTACCAACCCAGGCGCCTCCTTCTGCCCTCACAGATCCTAGTCCCACCACCACAGCCGATCACCATAGGACGGTTCTCCTTCTCCTCCGGTCCACCTTTCGTCTTTCTCTGACAGCCATACTCTACACCCACGACATCACCATACTTCACATCCCGCCACACCACATGGGCGGCCGACCGATCTAGAGTTCTGGACAGAGACAGCGCCTCCCCCACAACGTGCCCTGCTCTGGCTCTTACAGGTGGTGGTGAATGGGGAGGAGGAGATCTTGCTGGAGGTGGGCGATAGAGATGAAACTGCCGCATCGAGGCAGATCATGTCCATGGTAGCAGCTCGCGTGAGGGAAGGGGACACATGAGAGAGGAAGCGAGCGGCAAGGGAGAAGCACCCCGGGGGCCGTATTGCTTATGGAAGGGAAATATATTGCTTCTAGTGGAAGGATACGTACATATTTTCACTCGGGGAGGTGTTACCTGGGCTGGTATTTTCTATCGACATAGTAAAATCGTAAGATGGGCACGCCCCACGAGCGCCATTGTGGTGACACTTATTGTCTTTGATGTAGCAATATATATTATATGTTCAGGAAAGTAGGGCATGCCAACCGAGGTAGGGTGAGATTGAACATACCGTGCACCTCCTGAAGTCATATGGTACAGTGAGATGGAACTCCATGGATGTCTGACCAAGGCCGCAAAGTCCTGATGTGGCCGTGCACTGTACACTCAATGAATGAAGAAAACCCTCAAATCATCTTGAACAAAAATGATTTCACGATGATTTCGGCCAAGTGATTAAAGGGTGCAAATGAACTAGGATAAGAGATGAGATAACATCTCAGAAAATAGTTACCTTGTTGTCCATGAGGGCAAACCCTCAATACCATGGATTCCCCAATCGGGCGTAGCTAGTTCGACGGCGAGTAGCGTCGAGAAAGTCGATGGCGATAGGCGGCGGCAAGCCGGAGAGGCAAAATGTGGTGGGGTTTACCGGCGGTCAGCGGCGCCGATAGGCGTCAAGCTAAGTGGTTGCAGCGGCGATAGGCGGTGACATTCAGAGTCGCGGAGGAGCTTTTGCACATGTGAATGGTGGCCAGAGGGGGTGGCGGGCCAGGGGGGAGTTTTGTGACGTGGGGATGGTGAGGGTTTTCCTTTTTTCCTTTTTGAATTGGATGATGAGGGTTTTCTGTCCAACAAAGCATTTTGGAGGCAATGGTTTGCTAGAGCAAACCATGCGTGATTAATGTCTATTTTTTTGGAAGATGGAAGTCATCGCACATGATTCCAATCTGGAATAATAACCAGGTTTTTGCGTGGCTCCACATTTCCTTCGTCGGTTGGATGTGAAATATTTACCCACGCTAGACATTCACCCTAATATGCATAAAATTCCATCAACCAAACTGACCGCAACCATATCCCACATTTAGACATAAGTAAACATATATATGTCAGGACCCCGATCCTAAGTCACACCGATCTAGCTGTAACACGTCATATCACTTTGCGGCCTCACGCACGGTATCCCCATGGGTGCCACCTTACCTGGCCCGGGACCGATTGCGCATTTTGGCACACATATATGACAGTGTCGCTAGCATCCATATGTCAGAGAATCCGGGCCGACATGGCTAGTTATAAACCAAAAGTGGCACTAAATTACAGAGACAGGCATCCATGACCTAGCAACGAACGTGTCGGTCATCAACGTATGAACCCAAGTTGTAGCAAGCTACATGGACTTAAAGGAACAACGCGTGGCATTTCCCCTAAGGGACATACATAGGAACGAAGAAGGACACATGCCGGCCAGCCTACGTGTTCCGAGCAGTAGCAAGCTACCAAGGCTCATTGGAAACACTAGGAGACATTTCCCTGTAAGATAGGCTACCAAAGGAAAACAACTAGGTGTCGGATCCCACACATACCAAGCATTTCAATCATACTAACAATATGCTCAATATGTGCAAATACAACATTGCATCACAACAGAACTCTATGACTCAAAGTACTTTATTTAAGAGGCTCCAAGAGCCATACATAACATATTCATACAGGTAGGGGTCACATGACCCAACACTCAAGTCATACAGTCATACAAGCACAAGCGGAATCTACATGTCTGAGTACAGACAACTTAGAAAATAAAACAGGCTTGGTGTAGCCTGACTATCTACAAGGCCCTTCACAAGCTCCAGATCTCCGTCTGGGTAGCAAGTTACTTGTCGACGTCAACGTCTATGTAGAACCCATCAGAAGGGGCAGGGTTCTCCTCTGCAACAGTTATTAAGCAAACATGAGTACAAAGGTACTCAGCAAGTCTTACAACAGAACCTATCATACATGCAACATTATCAACAGGGGTAGTGGAGTTCATAGCAGAAAGCCAGCTTTGACTCTTGGCTAACCTATACTACAACTCTCAACAGATTGCAAGATATTACAACGTACACGAGTCCTCTACTCACCACAACAATACACCACCGAGGATCCTCTTCCGTCATCCTACGGAAGGGCCATCCACGGCACTCACACTTGTCTTGAGGCTTTTAGTAGTATCCATCAACTTGTCTATGAACTGTAAGAGTAATCAAGTAGTCCGTACCGCGAACAACGGCTATTTGAATAGATTGATAACCCTGCAGGGGTGTACTTCTTCACACATGTTTTCACCACTTAGCGTCTGCACACGACATGTGCTCGGCAGACTTCAAGCGAAAGCCGACGTGGGTGTAGACCACGACCTAACCAACCACTCAAGTCTCTCGTCTAGGTTTATCGCCTATCTGGGTTCCATCCGTGGGGAGATCCGGCCGGGGTGTCGCTCACGGCCCCAAACGATGTGTACAGGGTTCCCGAGTCACCAAACGAGCAATCGGTACACCGTGCCACGTACCTGTCGCATCACAGCCCACCCCGAGGGTCAGCGCTGTGCACGACCACTAGTAAACTACAAACACCAGAAACTAGTTGCAACTCCTGGACAGAGAAAATGGGCAGTCAATAAGTCGAGCGGGGTCATATTTCAGGGGCCTGTGTGTGGTAGTAGCTGTAACTTGAACCACACATACAGATCTCAGGTCCTATGGACGGTTCCAATGAAACAACCCACCACGTACTCCTACATGGCCTTTCATCGATACCTTTACCAAACATGTTCCACACCTCCTTTTCTTTACCGGTACGATCATTTCACTCTGATCCATCACCCAGATGAATCAGACCTGACACAACTCTAAGCATAGCAGGCAACATAAACAAATAGCATGGTGGATCACACATCACATGGCTCTATCAACTCCTACACATGCTAGTGGGTTTCAACTATTTACTGTGGCAATGACAGGTCATGCAAGGGAATAGGGTTCAACTACCGCAGCAAGTAGCAGTTCACACGCTGTTGCCTTAATGCAGTAAAAGAGAGCAGTAGCGAGAAGATGGGTTTGTATCGGAATGATCAATGATTGCTTGCCTGACAGAGTGGTTGTCGGGTACTGCTCTTCAGTTGGATATGCAGAAGTATCCTCGGGAGCAGGACCTAACACGGAGAATATCGGCGATACAATCAATAAGCAAACAAATGCAACAATATGATGCATGCTCATGATATGGCAAGATGCATGTGTTTTGGGCTAATGCATCTATAAACAGAAAGGTTTGAGCCCATTTGAATCAAAGATTCAAATTGAAACTCAAACTATTATTTATTTAAGTGCATTATCATGTTTTAGTGTATACAGCAAGGTTAACTTGCTCAAACATGCATGAAACCAGTGCCATTGGAAAGATTGGATTTTTCTGATCAATTTTCATATATAAATCTTTTCCATCTGAGCTACTGTTGAATTTACTTGATTTTTTGAAGTTTAAAGCATTTTCTGGAATTTCCTGAATTGTTTTTAAATCAAATAATCCCAAAAAATCCTTTACTGCGTCAGCATGACATCATGCTGACGTCAGCCAGTCAACAGGACGGCCCAGGTCAAACCTGACCAGTGGGACCCACTGGTCAGTGTCACAGTTAGTTAACTGACTAATTAAAACTAGATTAGACACTAACCTAGGTTTGACTAACAGGCAGGGCCCACATGTCAGTGACCCAAGGGGGTCAAACCCTTGGTCAAACAGGGCTAACTCGCCGGCGTTTAGCCGCCGGCGAGGCCAAACGCGGCGGAGAGGTGCGGGATTTGTGCTCCGGCTGCCAAAACAACGGCGGAGCACGCCTACGGGCAGCTCGGAGTGAGCCGCGTCGAGTGGTGGTGGTGGCTGGCCTCGGGGTCGCCGGAAACGACGCCGGCGACGAGTCCATCGGCTTCCAGAATTCGGGCGAGGTCGAACTCGTCGGTGCGGTGCTCGTAGAGGTGCGTGGAGTGATCCTACAACACCGACACAGGACGGTGAAGCTGGTGGGCACGATGGCCGGGCCGTTAGATGGCCGGAGCCTCGTCGGCGACGAGCTCCGCGGCGGCGCGTGCAGGTGAGCCTCGTGCGGTGTGTACGGTGCAGGAGAGAACTAACGGAGAGGGGGAGGACGGAGCTGAGCTCACGACGGTTGCAGTAAACGTCGAGGCGGGCTCGGGGACGGTCGGAGCTGAGCGGGGCGGCGATGGGGATCTCTGCGGCCGGAGTTGGGGAAGACGGGGTCGGGGGCGACTCCAGACCGGGCGAGCGCTCGGGGCTCAGCCTGCTCGACGTAGTTGATGACGACGGAGCGGACGGACACGATGACGGAGCTCGGGGACGGCGGTGGACGCGGCTATCACGACGGCGCGAGCGTGGCGGCGTCAGCCATGGTGCGGGGAAGGCGAGGGAGAGGAGCTGGGGAGGGTTGAGCATGCCTG
>LR738712.1:319407349-319432174 GCA_902687465.1 Secale cereale | reverse complement strand
GAAGTGGGTGGTCGATCCCGCCCACCAGAACGGAGAGGGGAGGAAGCAGGGCGGCGGGCAGCTGCGTGGCGCGTGCTGCGGCCGCCGCCGAGCACCTGCCTGCCTGCCTGGCCGAGCCAAGCAGCTCGCTGGAGCGGTGGCTGGGCTGGGCCAGCAGGTGGGCCTGTTAGTGGCGCCAGGTACGTTTTCTTCTTCCTATTTTTTATTTACTTTCTGTTTCATTTCTTTTGCAACTTTGTTGTATTAATAAAAATGCTAGAACATTTTTATAGCTCATAAAACTAGTCATGCCCACTGTATATAATATGAACAATATGTAACATTTTAGTTTATGATTATTTGGGCACACAAAATATTTTATAGCATTTAAATGCGCAAATGCAAATACCATATGAATTAATCCAGAGACCTTGGGTGTCCTAGAAAATTGTGCACCATTTTTGGCAGAGGTTTAAGACCAAGGCAGAAATGATGAACATTTTTGAAGGGCATTTTGGGTACATTGGAAAATATTTTATTAAACCCTAGTTGTTAGAAGAGGGGTGCTGGGGTTTCTCTCATTCCCATTTCAAGTTTCTTTGGAAAGTAAACATGATGCACACTCTAGCTAGTCCTAATGCAAGCACTCACTAGGGATGTGACAATATATTAGCATACTCATGCATAGATAATAAGTGTACACAAGTATAGTTCAACCGTCATTAAACATACTCAAGCACATTTATAATTAAGACACTACATAGCCACATTTATAATTAAGCCCCCCTTCCTGGTCCTAATACGCCTATTATGAATTCCCGCACAAAGCTCCATGAGATTTGGCCTGTTGTATCTCCACTGGCAATCTTTATCCCCATTGTCGAGATCATCTGATAGCACCTATATACATATATTAAAAAATGTGGCGTCAAATTTGGAATACAAGCTAATCTCTAGCGAACATTTGGTTGTTGCCAAAATTTGGCATGAAATCAATTATTACATGTCGTCAAGTAGGATTAGGAATTTGTGGATTTTATGGCTATTTTTAAGACATATCTAAAGTTTATGGTTTGATTTTTAAGCACAATCATCTATGTACATACCAATCTTGAAAAAAATGGCACAAACATATATGCAGGACATTCAAAATCAATTGTCAAGATGCGGCTAGGAATTATTAGCACGAACACTAACCCTAGTCGGATTATTAACATAAATCATTTGTACAGATGAAACAATTAATCACTTACCATCTGTACCATTCAAACAATCAGTACACTACGTGGATCTAATGAAACTTACTCAGATTTCATGGATTGAGAGAAGATAACCATAGGATTTCTATTCCAAAGGGGGGGGGGGCAGGAGTAACCAGGAAACCCAAGGATATATTTGACACATAAATGGGTATAGATGACTAACTAGTTTTCCATCGTCGCTGAAGTTTTCGCCCGAGTCGCTGTGGACCTCCGGCTCTCGCTGTGGAAGCACGACGATGTCGATGACGTCAAGGTCCAGCGAGACCTTGTCGGCAGCGACGACAACCTTTATCGCCATCTTCACGCCGTGCTTAGGTGCTTCAGCAGCCCCAGCATTGCCACTCACTCCGATGGGTACTTAGGAGGCATCCTCATACACTGACAGTGGTGAGGACTGAGAGCAGGATCGATGATGCAGGCGGAGAGAGAGGATTGTGTGTGTAGCGAGAATGGGGGTTGTGACAGACTATAATGACAAGTGGCTCGGGCACGCCAATAATATGGAGTAGTCGGAGAGAGGCGAGCGGCGATCAAAGGGCTGGCTCGCCTACCGGTGAGCCTGCGCAGCGGACTGCTGGCATGCCTACCGACATTTCACACAACTACTCGCACGCCTCTCGGTGACACTATGATACATCTCCAACTTATCTGTAATTTTTTATTCATGCTGTTATATTATCATTCTTGGATGTTTTACAATCATTTTATAGAAACTTTATATCATTTTTTGGGACTAACCTATTAACATAGTGCCTAGTGCCAGTTGCTGTTTTTTTGCTTGTTTTTTACTTTGAAGAAAATCAATACCAAACGGAGTCCAAACACAATGAAACTTTTTGGAGAAATTTTCAGGACCAGAAGACACAGGATGGGCCAAAGAAGTACTAGAGGGGAGGCCCGAGGTGGGCACAACCCACCAAGGCGCGCCCATGGGACTAGGCGCGCCCCGAGGGATTGTGCTCCCCTCAGTGGCTAGCTAGTGTTCAATGCTAGTGTTCAATGCATCCTATGACCATGTTCTTGCCATGAGTAGCTGTATAAACATGTCTTGTTGCTGTTGGTTATATTCACATGCCATGATAGGCTTTGAGATGAGTTACATAAGCTTGAAAACATGCATACTTGTCATTGTTGCTGCCATGTTCAGTTTATTTCACTAAGTCTGTGAAACTGTTATCATTTGCAATCTTGCCATGATGTTTTGAGCATGTTCTAGTGGTATTTGGCAGTAGCTCAGTGATCACCTTTGTAGTGCTTGACATGTACATGCTTTCCATGCCCTTTGATGCCATGAAATGTTCCTGTAGCATGTTGTTTTGATGATTGCAAAGTGCCTAGTTGCTGTTTTCGGACATATTGTTGTTATATCTTGTTTCATGTGTATGTGTTGAACCGTTGCTCGTTTTGAGCGTGATCTACATGGAACTTGCTTGTTTTTGCATGTAGATGCATCATATCATGTTGTATACATGTTTGGAGTGAGTTTGCTAGATGTTTGAATGCATCTTGCATCTTTGCCATGCCTGACTTATTTTGCTCATATCTTCTAGGCCGTAGCTCCGAATTAAATGAACTTTATATGTAACTTGACTAGAATTTAGTGTAGATCATCATGGTGCATGTTAACTTGCTGTTTAACAACTTTAGCATAAGGTTTGTTCAGATCTAGACCAATTTCGAAATTTGCGTATGAGGACTTACCAGAATTGTTATACGTTGATTCCGACCTCATTTAAACTTTCTTGCGTGATGCTCTTGTATGCATCATCCCTTGCCATGCAAAGCATAATGTAGGTTTTCATGCATCATACTTGGTTGTGCATCTTGTCTTGACGTGTTGTGTGTTTACCGTGTCATTTGCTTCTTCTCGTTAGTTCCTGTTTCGTTGCGATCGTGAGGATTCGTTTGACTACGCTTGGTTCGTCTTCATGGCTTCTTCTCATGGACTCGTTCTTCTTCCTTGCGGGATCTCAGGCAAGATGACCATCACCTTGGATCTCATTACTATCATTGCTATGCTAGTTTTTTCGATGCTATTGCTATATGTCGTGCTGCCTATCTTTGGTTGTCAGCCTCTCATTGTTGCCATGAAACCTCTAACCTTTGACACTATCCCAGCAAACCGTTGTTAGGCTATGTTACCGCTTGCTCATCCTCTCTTATAGCGTTGTTAGTTGCAGGTGAAGATGAAGATTGTTCCATGTCGGATCTTGGTTTTGGAATATCACAATATCTATTACAATAATTAATGCACCTATATACTTGGCAATGGGTGGAAGGCTTGGCCTTTTGCTCGGTGTTTTGTTCCACTCATGCCACCTTAAGTACCAATAAACCATTGTTACGTTCCTAACACGGTTGGGGGTTATGGGACCCCCTTGACAGTTCACTTTGAATAAAACTCCTCCAGCAAGGCCCATTTTTGGTTTTACCATTAGCCATAACTAAATAACTTGCATAGGGACTTTCTGGACCTCGAGGAATTAATTTACAACTAGGGCCAGTGCTCCTCATGAGTGTTGGTCCAAACTGGACAGCCTGCGGGGCTGCCTTGGGGAAATCTGAGGTATCTAGTTTTACCCGTAGCTTGACCTATCCAGATGTGGCCTGAGACGAGATACGCACGGCTACTATCAGGGTGTCGGCATGCCGGGAGGTCTTGCTGGACTTGTTTTACCATTGTCGAAATGTCTTGTGCACCGGTATTCCGAGTCTGATCGGGTTGTCCCTAAGATAAGGGTTTTTTACCTCTGCTGATCGTGAGAGCTTGTGATGGGCTAAGTTGGGACACCCCTGCAGGGTTATGATCTTTCGAAAGCCATGCCCGCGATTATGTGGCAGATTGAAATTTGTTAATATCCGGTTGTAGAAAACTTGACAGAGGATCCAGAATAAAACAAACCAACCGTGTGAGTAACCGTGATCGTCTCTTTTCAATTTGAGAAGAGAACACGATGGGGTTATGTTTGACTCGTAGGTAGTTCAGGATCACTCGACCATTACTAGTTTGCGACCGTTTGCGTAGATGCTCATCTTATTCTGGTACTCGTAAGTTAGCCACCATATATTGCTTAGCCGCCGCTGCAACCTCACCACTTATCCTTTCCATACCCTTTAAGCCTTGCTAGTCTTGATACCCCTGGTTATGGGATTGCTGAGTCCTCGTGGCTCATAGATACTACAACAACAGTTGCAGGTACATGTATCCAATGACTTGACGTGAGAGCGATGTTTACTTGTGTGGAGTTCTTTCTTCTTCTTCTTCTTCATCAGTCTTGGATAGATTCCTGGTCGGCAGCCTAGGATAACAAGATTGATATCATTGTGCTTTTCATGTTTTCATCTGTAGTCGGATGTCTTGTGTAGGATGTTGTTGTATTCATGTCGCTATTGTGTGACTTGTATGTATCCCCATCTATTTATGTAATGTTTCGATGTAATGATATCCATCCGGCTAAGCATCTTGGGCGTGACATAATGATCCCACTACTTTGGATAATAATCAATCTTATGTTTTTTTGATAAAAGTGGGTTTGGAGAGGTCATGACTTTAGTTGATGTAAAATCCCACTATCTTGGACTATCATAAAACTTGTATGCATGTAGATCATGAAGAATTTTTTTATATGATAGCTATATTGTTGAATTTGAGTATGATCCTACATGTAGTTACTATGAGAGAGGAAAGTATAGTTGTAGATATTTTCTTATTACTAAATTACCTCTCATCATGTTGAGATTGCTATTGTTTCTTTCTTCTTCCTTGCATATGCTAGATGTTTCTCGTCTTGATAATTTGGCTGCCTATAAAATGTCTATGCATAAGAAGTATGTTAGACTTAAATGTGTCTATCATATGTATTATGATGCTCTCTTTGTGCTTCAATTCTTGTGTTTCGTGTGAGCATCATTGAAATCTCAAGCCTATCTTAATGGCTATAAAGAAAGAGCTTGTTGGGAGCTAACCCAATGAATATATTTTTCTGTTCTTGTGTGTATATACAAAGATACCTCTTTTTAGATATGTTTTTGTGGTTTAAATTAGTGTTTGTGCCAAGCAAAACCTTTGGATGATAGTTGATTTGATTGCGTTGAAAATCAAAAACTTTTGCGTCCAGTGCCGAAATTATTGACATCGATTGGAGTGTGATAAACTCTTGAAGCTTTTACACGCTATCAATATACAAATTTCCCACGATGTCCTAATTTTTCAAAAGTTTTAGAGTTACACAGAGATGACTAAAATTCACATCTTTACAGACTGCTCTGTTTTAGACAGATTTTGTTTTCGTGGTGTTATGTGCTTGTTTTTGATGAATATATGGTTTTTATTGAAGGGTTTAAGCCATGGAAAAGTTAGAATACAGTAGATATAATGCAACAACAACATATGAATGGATTTTCTATAGTACTTAAAGTAAGGATTAGTTTTTTATACTAATGGATCTCACGAGGTTTTGTTGAGTTTTGTGTGATTGCAGTTTTCAAGTTTTGGGTGAGATCACGATGGATGAAGGGATAAGAAGTAGCAAGAGCATAAGCTTGGGGATGCCCATGGAACCCGAAGATAATATTCAAGGAGAAACAAGCAACTAAGCTTGGGGATGCCCCGAGTGGCATCCCCTCTTTCTTCTAACGACCATCGGTATTTTACTTGAAGCTATATTTTTATTCGTCACATATCATGAGTTTTGCTTGGAACGTCTTGTATGATATGAGTCTTTTCTTGTTTTGCTTTTTAGTTTTTCACAAGTATCCTTGCCGGACACACCTATTTGAGAGAGCCAAAATTATGCTATGATTTGTTAGAATAGCTCTTTATGCTTCACTTAAATTTTTTGAGAGTTATGGAATTACTCTAGTGCTTCCCTTATATCTTTTGGAGAACGATGTGATTTAACATTTTTGAAGAAGTTTCTCCCATGATTCACTAAGATTTATTTGAGAGTTAGTAAAGTTTTGAAGAAATTCTCTCATGCTTTACATATACTATTTTGGGAGAAGAAAATTTTATGCTCATGTTCTTCACTTAAATTTGTTTGAGCTTATCAAAAGCAACATATGAAACTAGTCCCAAAGTGATAGATATTAAAGAAGGATATAATAAAAAAATTCATGAAGATCATTAGAACAAGTAAACTTGATTCTTTGTAATAGTTTTGAGACATGATGATAATGATATGTGAGTCTTGTTGATGAGTAATTATGCTTTAGTAAGAATATTGGTGTTAAGGTTTGTGATTTCCTGTGCAAGCATGAAAGTCAATAGTCACGCAATGAAATTACATCCTACTTATGGTGTATTATTTAGTGTTAATTATGCTTAATAATCGCTTATGTGATTTTTCATTTCTTGGTTGGTTGCTTCTCAACCTTTTTGCTAGCCTCCACTTGTACTAAGTAGAAATACTACTTGTGCATCCAAACTCTTTAAACCCAGTTTTGCCATATGATTCCACTATACCTACCTATATGCGATATTTCCATGCCGTCCTAAGAAAATTTGTATGTGCCATCTCTAATTTTGAAATAAATTTCTCTTTTGTGTGCCATACAGCTCATGAAGCAGGGAGGGGTGGACGATATTTTTCCATGCTAGATGTGTTATTCTCAAGATGAGAGTTTATTCACCTGTCATTGCACGAGAGTACGGCGATAATAGGGATGCCTATTCAAAATAATAAATTCCTTGGGAAGTGTTGGTATGGAAGGCACCCGTGGATACGGCTAGCCATGGATTGTGAAATAATGGTGGAAAAAGGAATAAATTTTATTTTCTATTTGGGAACCGCCTATGATATATCTAGCATGGAAAGTATTGGGAACTCTTAGTCATTTTCGTTGACGGGAAAAGTATGCCTCTGAAAAAAATTTATTTCTCAATTTAAGCTTTGAGCTCTGGCACCTCTACAAATCCCTACTTCCCTCTACGAATGGCCATTCTATTGATTTTCTATAATTTTTATTTGTATTTGAGTCTCCATCTTCTCTTTTAAAGCACCAACTAAGGGGCACTATGATCGTACTTGAGCATTGGATGTTGCTAATATGCGAGTGTGTTTCATGAATGGATCAATGATTGAGCATTATGGGCTAGCGATAGCTTCCTTTATTATTGATATTTTGAAAAACATGGTTGTTTGTTGATATGATCGAGTAATGAAATCTTCATGTCAAAACTAGACTATTACTTTGAACCATATAAAAGTCCAAATGTCCATGCTACAAAAGAAAATAATATGTGATGAACGTTTTAGTCAACATTCCACATCAAAAATTATGTTTTATCATTTACCTACTCGAGGACGAGCAGGAATTAAGCTTGGGGATGCTGATACGTCTCCAACGTATCTATAATTTTTTATTGTTCTATGCTGTTATATTACCATTCTTAGATTTTTTTACAATCATTTATAGCAACTTTATATCATTTTTTGGGACTAACCTATCTACATAGTGCCAGTTGATATTTTATCCTTGTTTTTTACTTCACAGAAAATAAATACCAAACATAGTCCAAACGCAGTGAAATTTTTTGGAGAATTTTTCTAGACTAAAAGACGCAGGATGGGCTAAAGAAGTACAAGAGGGGATGCCTGAGGTGGGCACAACCCACCAGGGCGCGCCCAGGGGATCAGGCATGCCCTGGGGGTTGTGCTCCCCTCGGTGGCCTCACGCACCGCCTCTTCATCCTATAAGTCACCAAATATTCCAGAAACCCTAGGGTAGTTGACGAAAAACAATTCCTACCGCCGCAAGTTCCAGAACCACGAGATATAATCTAGACACCATCATGGAGGGGTTCATTATCCTAATTCGTGCCTCTCCGATGATGTGTGAGTAGTTCACCATAGACCTACGGGTCCGTAGGCAGTAGCTAGATGGATTCTTCTCTCTTTTTGATTCTAAATACAATGGTTTCTTGGAGATCTATTTGATGTAACTCTTTTTGCGGTGTGTTTGTTGGGATCTGATGAACTTTGAGTTTATAATTAGATCTATATCCATGAAAGTTATTTGAGTTTTCTTTGATCTCTTATATGCAAGATTACTTATAGCGTCGTATTTCTTCTTCAAATATTTGGTTTAGTTAGGCCAACTAGATCAATTTTTCTTGCCATGGGAAGAGGTGCTTTGCGATGGGTTCGATCTTGCGGTGTTCTTTCCCAATTACAGAAGGGGCAACAAGACACGCATGTAGCGTTGCTATTAAGGATAACAAGATAGGGGCTATTCCTACATGAACAGATCTCGTCTACATCATGTCATCGTTCTTATTGCATTACTTTGTTTCTCCATGAGCTTAGTACACTAGATGCATGCTAGATAGCGCTTGATGTGTGAGTAGTAGTAGTAGATGTAGGCAGGAGTCGGTCTACTAATCTTGGATGTGATGCCTATATAATGATCATTGCCTGGATATCATCATAACTATTTGATTTTCTATCAATTGCCCAACAGTAATTTATTTACCCACCGTGTGCTATTTCTTGAGAGAAGCCACTAGTGAAACCTACGACCCCGGGTATATTCTTTATCATTTTTGCTTTGCGATCTATTATTTGCCTTTAAGATCTATTTTTATTTTATTTTAATTTAAGATTTATATTATCAAAAACACAAAAATACCTCGCTGAATTTTATTTGGTGTTATTCTATTTGCATCTATCAGTCTATCTATTTACCATTCTTTTACCACAGAGGGATTGACAATCCCTCTTACGCGTCGAGTTGCAAGTATTTGTTCTTTGTGTGCAGGTACCGTTTACATAATGTTTCTTGGTCCTCCTACTAGTTTGATAACCTTGGTGTCATCACCGAGGGAAATACCTACCTTAGCTGTGCTGCATCATCCATTCCTCTTTGGGGAAATACCGACGTAGTTCAAGCGACATCACACTGCGCAGTGAACATGCCTGCCGTCAATTCACACACCTGCACACACGCCTCCCTGTCTACCTGTGCGGCAGACTGCTCACATGTGTCTCGTCAACTCACGCCTGCTCGCACGGCACACGGGACGTGTGGCAGCGCATATATTGTTTTTTCTTGTTTGATGATTAATTCTACCGCTTTATATTACTTAACCGAAGCATGACACGTACATTGTTGGTCTAACGCCCATGGTTCAAATAAATATTCCATTTCCAATATTAGTTCCCAATCATTAATAATAACCCATTCATAAGAAGATAAAGATTCCATCAAAACTTGTCCCATATTTGACAAAAAAGTAGAATACCACATGCATTGGTGTCCATATGACAACACGATAAGTTTCATGAATGTCAACTAAGTTTTGGATTTACTAGATTTACAAAAATCAAGATTCTCAATGTTTCAAAATTTCTTGCATGGGGCTAAACATGTACCAAGTGACACACATATGTTTTTCTAATCCATTTTGGTGCACTGTCAGGTGTGCATGTAGCTCAAATTTGAATTTTGTAGATTATGCCCCTAGGAAATCAATCAATGTACTAATCATCTGAATGATCTCTGATCCTTTGGTCACATATGTTCACCGTGGAAATTTTTAACATGCCTCGTAGTTGCGGTGGATGTGCGGTTTGTGTGTGTTTGTGTCTGGGGGGGGGGGTCTAGCAGTATACTACGAGTCGTGAGCCACCGTGTGGGATATTGACCGTTTTGTGAGGCACATGCCACATCAAAGTTGTGAATTAATTATTTAAAACATTACACAACCCTTTCATACATACATGTTTGGGCCACATGCAGTCGGTGGTTTGTAATGCCCCGGATGTAATACTTTCCCTTTTGGGCATATAATATATCTCCGGCTTCATCTATTCCATTTCGGGTTCTTTGTCTTTCGGGTTTTCGTCGTGTTGTTGTGTGCGTGTGTGGCATTCATTCATATAATGTAGTCATGTGCATCGCATTGCATTTGTGTTGTCGGTTGCATCCGGTTCCACGCGTTCCTTCCCGTTGTCCGTTTCGCGTTCCGGAGCTCCCTCACGTGTCCGTGGCGTCCCGTAGGCCTACTTTGGTGTTTGGCCGTGTAATGTTATCGGTTTGGCGCGAGACTTGTCGTGTGTTAT
Organism: Secale cereale; assembly: GCA_902687465.1. Taxonomy (NCBI): domain Eukaryota; kingdom Viridiplantae; phylum Streptophyta; class Magnoliopsida; order Poales; family Poaceae; genus Secale; species Secale cereale. The sequence continues at coordinate 319,421,871 of LR738712.1, read as the reverse complement.
TGTTTTGTGGTGTGTAACCCGCCTGTCAAATATCGTCGCGTTTGGACTCCGTTTGCTATCCCAACAGTTATTCGTGTGGGTCCAAAGTGCCTCCACTTGTGGCCCAGAAACATCCCTCCAGCAGCCCTCTACCCTCTCCTAGGCCCATCTAAACTTTCCCCGCGATCGGATCCGTCGGATCGCGATCGGAGGGCTCCAAACACCCCCAAATCCCTCAAACCCTAAAATCTTCTATTTATAGACCCCTAGGTCTATTTTTGGGCATCCCTAGTTTTCTTCTCCACTCCCCCCCTAAAATTCTGGATCTGGCCAGCCCCCCTTCTCCACTTGGCAGATCCCCTCGATCCAGCCGCCGTTCCTTCGAACGACCGAGCAGCGAGCCGCAGCGCCGGCCTCGAGGGCCAAGTCAACGCTCGACCGACCTCGCCCTCCGCTCGATCCTTCGCCTGGGCTCCCTCCCAGGTCACTGGGAGGACCACATCGCCTTCGACCGGCCCACTCCCTCGCCTCCGAGCCGCCGCAAGGGGCCCAACTCCCCAGCGTCCGCCTCCTTCGCACGTGGAGACCACATCGCCGCCGGCTCCGCGCTGGGCCTCCCTTCGCCTCGTCCCGGCCCAGGCGCGCCTCTCCACCGCAGCAGCCAGCCGGACTCCCTCGTGCCTCCCTTCGGCTGGGCCGCCGCCCCAGCGCCACCGCGGGCGGGCCACTCCTCCGCGCCCGCACCGTCCCGCTCCATCGCCCGCATCGCCCGCCGCCCGAAGGCCGCCTCCTCCCGCTCGCCTCCTGGGCCCGAGCCGGAGGTCCGACTCGGCCGAAGCCCCTTCCTCCGCTGGGCCGCTCCGCCGGGCCGCCGCAGGGCCCATTCGCCGCCGCCGGGCCAGATCCACCCGCCGAAGCCCCGGGCCGCGTTGTTTTTTTTTCTGTTGTCCTGAGGTTGAACTCCCCCTCTTTTCTCCTAAGTCCCTGTGATTATTGTCTCATGCATTATTAGATCTGCTCTAACTTTGTGTGTGTTTGTCCGTTTCGCGCAAATAGCATGTCCAGGCGTTCGTGGTGATTAGCACTACGTTTTATCTTTTAGTGTCATGCATGTTAGAGATCATCTAGGTGCTTGTTTTTCTGTTGCAATAGTGCATCGTGATAAAAACTGCTGCTATGTGATGTTTTTATGTCATCTTTGCCATGTGATAACCTTTAGCTCGTTTGTCCGATTGATGCAAATGACATGTCCACGTGTTCGTCTTGCCGTGCTCTACATGTTGCTTGTGTAGGTTGCATGATAGATTTATTCTTGCCATGTTTATCATCGTTGCAAAGTGCCATGTGGCTGTGATGTTGTTTCACTTGTTATGAAATGCCATCTTGTTGAGCTCGTTGCAATCGTTGTGTTTATCTCCATGATGCATGCTTGTATGTTTCGGGATCACCATCATGTGTACTTGGATGTGGTGATTACCACTTGCCATGTTTAGTTTCGAGGTGACTTAAACTTGCTCGTTTAGATGCCATGATGAAACTGCTGTTTTAACACTTAGTGGATTTTCACTAAGTCTGAAATCTGTAATGTTCCGATGCCATGTTTGCGTGATGTTCTAGGGCAAACCATGTTAGTTTTGGAGTGGATCTTGATTGTTCCTTGTAGTATACATTGTTGGCTTTCCATTCATGTTCTCACATGCTTATTTAAGTGGTTGTAGCATGTTTAACTTTTGCTCCAAAGTTTCAATAAAATTCTGCTGCCAGAATTTTATTGTCAAGTTCAATATGTCCAAGCTTATTGCTATTGATCCGTGGCTCCTTTGGGGGTGCACCTTTGGACTTATTTGCTGTAGGATATGTTTAGTTTATGTTCATGTCCTTTTCCATGATGTTTGAGTGCTGTAGCTTAATTATTTTGTGCTCCGAAGTTTCTATGTTGCTGTAATTTTCAGCTTTCGCTCATTTCTTGTTTCGGGCATAACTTTTAGCCTGTAGCTCCAATTTCAGCGAGTCTTATATGAAACTTGATTGATTTTCCGTGTAGATTCATAATCTCCTGTTGTTATCATGTTTTGAGGTGTTTTGCTTGAGTGCTATTTTCCGTGCTCCGTGTGCATCCTTAGTGCATCCATCATGCATCCATCATTTTCGAGTGCGCATTGCATCTTGTTGATTTGTGCCTTGTGTGATTGTATTTTTTTAGAGCCGGAAGCTGAAACCGAGTACGAGTACGAGCACGAGGTTACCAACGAGGTTGAGCACGAGGACCCTTCTTACGATCCGAACGACTTCTCTTCAGGCAAGATGTCCAAACCCCGATAACATTACTATCTTTGCCTATTGCTAGTAGTTCCGCTCTATAGTTTTGCCCCGATGCCCGTGTCTTTCCTATCAGCCTCCTACTAGTAACCATTGCCATGTTTAACCACCCTACCTATGCAAACCGTTGCTTGGCTAAGTACGCTTCGCTCAGCCCTTCTTATAGCATTGCTAGTTGCAGGTGAAGTTCGAAGATGCTTGCTTCATGTTGAAGTTTTGTTGGGTTATATCACACTATATAAATGCTAAAATGAAATCATCTATATATTGGCAAGGGTGGAAGGCTAAGCCTTTTGCTTGGTGATTTGTTCCACTCATGCCGTTAGGAACCGTATAAACCGGTGTTATGTTCCTTGATTATGCGTTCCTAACACGGTTGGGGTGTATGGGACCCCCTCGATAAACCGCTAAGTGCTAAGTCTTTTCCAGCAAGTCCTAACATTGGTACTATTTGCCTAATAACAAACTAAACTTGCATAGGGAGTAATTAACCCTCTTTCTTAATCAACAACCCCGGGCCAGTGCTCCACATGAGTGTTGGTCCGAAACGGGGAGTCTGCGGGGCCGCCTTGGGGCAACCCGAGGTATCTGGTATACACCCGTAGAATCGCCCATCCGGTCGTGTCCTGAGACTTAGATACGCGCGGCTACTATCAGGGTGTCGACACGCCGGGAGGATTTGCTGGATTAGCCTTACCTTAGTTCGGAGTATCTTGAGCACGGGATTCCGAGAATGCTCGGGTCTTCCCACTTTGGAGTTGCGACTCCGCGGATCGTGGGCTTGTAATGGGTCAAGTTGGAACACCCCTGCAGGGTTATGAACTTTCGAAAGCCGTGCCCGCGGTTATGTGGCAGATGGGAGCTTGTTAATATCCGGTTGTAGATAACTTGACACAATGTTTCTAATACACTACCAGCGTGTGTTCCATGACCTTCAATTTCCGAATAGGGATTCGGGAGTTGAACACGGAGGGGTCATGTTTGTTGAGCTGTAGTTAGGATCACTTCGTGATCACTTCTCGTCCGAGGCTTCTCTCCTCGCTCTCTCTCACGTAAGCTAGTTGCTAGTTGTTGCTGCAGACACTTATTCTTTTTTTCAGCCTTATCCTCTCCCAAGGCTTAAATAGTCCTGTTACCCGGGAACGGGATTGGTGAGTCCTCTGTGGCTCACAGTTACTTCACCACACCAGATGCAGGTCCAGCTGTGAGCTATCCAGGTGATGGCACCGAGCTAGACTGGGAGTACGATGAGGAGCGTAGTCGATACTATGTTCGTTATCCTGATGATCAGTAGTGGCGACTTCTACTAGGATTCGATCCGACCTGTGGTTTATTTATTTAAGTTTGGTATCTTGACATTTGGATTTTGCCCTTAGAGGGTTGTGATATTCTTAATGTATGATGTTTGAGACATGTATTGTATTTTTGTGACGTGGCGAGTGTAAGCCAACTATTTATGTTTACAATTCCCCTCTTTTACATGAGATGTGCAAAGATTACCAAACTTGAGATCATTCTAGGATGGACTTATGCCTTTAAGTCGTGCCTCGACACGTAGGAGGTATAGTTCCATCATGGGCATTACAAGTTGGTATCAGAGCCTTCTCCGACCTAGGAGCCCCCACTGATTGATCGAATCGTTGACGGTCGAGTCTAGGCACACACTGAAAATATTTTGAGTCCAATATATTATATCGGAGAGTAGGATTTCTTTGCTTCTCATCCCCTTTCTCTCTGGTGAGGACTCCTGACGTCTACTCTTGTCTCTTCTACTGTCAAATATTGCACCAATTTTTTTTAGGATTCTCGCGAGTATTCTGGGATTGTTTCGATGTTCTTGTGAAGAGGATATTGTTCTCGATGCCTCCTGACATTAGGGGTTGTGGCAGTGTCCCGGGGAGTTGAGCTTCGGGGTATTGTCGTCACAAGCATATCGCGGCAGTACTAAATACTTAAGACGGCCGACATCGAAAATCTCTCCTATACGGCCAGTGGCAAGATAACCCCGACATCACCCAGTACTGGGGAGGTAGTTCGGGAGTATTGCCATAGATTGTTATAGTGGATGCTTTTCGAAGGTCCGAGGTAGACAATTTCCGAGAAAGACTGGTTATGTGTTGAAGGATGGATACACCTGGATGTAGGTTTAGAGTTGATTGCGCGGTGCTTCCCGTGTATCCCCAACACCTGATTGCATAACTGGAATCTTTCGGAAATTTATAGGTGGGTTTATCCAGTAGATCGTAGGCATTCTTCCAACGAATGCAGGTTAGTGAGTTCGGGGTTCTACATTGAGTGAAGTGGTTTATGACCGATGTTACTATCAGGAGTTGCATCTTAAAGGGTCCTTGGCTATGCTGATCCGGGGATTGCAAAACCTTTTCGTAACGTGTTCATATGCTTTCAGCACAAAGATGTTACAACGAAGCTCCTATCTTGTGTTTGTTCCCGTCTGTACCTTGTTGTTTTTCTTATTTTACCTTTTGTCCCCTATGTGGCTTCTCGTGAAGATTGATGTTATCATTTAACTGAGAATTACATTCGTTCCTCTTGTTCGAATGATTTCATTCGTTCCTATTGTTCGAATGATTATTGTGAAGACTTGTTGCAATTCATTCCATTGATTCAGCTTATGCCTTCTATCAATCAATTGCTGATTCGTGGTCATCTCTTTCAGGATGGCTCCGAAAAGGGTTCCCAACGCTAACCCAGAGGGTGAAGAGGTCCCAGATCGTCCTCCTTCCCCTCCTCCTCCGTCTGAGGCTTGGAGAGCGATTATGCAGAATACAGCTCAGAACACTCAGATGTTGATGCAGATGATGCAACAGATGCAAGCTAATCAAGCTAATCAGGGTGTTCCAGGGAATCAAGGCAATTTCTTCAACCAGCAGCACCATGCTACTCTCAACCAGTTCTTGGCCAATAATCCAAAAGCTTTCAGTTACTGTGTCGACCCTCTTGATGCTGAAGATTGGTTAACCGACATAAAGAAGCATTTTGAGTGCAGTAACATGAAGGAAGATGATTATGTGAAGTTTGCAGCCTTCCAACTCAAAGACCAAGCAGCTGACTGGTGGCAGCAGTACAAAGACTCCAGGCCAGGTCAAGTGATCTCTTGGGAGAATTTCTGCAAGGATTTTCGCTCGCACCACATTCCTACAAGTGTCATCGAGGGTATGCGTGAGCAATTCCGCAGCCTGAAGCAGGGCTCTATGACAGTCTATCAGTATAATGTCAAGTTCCAAAACCTCGCCCGCTATGCTAAGCAAGACATTCCTGATGCTAAGAGCAAAATCTACCAGTTTCGTGGAGGTCTCAAAGATGAATTTCAACTTGCCCTCACCTTGTTCGAGCCGGATGAATTCGACAAATTCTATAACATGGCTTTGAAATAAGAGGCAGCTCAACTTAAGATGGAGGCTTCTAAAAAGAGAATTCGAGATGCCGCTCACTCTTCCTCATCGTCTCAGATGGTCTCGAAGCATCAGAAATTCTGGCTTCCTCCTCCTCCAGTGATTCGAGCTCCTTACAACAACTCCAACAACTTCAACAACTACAAGAACTCTGGTGGACGTGGTTTCTCCCACCCACCCAACCCGAACAACAAGTCGAAGAATCAGTTTCAGTCTCAAGGCTCCAAGTCAAGTGGTTCTCATTTCCGTCCTCTCTCAGAAGTGGTGTGCAACAAGTGTGGCCAGAAGGGTCACTATGCCAACAGATGTCCGAATCCGAAGCGTCTTCCACCTCCTCCACCTGTGAGTTCAGCTATTGTCAGGCATGATCCAAAGGAAGCAAGGGTCAATCTGATGAGTGCAGCGCAAGCGGAGAATTCTTCTGATGTCATTTTGGGTAACCTTCCAGTTAACTCTTTTCCAGCTAAAGTGTTATTTGATTCGGGTGCTTCATGCTCTTTCATGTCTCAACCATTTGCATCCAAGCACAATATTGTCACTTCAAATTTGCCTCAGAAGTTGCAAGTTGTTTCTCCGGGCAGGATTATGACTTCTAGTGTCTATGCTCCGGATGTTTCTATTCGCATGGGAGATTATCGCTTTCTGGCTAAACCGGTGGTTCTTGGTAATTCTGACATCGACCTCATCCTCGGGATGGATTGGCTTTCTCAGCATGATGCTCACATTGATTGTGCACAGAAAGAAGTCAAGATGACTCATCCTGATGAAGATGTGATTATCTTTGCCTCCAGGGATAACACTATCAGGCTTTTCTCTCTCAATGATAAGGGCGAGATTAATGCCATATCTCAAATTCCGGTGGTGAACGAATACCAAGACGTCTTTCCTGAAGAACTTCCAGGCATGCCTCCACACCGTCAGGTGGAATTCGTTATTGAACTCGAGCCGGGTACTGAGCCAGCATGCCGGCGTCCGTACAAGCTCTCTCCAGATGAATTGAAGGAATTGAAGAAGCAACTTGATAAACAGGAGAGTATGGGTCTCATCAGGCCTAGTACGTCTCCTTGGGGCTGTGGTGTCTTATTTGTCAAGAAGAAAGATGGCACGGAGCGTCTATGCGTTGATTACCGGCCATTGAACAAGAAGACGATAAAGAACAAATATCCGCTCCCCAACATCAACGAACTCTTCGAGCAGCTCAAGGGAGCTAAAGTGTTCTCTAAGCTCGATCTCCGAATGGGCTATCACCAAATTCGCATTCGCGAGGAGGACATTCCCAAGACGGCCTTCAGAACGAGCTACGGCTCATACGAGTATACCGTCATGTCTTTGGTCTCGCCAATGCTCCTCCTACCTTTCGAGGATGATGCACTACATCTTCAACCCCTATACTGGCGAGTTTGTGCTTGTGTATCTGGATGATATTATGGTGTTTTCCAAGAATGAAGAAGATCACGAAAAGCACTTACGTCTGGTTCTTGATCGACTCCGTGAGCACAAGTTCTATGCCAAGTTCTCCAAGTGCGAATTTTGGCTCGATAAGGTTTTGTACCTGGGCCACATCATCTCAGCTGACGGTATTGCGGTTAATCCCGAGAAAGTTGAAGCAATTGTCAACTGGGAAGCTCCTCAGAACGTCAAGCAACTCCGTAGTTTTCTGGGTCTTGCCAGCTATTGCAGAAGGTTCGTTGAGAACTTCTCCAAGATTGCCAAGCCTCTTTCCAACTTGCTTCAGAAGAATGTCAAATACTTTTGGTATCCAGAGTGTGAAGTGGCATTCAAAACTCTCAAAGAAAAGCTCGTCTCTGCTCCAGTTCTGACTCCTCCAGATGAGTCCAAGCCCTATGAAGTATTCTGTGATGCTTCTCTTCAAGGTCTTGGTGGTGTGCTTATGCAAGATAAGAGAATTGTGGCATACACTTCTCGTCAGCTCAAGCCAAGTGAGAAGAACTATCCCACACATGATCTCGAGCTAGCAGCCGTGGTACATGCTTTGATTACGTGGAGACATCTGTTGTTGGGCAGAAAAGTCGACATCTTCACCGATCACAAGAGCTTGAAGTACATCTTCACACAGCCGCATCTGAACCTCCGCCAGACTCGTTGGGTTGAAATGATCCAAGAGTATGATCCCAACATTGAATACACTCCTGGCAAGGCGAATGTGATTGCAGATGCTTTGAGCAGAAAGGCATATTGCAACAGCCTTCTTATCAAGCCGTTCCAGCCTGAGCTTTGTGAAGCATTCAGGAAACTCAACCTTCAAGTTGTTCCGCAGGGTTTTCTTGCAAATCTTCAAATTGCTCCTACCTTGGAAGATCAGGTCCGTGAGGCCCAGCTCAGTGATACCATGGTGAAGAAGGTGAAACATGCTATTGCTAAGGGCATTCCGAAATATAAGTGCTTCCGTGTTGATGAGAGAGATACCTTGTTCTTCGAGGACAGACTCGTTGTTCCCAAAGGTGATCTCAAGAAGCTCATAATGGAAGAAGCACATGACTCTCTCCTTTCCATTCATCCTGGCAGTTCCAAGATGTACCAAGACCTCAAGCAGTCTTACTGGTGGACACGCATGAAAAGGGAGATTGCCCAATTCGTGAATGAATGTGATGCTTGCAGAAGAGTTAAAGCAGAACATCAACGTCCAGCCGGTCTTCTCCAACCTCTTCCTATTCCCGAGTGGAAGTTCGACCACATTGAAATGGACTTCGTCACTGGTTTTCCTAAGTCCAAGCGAGGAAATGATTCTATCTTCGTGGTGATCGACAAGCTTACCAAAGTCGCTCACTTCCTGCCAGTCAAAGAATCCATCAATGCAGCTCAATTGGCAGAGTTGTACACTTCCAGAATTGTGTCCTTACATGGCATTCCTCAAGTGATATCCTCAGACCGTGGAAGCTTGTTCACATCCAGGTTCTGGGACTCCTTTCAGTCCGCCATGGGCACTAAGATCAGGTTCAGCACTGCTTTTCACCCTCAGACTAGTGGTCAAGTCGAGCGAGTGAATCAGATTCTAGAAGACATGCTCAGAGCCTGTGTCATATCTTTTGGCATGAAATGGGAAGACTGCCTTCCATTTCCCGAGTTCTCTTACAACAACAGCTTTCAAGCAAGTGCCTGACGAAGCTCCGTTTGAAATTCTCTATGGCAGAAAGTGCCGTACCCCTCTCAACTGGTCTGAAACAGGCGAACGTCAACTTCTTGGCAATGACTTGATCTCAGAAGCCGAAGAAATGTGCAAAGTCATACGTGAGAATCTCAAGGCCGCTAAGTCGCGTCAGAAGAGCTACTATGACGGCAAGCATCGTGATTTGGCATTCAACATTGATGATCATGTTTATCTCCGTGTGTCTCTGATGAAAGGCACCCAAAGATTCGGTATCAAAGGAAAGCTTGCTCCTAGATACGTCGGGCCTTTCAAGATTCTTGGCAAAAGAGGCGATCTAGCCTATCAACTTGAGCTCCCTTCAAACTTCGCCAATGTTCATGATGTGTTCCATGTGTCTCAGCTCCGCAAATGCTTCAAGGCACCTGAGCGCATGATTCCGTTTGAAGAGATTGATCTTCAACAAGACCTGTCCTACCGAGAGCATCCAGTTGCTATTCTCGAAGAAACCAAACGCAAGACCCGCAACAAGTCCATCAAATTTCTGAAAGTCAAGTGGTCACATCACACTGACCGAGAAGCTACGTGGGAACGAGAAGATCATCTTCATTCCGAGTACCCTTCCTTTTTCCAGTCCTAGATCTCGGGACGAGATATTTTTGTAGTAGAGGAGAGTTTGTAATGCCCCGGATGTAATACTTTCCCTTTTGGGCATATAATATATCTCCGGCTTCATCTATTCCATTTCAGGTTCTTTGTCTTTCGGGTTTTCGTCGTGTTGTTGTGTGCGTGTGTGGCATTCATTCATATCATGTAGTCATGTGCATCGCATTGCATTTGTGTTGTCGGTTGCATCCGGTTCCACGCGTTCCTTCCCGTTGCCCGTTTCGCGTTTCGGAGCTCCCTCACGTGTCCGTGGCGTCCCGTAGGCCTACTTTGGTGTTTGGCTGTGTAACGTTACCGGTTTGGCGCGAGACTTGTCGTGTGTTGTTGTTTTGTGGTGTGTAACCCGCCTGTCAAATATCGTCGCGTTTGGACTCCGTTTGCTATCCCAACAGTTATTCGTGTGGGTCCAAAGTGCCTCCACTTGTGGCCCAGAAACATCCCTCCAGCAGCCCTCTACCCTCTCCTAGGCCCATCTAAACTTTCCCCGCGATCGGATTCGTCGGATCGCGATCGGAGGGCTCCAAACACCCCCAAATCCCTCAAACCCTAAAATCTGCTATTTATAGACCCCTAGGTCTATTTTTGGGCATCCCTAGTTTTCTTCTCCACTTCCCCCCTAAAATTCTGGATCTGGCCAGCCCCCCTTCTCCACTTGGCAGATCCCCTCGATCCAGCCGCCGTTCCTTCGAACGACCGAGCAGCGAGCCGCAGCGCCGGCCTCGAGGGCCAGGTCAACGCTCGACCGACCTCGCCCTCCGCTCGATCCTTCGCCTGGGCTCCCTCCCAGGTCACTGCGAGGACCACATCGCCTTCGACCGGCCCACTCCCTCGCCTCCGAGCCGCCGCAAGGGGCCCAACTCCCCAGCGTCCGCCTCCTTCGCGCGTGGAGACCACATCGCCGCCGGCTCCGCGCTGGGCCTCCCTTCGCCTCGTCCCGGCCCAGGCACGCCTCTCCACCGCAGCAGTCAGCCGGGCTCCCTCGCGCCTCCCTTCGGCTGGGCCGCCGCCCCAGCGCCACCGCGGGCGGGCCACTCCTCCGCGCCCGCACCGTCCCGCTCCATCGCCCGGCGCCCGGAGGCCGCCTCCTCCCGCTCGCCTCCTGGGCTCGAGCCGGAGGTCCGACTCGGCCGAAGCCCCTTCCTCCGCTGGGCCGCTCCGCCGGGCCGCCGCAGGGCCCATTCTCCGCCGCCGGGCCAGATCCACCCGCCGAAGCCCCGGGCCGCGTTGTTTTTTTTTCTGTTGTCCTGAGGTTGAACTCCCCCTCTTTTCTCCTAAGTCCCTGTGATTATTGTCTGATGCATTATTAGATCTGCTCTAACTTTGTGTGTGTTTGTCCGTTTCGCGCAAATAGCATGTCCAGACGTTCGTGGTGATTAGCACTACATTTTATCTTTTAGTGTCATGCATGTTAGAGATCATCTAGGTGCTTGTTTTTCTGTTGCAATAGTGCATCGTGATAAAAACTGCTGCTATGTGATGTTTTTATGTCATCTTTGCCATGTGATAACCTTTAGCTCGTTTGTCCGATTGATGCAAATGACATGTCCACGTGTTCGTCTTGCCGTGCTCTACATGTTGCTTGTGTTAGGTTGCATGATAGATTTATTCTTGCCATGTTTATCATCGTTGCAAAGTGCCATGTGGCTGTGATGTTGTTTCACTTGTTATGAAATGCCATCTTGTTGAGCTCGTTGCTATCGTTGTGTTTGTCTCCATGATGCATGCTTGTATGTTTCGGGATCACCATCATGTGTACTTGGATGTGGTGATTACCACTTGCCATGTTTAGTTTCGAGGTGACTTAAACTTGCTCGTTTAGATGCCATGATGAAACTGCTGTTTTAACACTTAGTGGATTTTCACTAAGTCTGAAATCTGTAATGTTCCGATGCCATATTTGCGTGATGTTCTAGGGCAAACCATGTTAGTTTTGGAGTGGATCTTGATTGTTCCTTGTAGTATATATTGTTGGCTTTGCATTCATGTTCTCACATGCTTATTTAAGTGGCTGTAGCATGTTTAACTTTTGCTCCAAAGTTTCAATAAAATTCTGCTGCCAGAATTTTATTGTCAAGTTCAATATGTCCAAGCTTATTGCTATTGATCCGTTGCTCCTTTGGGGGTGTACCTTTGATCTTATTTGCTGTAGGATATGTCTAGTTTATGTTCATGTCCTTTGCCATGATGTTTGAGTGCTGTAGCTTAATTATTTTGTGCTCCGAAGTTGCTATGTTGCTGTAATTTTCAGCTTTCGCTCATTTCTTGTTTCGGGCATAACTTTTAGCCCGTAGCTCCGATTTCAGCGAGTCTTATATGAAACTTGATTGATTTTCCGTGTAGATTCATAATCTCCTGTTGTTATCATGTTTTGAGGTGTTTTGCTTGAGTGCTATTTTCCGTGCTCCGTGTGCATCCTTAGTGCATCCATCATGCATCCATCATTTTCGAGTGCGCATTGCATCTTGTTGATTCGTGCCTTGTGTGATTGTATTGTTTAGAGCCGGAAGCTGAGACCGAGTACGAGTACGAGCACGAGGTTACCAACGAGGTTGAGCACGAGGAACCTTCTTACGATCCGAACGACTTCTCTTCAGGCAAGATGACCGAACCCCGATAACATTACTATCTTTGCCTATTGCTAGTAGTTCCGCTCTATAGTTTTGCCTCGATGCCCATGTCTTTCCTGTCAGCCTCCTACTTGTAACCATTGCCATGTTTAACCACCCTACCTATGCAAACAGTTGCTTGGCTAAGTACGCTTCGCTCAGCCCTTCTTATAGCATTGCTAGTTGCAGGTGAAGTTCGAAGATGCTTGCTTCATGTTGAAGTTTTGTTGGGTTATATCACACTATGTAAATGCTAAAATGAAATCATCTATATATTGGCAAGGGTGGAAGGCTAAGCCTTTTGCTTGGTGATTTGTTCCACTCATGCCGTTAGGAACCGTATAAACCGGTGTTATGTTCCTTGATTATGCGTTCCTAACACGGTTGGGGTGTATGGGACCCCCTCGATAAACCGCTAAGTGCTAAGTCTTTTCCAGCAAGTCCCAACATTGGTACTATTTGCCTAATAACAAACTAAACTTGCATAGGGAGTAATTAACCCTCTTTCTTAATCAACAACCCCGGGCCAGTGCTCCACATGAGTGTTGGTCCGAAACGGGGAGTCTGCGGGGCCGCCTTGGGGCAACCCGAGGTATCTGGTATACACCCGTAGAATCGCCCATCCGGTCGTGTCCTGAGACTTAGATACGCGCGGCTACTATCAGGGTGTCGACACGCCAGGAGGATTTGCTGGATTAGCCTTACCTTAGTTCGGAGTATCTTGAGCACGGGATTCCGAGAATGCTCGGGTCTTCCCACTTTGGAGTTGCGACTCCGCGGATCGTGGGCTTGTAATGGGTCAAGTTGGAACACCCCTGCAGGGTTATGAACTTTCGAAAGCCGTGCCCGCGGTTATGTGGCAGATGGGAGCTTGTTAATATCCGGTTGTAGATAACTTGACACAATGTTTCTAATACACTACCAGCGTGTGTTCCGTGACCGTCAATTTCCGAATAGGGATTCGGGAGTTGAACATGGAGGGGTTATGTTTGTTGAGCTGTAGTTAGGATCACTTCATGATCACTTCTTGTCCGAGGCTTCTCTTCTCGCTCTCTCTCACGTAAGCTAGTTGCTAGTTGCTGCTGCAGACACTTATTATTTTCTTCAGCCTTATCCTCTCCCAAGGCTTAAATAGTCCTGTTACCCAGGAACGGGATTGCTGAGTCCTCTGTGGCTCACAGTTACTTCACCACACCAGATGCAGGTCCAGCTGTGAGCTATCCAGGTGATGGCACCGAGCTAGACTGGGAGTACGACGAGGAGCATAGTCGATACTATGTTTGTTATCCTGATGATCAGTAGTGGAGACTTCTACTAGGATTCGATCCGACCTGTGGTTTATTTATTTAAGTTTGGTATCTTGACATTTGGATTTTGCCCTTAGAGGGTTGTGATATTCTTAATGTATGATGTTTGAGACATGTATTGTATTTGTGTGATTTGGCGAGTGTAAGCCAACTATTTATGTTTACAATTCCCCTCTTTTACAGGAGATGTGCAAAGATTACCAAACTTGAGATCATTCTAGGATGGACTTATGCATTTAAGTCGTGCCTCGACACGTAGGAGGTATAGTTCCATCCTGGGCATTACATGGTTCTCCTAGGACACTCACTCGCATGTGATGCTTTGTGTGGGCCCGCGAGGTCGTCGTCTATCACTTTGACCTATGGCCAGAGAGGTTAATTTGACGAGCAAAGTTTATTCTTTTTTGTTTGTGTTATGGTAGGAGTATATGGTACATGTTGAAGAGGTGGGAGGGACCAACATATACTACATACATGAACACATCTCACTTCATGTGGTGACATTTCGGTTGCCGAGGTAGGTGCCGCATAAAAGTTGTGCACTGGCTATTCAAACATTACACATCACCTCTTTGAGCCGCATGCATGTAGGCAGTGGTTATCCCAGGACACTCACTCACATGTGACGCTTCCATCTGTGGGCCCGTGAGGTCATTGTCCATGCATGCATCACTTTGACCTACATCAGGAGAGGTTAATTAATTTGACCATCAAGGATGATTCTTTTTGGTTCACATTACGGTAGTGGCATATAGTACATGTCGAAGAAAAGGGGACCAACATATACTATGCTTCATGAACCTTGCTCGGTGTGGGGACTTTACAGTTTTCGAGGCACGTGGCACATCAAAGTTGTGCATTTTGGGTATTCAAACATCACAACCACATACACCACCATACATATGTGTGGCCCACAAGCAAGCGATGACAGTTGTCCTCTCGCACTCACTCACGTGGTTATCAACGATATGTATGCTTTCCATCTGTGGGCCCGTTTGGTCCATCACTTTGATCGATAGCGAGAGAGGTTAATTTGACTTAGGAGGGGATTAATTTTTTTGGTTTGTATTACGACATATAGGTCATGCTAGCCTCCCACCGGGTCAAAGTGGGCGGTGCAGCGGGG
>LR738712.1:319395892-319407315 GCA_902687465.1 Secale cereale | reverse complement strand
ACCCACAAGTATAAGGGATCACAACAGTTTTTGAGGGTAGAGTATTCAGACTAAATTTATAGATTCGAGACAAGGGGAGCCAAAGAATATTTGTAAGTATTAGTAGTTGAGTTTTCAATTCAACGACACCTGGAGATTAAATATTTGCAGCAAAGTGATCAGTAGCACATTAATATGATAGTTTCGATAGTAGTAGTGACGGTAACAGTAGTAGCAATAGTTTTGAAGCAATTGCAACAGTAGCAACAATAATAGTAACTTAGCAAGATCAATATGTAGGAAAACTCGTAGGCACTGGATCAGTGGTATCATTGGATAATATTCATCATGTAACATTTATAACCGAGGGCAACATAGAACTAGCTTCGAGTCATCGATATAATGTAGGCATGTGTATTCCGTCATAGTCATACGTGCTTATGGAACATAACTTGCATGCCATCTTTTGTCCTACACTCCAGTGGCAGCGGGGTCCATAAGTAAACTAAGGTATATTAATGCCTCCTTTTAATAGAGAACTGGATCAAAGCACTAACACATAGTGAATACATGAACTCCTCATACTACGGTAATCGGCGGAAAGAATCCCAGTTATTGTCACCTTGGGTTATGCGGATCCTAACACGTAGTAGGTGCATATGGCTTGCAATATCGGATCAAGACCATAGATATAATGGTGACTAGGACAATGCCCGTGCGTTGCAACGGGATATAAGTATTCCCCATGCATACATTACCTTCTGATTTACCTGCCCATATTGATGCAATTGTGTAAATAAATATTTATAAAATCCTTCCCACGATTTACATTATATTTGATGAGAAGTTTTATAAGTAAAATAAAGTGAAATTGGTAAATAAATTAAGGTGATTGATTATCATACGGGATATGTTGGATGAAGGGTGTAAATTAAAGTGAAACATGAAACCTTATATTCTTTTAAAAAACATAGTAGTCTTTTTTTAAAACTTTACAAGTCACTCTTTTTCGTCCACCCTCTATCTCTTTCTCTTCCACCAAACATGCTAGTGCCGTCAATAGCGCATCCGACACCCCCACGAAAGAACACAAAATTCAATCTACACAAAACCAATTATGTAAACTGACATAAAATTATGATCGTTGCAAGAAAATCACTCTGGAAATAACTTGAATGGAATAATGTAACTGGCCTAAGCCATTGAAATGCAGAGTGCAAATTACAACTGCCTCAAATACATACTTATATACATGAACATTATTTGTATGGATTGCAAAATAAATACGTATTGTTGTAGAAAATGATCTATTGGGAACTTCTACTGAGCTTCAATCATCTTTACTCCACCATAAATCTTACACACAACTAATCATGTAGAATAGAACAATCATACCATCTTGTAATTATTAGTTGTAGAGGTGCATGCATGATCAACCAACATCTATAAAGTCTGCGGGCCATAGAAAGTAATAAATTGTACTCAATTGTCAAGAAACTTATAGTGTAAATTTTCCTATTAAATGACCCTCGAATCCAATGTTTTTCGGTCCACTCGACTAAGTTGTGCTATATCAATAGTCAAAAGAATATATACTTTTTTTATCCATGGCAATCATAACAAAAGAATGCTGATTTTCATATATTAGTTAATCCGTAGATTATGTCTTGTTCTCAACATCTCGTTATGGCTCATTTCTTTCTTCCATTTGCTCCATCGAGTTCCTTCTTCAAAATCACATTGAGCATTAAGAACAAGAAAATAGTTTGATGGAGAAGCTTATCTGGAGAAAGAGAAAATTGGTGAAGAATTTCATACCGCAAGTAAAATAGAGAATTGGTGCCATCACCTCCACAAAACCGGGAAAAAAATTCAATGAGGCCTCATTTTTTACGCTATCAAATGAATACTACATGTCAACATGAATCACAAAGCACCCTGGGTCTTGGGTCTTCTTCCTCCGATGACAACTCCGTTCTTCTTCCCTGATCATCTACTAGTTTATTGGCTGGTCAGTACTCAGTAGTAATGCCCCGACACCCCATCTCACACAGCTCAGCTTCTCCATGCGTTAATGGAGAACATGGCAGACGTGATTTTCACGACAAGGATGATAATTAATGGAGAACATGGCCGGCTAAAGAATTATTTTCCAAACCCACAAATCCGTGTGAGTTAAAACCTCCATAAACATAATAGTCTTGCTGTTGACTAAAGAGGGAGAGTATCTATACGTGGTGCGGCACTGTGACTCTACGGATTGTTCGAGTCCTCATCAGCGTCGACCACATCCACAGCCTAGTCAGCCACAAGTTTGTGAAGCCCATGTACACCATCCTGCTAACGCGGCTGGAGCGGTGAGCTCGACGGCTGGGGAGAGTACGACTCGGTCACGAGGCGGTAGAGGAACGAGAATGCATCACCGCTGGTGGCGGAGGTGTGGTCCACCTGGCCCTCCATCGATTTTCTCCCCTGGACCCTGCTTGCTTTGGACCTGGGACTGGGAGCTAAAGACCAGAGGACTGAGATAAATAAATAATCGGAGGCCGCGGCGTCGCGGGTTGGCATGGAGTGGCCCGACATGGAGGTGGTCCGCTGAAGACGAGCACGGCAGCATGGTGGGTCAAGAAGCAAAAGATACATGTAGGTGTTGATTGCGCTCCAGATATTGAATTATTGATTTCCACCAACCGCGCCGCATTCTCAGCCCCAGGCTTCCAACGCCCCTCAAGTCTGCCTCCCCCTGCTCCCTCAATCAGCCGCACCGTGTTCATACGTCACCGCCGCCGCGCGCCGTTCCAGAAGATCAAGGAGAAAAACGATGCTGGCTTGGAAGAGAGAAGAAATTGGTACCTCGCTTCCGCTGCATGCAGATGCTCGCCACTTGATCTCTCACGCCGCCATAGAAGAATAGGGTTTCTTCGGTGTACTCGTTGTCGATCTGAGCGGTGCTCCAAAGATGCTCCACATCATGGCATCGTCTCCAGCTCTCCCTTCAAAGGAGAAATTGCCGCTGGCGTCCAAGGACGCGCGCAGGGTACATGAGATACTAGCATCCATAATTCCCGTAAATTGAGATTGATTATCATACAGAAATTGATTGTTTTGCCAAACATAAACCGGAAGGAAATCTGGTCGCGGATTGTGGGATTGGGAACAGGAAGGGATGGACGAATGTGTGGGACATAAGAGGGGATACGGAACCTTACTGTTCTTTTAGGTAGTAGAGATAACATAAACGGTTCAGATTTGAAATCATGGCACTCGAGCCCTTGTGACAAGCATTAAGAATAACAAAGTCATAGCAACATCAATCTCCGAACATAGTGGATACTAGGGATCAAGCCCAACAACACTAACTCGATTACATGATGAATCTCATCCAACCTCTCACCGACCAGCAAGCTAACGAAGGATTACTCACTCAGGCGGTGAGCATCATGGAATTGGTGATGGAGAATGGTTGATGATGACAAAGACGGAAGACCCCACCCCTCTCCGGAGCCCCAAATGGACTCCAGATCTGGCCTCCCGATGATGAACAAGAGGTGCCGACAGCTCCATATCATAAAACGTGATAAAACTTCCTCTCCTATTTTTTCTCCAAAAATAAGAATTTATAGTGGCGGAGTTAGAATCAGCGGAGCCTCGTGGGCCCCACAAGACACATGGGCGCGTCTGTGGGGGGGGGGTGCCGCGCCCTGGTGGATCGTGTGCAGCAGGGGTACCCCCTCCAGGTGGTTCTGGCACCAAGAGTCCTCTTTTATTCCATAAAAAATCTCCAAAAAAATTCGTCTAATTCCAAGAACTTTTGTTTCTACACAAAAAACAAACACCAGGGTAGTTCTGCTGAAAACAACGTCAGTCCAGGTTAGTTTCATTGAAATCATGCAAATTAGAGTCCACAACAAGAGCAAAAGCGTTAAGAAAAGTAGATAAGATGGAGACGTATCAACCCCCCCATGCTTAACCCATTCCTTGTCCTCAAGCAATTCAGTTGACAAACTGAAAATGATAAAGAAATCCTTTTATAAATTCTTGTTCTTGTTAACTTATATAGGCTCAAATAATACTCAAGTTTTCAGGAAGGATGATAACTAACCATGTAGACGATAACTCTTAGAAATTTTATTCATTCATATGAATGGCATAATCAACTAGCGAGCAATAATAACATATCTCAAATGCCAACACTTCTTCAAAACAATCATGATATAATATGAAAATAATGATATCTCGCTAGCCCTTTCTGAGACCGAATGCAGAGCACCTCCAAAGTTCAAGCAACGACTAGATATTGTAATTCATGGTAGAAGAGATCCAGTCAAGCTAAGACCCAACATTAACTATACAAAATGCATAAAAATGACAATAGTGCTCTCAGGTATGGTGCTTATTTGAGAAGATGATGACTCAACACAAAAAGTAAATAGATAGTCCCTTCGCAGAGGGGTGCAGTGATTTGCAGAGGTGCCAGAGCTCTAAGTTTTAAATCAGATAAATATAATTTGGGAGGTATACCTTTCCTGTCAACATTGCGAACAATAGTTTTTAATATCTTCCATGCTAAACAAATTAGCGATGGTTCCCAAGCGGTAAAAGTAAAGTGTACTCTCCATCAACCAAGAAACACAAGCCATGGCTAGCCAAATCCTCGGGTGCTCTCCATACCAACAACGGTTGGGGGGAGTTTGGTTTAATTATTTAATGTTATTTTTCATGGGACCAGGCATCCCTAGGACCAGCCCCTCTCGTGCAAGGACGAGTGAATAAATACTCATCATGAGAATAACCCGCTTAGCACGGAAGATACTGACCACCCCCTGTTGCTCCATGAGCTGTACGGGCACAGTTCGTATGAATATTTTAGAGGTGGCACATGCAAATTTACTTAGGCTGGCAGAGTAATACCGCATATAGGTACATATAGTGGACACATCTAGAACAACTTTGGTTTGGGGTTTTGATGCACAAGTAGTATTCCCTCTTAGTACAGGTGAAGGCTAGCAATTAGATTGACGAGCGACCAGCTAGAGAGCCAAAACGTTCATAATCATGCATTGAGAATAATTACCATTGAATACTAGCATGAGTAGGATATAGACACCTTGAACATAAATATTGTGGATGCTATGTTGGTTTTGATTCAACTACATGCGTGAACATGTGCCAAGTCAAGCCACTTGAAACATTCAGAGGAGGATACCATATCATGATACGACATCACAATCATTTTAATGCATGTTGACACCAAAGATAAATCATTATCCACTCCTAGCTACTTAAAGCATGGCATGAACAACTATAATATCTAACGGTCATTGCAAACATGTTTAATCATGACAAGCTAAATCATGGGTACCAAGTTAAACATATTTAACAAAACAAAAATGAGTTGAGTTCGTACCTGCCTTTCCTTTCCACAGTCACTTCATCAAATATCTTCATTATTGCCTTTCACCTGCATGGCCGAACGATGCGAGAATAATAATAGTGCAAGAGTGCCGTTGGACTAAGCTTGAATCCGCAAGCATTTATTCAAAGGAGAAAACAAAATAATATGGGCTCTTTGTTAGATCAACTATTGTTGCATATGAGAGCCACTCAACATTTTCATCGTGGTCTTCTCCTCGTACTTACTAAACAAAACAAGAGGAGTTTAGGGAAATACACTCAACATATTTTTTGAGTTTTTGGTTTTTGTAGAAGAAAGCAAATTAAAGAAAGAAAGGCAAAAAATGAGAAAAAAAAACCTATTTACATGGGAAAGCTCCAACAAGCAAAAGAAGAAAAGAGAAATATTTTTGGGTTTTCTTTTAATGCTACAACTAAATTAAACTGGAAGAAAAACCGTAGAGAAGCAAGAAATATTTTTTAGTTTTCTCAAAGTTTTTCAAACACACAAGAAGAAAGCGAGAAAATAAAACTAGCATGGATGATACAATGAAAAAGTGTGAACACCGACTAATGGAATGAAGTGTGTGAACATGAATGTAATGCCGATGAGAAATACGTACTCCCCCAAGCTTAGGCTTTTGGTCTAGCTTGGTAATCACCATCTGTAGTAGCCATCCGGTACCATGTCAAAGTGCTGAGGCAGCGGCA
Source organism: Secale cereale (assembly GCA_902687465.1). Taxonomy (NCBI): domain Eukaryota; kingdom Viridiplantae; phylum Streptophyta; class Magnoliopsida; order Poales; family Poaceae; genus Secale; species Secale cereale. The sequence goes on along the minus strand of LR738712.1, from coordinate 319,401,231 downwards.
CCTGAGCGTCCCACTTCTGGGGCTCCTCCTCTGCTGCTGCCCGGTTGTTCCGGTAAGAAATAATATCCTCAGGCTGGACGGTGTATCCGTTCCTGGTATGAAAATTAAACAGATCAGGTGAGGCAATGGGATAATATCACGGGTAGTCACACTAAAAACCAAGTTATTATGAATGTTGTTAAAAGAATCTACATCATCGATAGACCTTGGGCAAAGGATAGTCATGGGGGTGTATCTAAATGACGAAATGTCTCGCTAAGCGAGTAGCCTAAATACCACCATGTATCTTGCCCTTAGTTCTGTCAAGGTGCAGACGACGTGCAACAATAGCCCATAAATTAAAGGTGTGATCATTATGAAGTGCACAGTGTAAAATGGCAAGGTCAGGTGCACTAAGTGCACTGCCCGTCCCTCTACCGGTCAGACACTTTGAGTTGAATCGAGCAAAGTAATGCATAGAAGGAAATTGCAGGCTAGTGGACCGGGCTTTCAACACGCCCCTGTCCTCACCCACTGTCAAAATGAGTAGGAAGTTTCAGCCAGTCTAGGCTCTCTCAATTCCCCACCAGAAGGAATTAGGTGTATCTCACAAATTTAGTGAGCGGTATCTGACGGGTTTCAACATATAAGTTAAATCGCACAGAAGGAGGTTCATGCCTATTCAGAAAATGAAAATTTTGCACAAAGGAATTTGTGAGGGTATGATGTTGGTCACACTCATCTTTTAGGAACTTGCTGAGTCCCGCATGTGCTACAAATCGCATGAAATCTTGGTGTAACCCGGCCTCCTCCATGAAGGGAATATGCGGCCATTCGCACGGCTGGATGTCTGTCCTTCGTGGAGTGTTGATGTCAACAGCGAATGTCTCACTGATGACTCCCTTAGGATTCTTCTTAGATGAACCCTTTAGAAAGAAGTCCATTTTCCTAAGAACAAATTTCCAAAAAAAATTGGGTCACAAAAATAGAGTTAACAAAACTTCGCAAGATTGATAGCAACTACTCAAATGGGTACCTAGAGCCTATATCAAGCATTCAAACTACTTAGAACTTTGAGAATTCAACATGCGAGCTCATCTACAGTAGCATCAAGAGTAGCTAATTATTCTAAATATAAATCACAAAAACAAAAACTAATTGGAGTAATGGATGAGTCACATACCAAGCAACAATCCCCCAAAATAGTTTCTGAAATGAATCTTCAAGTAAAGAGATCGAAATCCACGGGTTTGTGAGCAAGAACACGAGAAAGAGAGCAAAGGTGATTTTTTTAGTCTGGAGGTAGGTGATGACATGGGCTAAAGAGATAAGTGAGGGGGTTACGTGGGGCCCACTGCCCACCAGGGCGCGCCTGGGGTAACTGGCTCGCCCCGGTCTCTCGTGGCCACTAGGGGCACCCCCTGTGATGTTTTTAGTGCCATGAATTATCAAATATTCTGAGAAAATAGTGTTAAAATTTCAGATTATTTTGAGAACTTTTATTTTTGGGCACTTTTTATTGCACGGATAATACAGAAAACAGGGCATTCGTGGCATTTTATTGTATTTAACTAAAAATAATATAAAATGAAGAGTGAGTACAAAAGGTGGTGTCTACTACATTCATCGAACACATGCCTCTCAACAATGATCCATTAATAAGGTTGATCAGGTCTTATTAACAACCACTTTCAATTAACATGAACCCGAAGAATTTTCGTAAAACACTAAGTTAACTCAACGGGGATGCGCATATCCCCAACAATAAGTATTTCATATTTCCTTTTAGCAGTAGGTATAGGGAGTTGAAAACCTCCAATAGTGATTGTCAGAGTTTTTCCAATAACATTAATACCATTTACTTTCAATTGCTTCTTCGGAAAATGAACCATATATGCTCTTTACCATTAACATGAAAAGTGACCTTGCTTTTGTTGCAATCAATAACAGCCCTTGCAGTGTTCATAAAGGGTTTACAAAGGATAATCAACATGTTGTCGTCCTTGGGCATATCAAGTATAACAAAGTCTATTAAGATAGTAACATTTGCAACCACAACAGGAACATCCTCATAAACACCGACATGAATGGCAGTTGATTTGTGAACCATTTGCCATGATATTTCAGTGGGTGTGAGTTTATCCAAGTCAAGTATTTTATATAGAGAGAATGGCATAACACTAACACCAACTGCTAAATCACATAAAGCAGTTCTCACATAGTTTCTTTTGATGGAGCAAGGTGTAGATGGTATTCCGGGATCTCCTAGTTTCTTAGGTACTCCATCCTTAAAAGAATAATTTGCAAGTGATGTCTACCATGCAACCTTCTTCTTGTAGATGTTGTTGGGCCTCCAAGTGCAGAGGTTTGTAGGACAGTAGCAAATTTCCCTCAAGTGGATGACCTAAGGTTTATCAATCCGTGGGATGCATAGGATGAAGATGGTCTCTCTCAAACAACCCTGCAACCAAATAACAAAGAGTCTCTTGTGTCCCCAACATACCCAATACAATTGTAAATTCTATAGGTGCACTAGTTCGGCGAAGAGATGGTGATACAAGTGCAATATGGATAGTAGATATAGGTTTTTGTAATAAGAAAATATAAAAACAGCAAGGTAGCAAGTGGTAAACGTGAGCATAAATGGTGTTGCAATGGTAGGAAACAAGGCCTATGGTTCATACTTTCACTAGTGCAAGTTCTCTCAACAATAATAACATAACTGGATCAAATAACTATCCCTCAACATGCAACAAAGATTCACTCCAAAGTAACTAATAGCGGAGAACAAACGAAGAGATTATTGTAGGGTACGAAACCACCTCAAGGTTATCCTTTCTGATCGATCTATTCAAGAGTCCGTAGTAAAATAGCACGAAGCTATTCTTTCCGTTCGATCTATCATAGAGTTCGTACTAGAATAACACCTTAAGATACAAATCAACCAAAACCCTAATGTCACCTAGATACTCCATTGTCACCTCAAGTATCCGTGGGCATGATTATACGATATGCATCACACAATCTCAGATTCATCTATTCAACCAACACAAAGTACTTCAAAGAGTGCCCCAAAGTTTCTACCGGAAAGTCAAGACGAAAACGTGTGCCAACCCCTATGCATAGATTCCCAAGGTCACGGAACCCGCAAGTTGATCACCAAAACATACATCAAGTGGATCACGTGATATCCCATTGTCACCACAGATAAGCACATGCAAGACATGCATCAAGTGTTCTCAAATCCTTAAAGACTCAATCCGATAAGATAACTTCAAAGGGAAAACTCAATTCATTACAAGAGAGTAGAGGGGGAGATACATCATAAGATCCAACTATAATAGCAAAGCTCGTGATACATCAAGATCGTGCCATCTCAAGAACATGAGAGAGAGAGATCAAACACATAGCTACTGGTACATACTCTCAGCCCCGAGGGTGGACTACTCCCTCCTCGTCATGGAGAGCGTCGGGATGATGAAGATAGACACCGGAGATGGATTGCCACCCTTCCGGCAGGGTGCCAGAACGGGTCTAGATTGGTTTTCAGTGACAACAGAGGCTTTCGGCGGCGGAACTCCCGATCCAGGTTACTTTCAGGAGGTTTTAGTATATATAGGAGGTGTTGGAGTCGGGGCCAAGCAAAGGGGGTCTCCGGGCTGTCCACGAGGCAGGGGGCGCACCCAGTAGGGGGGGGGGGGCGCCCCCACCCTCGTGGGCAGCCCGTGGATCTCCTCGTCCCCCTCCGGCATTTCCTGGGCTTCTTTAGGTCCAAAAACGTCCTCCGTTGAGTTTCAGGTCAATTGGGCTCCGTTTGATATTCATTTTCTGCGAAACCCTAAAACAGGAGAAAAACAGAAACTGGCACTGGGCTCTGGGTTAATAGGTTAGTCCCAAAAATCATATAAAAGTGTATATAAAAGCCCATAAAACATCCTAGAAGGATAATATAATAGCATGTAACAATAAAAAATTATAGATACGTTGGAGACGTATCACCATCCCCAAGTTTAATTCCTGCCCGTCCTCGAGTAGGTAAACGATAAAAACATAATTTTTGATGTGGAATGCTACCTAACATAATTCTCAATGTAATTCTCTTTATTGTGGCATGAATGTTCAGATCCGAAAGATTCAAGACAAAGTCTATATTGACACAACAATAATAATAATTCAAGCATACTACCAAAGCAATTATGTCTTCTTAAAATAACATGGCCAAAGAAAGTTATCCCTACAAAATCATATAGTCTGGCTATGCTCCCTCTTCATCACACAAAATATTCATATCATGCACAACCCCGGTTTCAGCCAAGCAATTGTTTTCATACTCAATTTTTTTAAACCTTTCAACTTTCACGCAATACATGAGCGTGAGCCATGGATATATCACTATAGGTGGAATAGAGTGGTGGTTGTGGAGAGGACAAAAGAGGAAGATGGTCTCACATCAACTAGGCGTTTCAACAGGCTATGGAGATGCCTATCAATAGATATCAATGTGAGTGAGTAGGGATTGCCATGCAATGGATGCACTAGAGCTATAAGTGTATGAAAGCTCAACAAAAGAAACTAAGTGGGTGTGCATCCAACTTGCTTGCTCATGAAGACCTAGGGCATTTGAGGAAGCCCATCATTGGAATATACAAGCCAAGTTCTATAATGAAAATTCCCACTAGTATATGAAAGTGACAAAACAAGAGACTCTCTATCATGAAGATTATGGTGCTACTTTGAAGCACAAGTGTGGAAAAATATAGTAGCATTGTCCCTTTTTTTCTTTCTTTTTTTCCTTTTTTTGGGCCTTTCTTTTTTCTTTGGCCTTTCCTTTTTTTTCTTTTTTTTCTTTTTTTTTCTTTGGGACAACGCTCTAATAATGATGATCATCACACATATATTGATTTACAACTCGATATTACAACTCGATACTAGAACAAAGTATGACTCTATATGAATGCCTTTAGCAGTGTACCGGGATGTGCAATGAATCAAGAGTGACATGTATGAAAAATTATGCATGGTGGCCTAGCCACAAATACGATGTCAACTACATGATCATGCATGGCAATATAACAATATGAAGCGTGTCATATGAACGGAACAGTGGAAAGTTGCATGGAAATATATCTCACAATGGCTATGGAAATGCCATGATAGGTAGGTACGGTGGTTGTTTTGAGGAAGGTATATGGTGGGTGTATGGTACCGGCGAAATTTGCACGGTACAAGAGATGCTAGCAATGGTGGAAGGGTGAGAGTGCGTATAATCCATGGACTCAACATTAGTCATAAAGAACTCATATACTTATTGCAAAAATTTACGAGTCATCAAAAAATGCAATCAACGCATGATCCTAGGG
>LR738712.1:319376900-319395835 GCA_902687465.1 Secale cereale | reverse complement strand
GGGGGGGGGAGGTTGGTAGGAGTTAACCATCACGCGCCCCTGACCTCCACACAAAGGATGACACTCAATAAATACCTCATGCTCTAACTTTGTCACATAGCGGTTCACCATACGTGCATGTTATGGGAATCACAAACATTAACACACGTATTTCTCAAATTCGTAATTACTCCACTAGCATGACTCTAATATCACCATCCTCATATCTCAAAACAATCATCAAGTATCAAACTTCTCATCATATTCAATGCACTTATATGAAAGTTTATACTATACCCATCTTGGATGACTATCATATTAGGACTAGTTTCATAACCAAATTACCATGCTGTTCTGAAAGACTCTCAAAATGATATAAGTGAAGCATGAGAGATCAATAATTTCAACAAAATAAAACCACCGCCGTGCTCTAAAAGATATAAGTGAAGCACTAGAGCAAAACTATCTAGCTCAAAGGATATAAGTGAAGCACATAGAGTATTCTAATAAATTCTAGATCATATTTCTCTCTCCCAAAAAGGTGTGTCCAGCAAGTATGATTGTGGAAAACTAACAAACAAATACTCAAATCATACATGACGCTCCAAGCAAAACACATATCATGTGGTGAATAAAAATATAGTCCCGAGTATAGTTATCGATAGATGAAGACGAAAGAGGGGATGGCTTCCCGGGGCATCCCCAAGCTTAGGCTCTTGGTTGTCCTTGAATTTTACCTTGGGGTGCCTTGGGCATCCCCAAGCTTAGGCTCTTGCCACTCTTTGTTCCATAGTCCATCAAAGCCATACTCAAAACTTGAAAACTTCACAACACAAAACTTAGCCAAAAATCTCGTGAGCTCCGTTAGTATAAGAAAACAAACCAACACTCAAAGATACTGTAATGAACTCATTCTTTGTTTATATTGGTGTTAAAACTACTGTATTCCAACTTCTCAATGATTCATACTCCCCAATACTACTCATAGATTCATCAAAATAAGAAAGCAACACACGAAAAATAGAATCTGTCAAAAACAGAATAGTATGTAGTAATCTGTAACTTCCGAATACTTCTGTAACTCCATTTTTTTGAAATAAATTGGTAAACGTGAGGAATTTGTCTACTAATCATCTGAAAAAAGAATCAACTTAAAATCACTCTTCTGTAAAAAATGGTAGCTAATCTCGTGAGCGCTAAAGTTTCTGTTTTTTACAGCATGATCGCATAAACTTCACACAAGTCTTCCCAAAGGTTCTACTTGGCACAAACACTAATTAAAACACAAAACCACATCTAAACAGAAGCTAGATGCAATATTTATTCCTAAAAAGAAGCAAAAGTAAATAAAATAAAATTGGGTTGCCTCCCAACAAGCGCTATCGTTTAACGCCCCTAGCTAGGCACAATGATTTCATTGATGCTCGCATAAAAGATAAGAATTGAAACATAAAGGGAGCATCTTGAAGAATATGACTAGCGCATTTAAGTCTAACCCACTTCCTTTTGTGAGCAAACAACTTATGTGAACGATAATCAACTAGCATAGGAAGGGAAAACAAGCATAATTTCAAGATTTTCAACACATAGAGAGGAAACTTGATATTATTGCAATTCCTACAAGCATATATTCCTCCCTCATAATAATTTTTAGTAGCATCATTAATGAATTCAACAATATAACCAGCACATAAAAGCATTCTTTTCATGATCTACTTGCATAGAAATTTTACTACTCTCCACATATGAAAATTTATTCTCATCAATAGTAGTGGGAGCAAACTCAACAAAATAACTATCATGTGAAGCATAATCCAATTGAAAATTAAAATCATGATGACAAGTTTCATGGTTATCTTTATTCTTAATAGCATACAAGTCATCACAATAATCATCATAGATAGCAACTTTGTTCTTATAATCAATTGGAACCTCTTCCGAAATAGTGGATTCATCACTAAATAAAGTCACGACCTCTCCAAATCCACTTTCATCAATATAATCATCATAAACAGGAGGCATGCTTTCATCATAATAAATATTATCATCAAAACTTGGGGGACTAAAAATATCATCTTCATCAAACATAGCATCCCCAAGATTGTGGCTTTGCATATCATTAGCATCATGGATGTTCAAAGGATTCACACTAACAACAATGCAATCATGCTCATCATTCACATATTTTATGCCAAGCATTTTATGTAATTCTTGTTCTAGTACTTGAGCACAATTTTCCTTACCATCATTTTCATGAAAGATATTAAAAAGATGAAGCATATGAGGTAACCTTAATTCCATTTTTTGTAGTTTTCTTTTATAAACTAAACTAGTGATAAAACAAGAAACTAAAAGATTCGATTGCAAGATCTAAAGATATACCTTCAAGCACTAACCTCCCCGGCAACGGTGCCAGAAAAGTGCTTGATGTCTACTATGCAACCTTCTTATTGTAGACATTGTTGGGCCTCCAAGTACAGAGGTTTGTAGGACAGTAGCAAATTTCCCTCAAGTGGATGACCTAAGGTTTATCAATCCGTGGGAGGCGTAGGATGAAGATGGTCTCTCTCAAACAACCTTGCAACCAAATAACAAAGAGTCTCTTGTGTCCCCAACACACCCAATACAATGGTAAATTGTTTAGGTGCACTAGTTTGGCGAAGAGATGGTGATACAAGTGCAATATGGATGGTAGATATAGGTTTTTGTAATAAGAAAATATAAAAATAGCAAGGTAGCAAGTGGTAAACGTGAGCATAAATGGTGTTGCAATGGTAGGAAACAAGGCCTAGGGTTCATACTTTCACTAGTGCAAGTTCTCTCAACAATAATAACATAACTGGATCAAATAACTATCCCTCAACATGCAACAAAGAGTCACTCCAAAGAAACTAATAGCCGAGAACAAACGAAGAGATTATCGTAGGGTACGAAACCACCTCAAAGTTATCCTTTCTGATCGATCTATTCAAGAGTCCGTAGTAAAATAGCATGAAGCTATTCTTTTCGTTCGATCTATCATAGAGTTCGTACTAGAATAACACCTTAAGATACAAATCAACCAAAACCCTAATGTCACCTAGATACTCCATTGTCACCTCAAGTATCCGTGGGCATGATTATACGGTATGCATCGCACAATCTCAGATTCATCTATTCAACCAACACAAAGTACTTCAAAGAGTGCCCCAAAGTTTCTACCGGAAAGTCAAGACAAAAACGTGTGCCAACCCCTATGCATAGATTCCCAAGGTCACGGAACCCGCAAGTTGATCACCAAAACATACATCAAGTGGATCACGTGATATCCCATTGTCACCATAGATAAGCACATGCAAGACATACATCAAGTGTTCTCAAATCCTTAAAGACTCAATCCGATAAGATAACTTCAAAGGGAAAACTCAATTCATCACAAGAGAGTATAGAGGGAGAAACATCATAAGATCCAACTATAATAGCAAAGCTCGCGATACATCAAGATCGTGCCATCTCAAGAACACGTGAGAGAGAGATCAAACACATAGCTACTTGTACATACCCTCAGCCCCGAGGGTGGACTACTCCCTCCTCGTCATGGAGAGCGTCGGGATGATGAAGATAGTCACCGAAGAGGGATTACCCCCCCTCCGGCAGGGTGCCAGAATGGGTCTAGATTGGTTATCGGTGGCAACAGAGGCTTTCGGTGGTGGAACTCCCGATCTAGGTTACTTTCCGAAGGTTTCAATATATATAGGAGGTGTTGGTGTCGGGGCCAAGCAAAGGGGGTCTCCGGGCTGTCCACGAGGTAGGGGGGTGCGCCTAGTAGGGGGCGCGCGGCCCCCACCCTCGTGGGCAGCCCGTGGTTCTTCTCGTCCCCCTCCGGCACTTCCTGGGCTTCTTTAGGTCGAAAAACGTCCTCTATTGAGTTTCAGGTCAATTGGGCTCCGTTTGATATTCCTTTTCTGCGAAACCCTAAAACAGGAGAAAAACAGAAACTGGCACTGGGCTCTGGCTTAATAGGTTAGTCCGAAAAATCATAGAAAAGTGTATATAAAAGCCCATAAAACATCCTAGAAGGATAATATAATAGCATGGAACAATAAAAAATTATAGATACGTTGGAGACGTATCAGTAAGCATGGTGGAGATTTCAGCTTCAATAATTTTATTTTGTTGTTGACAATGTCTTTCATGTATTTAGCATTAGGGTCCATCATTAAAAGATCATTGTCTGGTCTTTATCATTATTTAGTGTGACCTTCAGGATAGAGTGGTTCCTGAGTCAGTTTACCTCCTCTAGTCATTACTCTAACATTTTGATCATTCATATTATTGTTCATTTCATTGAGTAACTCACTCTGAGATTTCGCAACTTGTTCTAATTGAGTTTGAACCATAGAAGCATGTTTTCCTACTCATCTTACATCATTGGTGATTCGAAATAACAAGTCACTCAAGCGAGCAATCATATCATAGTTCCGCTTTAATTCTTTCATAACATAGACATTGAAATGATCTTCCTTTCTAATGTAGTTGTCAAATTCATACAAGCATTGACTAGGATGTTTATTATAAGGGATGTCACCTTCAAGAAACTTTAAAATAGAATTGAAAGGATCGAGAAGAGTATGTGTCTAGGGGGGGTGAATAGACTCTAGCATGAAAAGTGGCAGCCTTTAAAATACTTGAAGTTGGAGTGGAGATTTAGCACATGTTTAACTTTCACAATACACAACAAGCATGCATAAGAAGAGTATATAGGTATTGTGAAGCAAAGCATCCAACTTTGACCTCTTGACTAAATCAAAATCTAGCCTTTTCCCAATTTTAGTTCTTGGCAGATTTTAGCAACTTAGCACAAGTCAAGCAATCAACCTACATATGCAATTCTAAGAGTATAGCGGCGGATGTAAAGCAATTGCATATGAAGGTAAAGGGGGGAGTTTGAAGGAGCAAACACAAGTGAAGACAAGGATGTTTTTGTCGTGGTTCCGATAGGTGGTGCTATCATACATCGACGTTGATGGAGACTTCAACCCACAAAGGGTAACGGCTGCACGAGTCCAAGGAGGGCTCCACCCACAAAGGGTCCACGAAGAAGCAACCTTGTCTGTCCCACCATGGCCATTGCCCACGATGGACTTGCCTCACTAGGGTAGATCTTCACGAAGTAGGCGATCTCCTTGCCCGTACAAACTCCTTGGTTCAACTTCACAATCTTGTCGCAGGCTCCCAAGTGACACCTAACCAATCTAGGAGACACCACTTGATACGTCTCCAATGTATCTATAATTTTTGATTATTCCATGCTATTATATATTCTGTTTTGGATGTTTAATGGGTTTTATTATACACTTCTATATTATTTTTGGGACTAACCTACTAACCCAAGGCCCAGTGCAAATTGCTATTTTTTTGCCTATTTCAGTGTTTCGCAGAAAAGGAATATCAAACGGAGTCCAAATGAAATGAAACCTTCGGGAGAGTTATTTTTTGGAATAATATCAACGCGAAAGACTTGAAGTACACGCCAGAAAGCGAAGGAGGTGGCCACGAGGGCAGGGGCGCGCCCAGGGGGTAGGTGCGCCCCCACCCTCGTGGCCCACCTGTCGACCCCCCGACGGGCCTCTTCAGCATATATATACTCTCATTCCCTAAAAACATCGAGGCAACAGACGAAACCCTAATTTCACGGCCGCAACCTTCTGTTCCCGTGAGATCCCATCTTGGGGCCTGTTCCGGAGCTCTATCGGAGGGGGCATCGATCACGGAGGGCTTCTACATCAACACCATAGCCTCTCCGATGAGTTGTGAGTAGTTTACCACAGACCTTCGGGTCCATAGTTATTATCTAGATGCTTCTTCTCTCTCTTTGGATCTCAATAAAAAGTTCTCCTTGATCTTCGAGGAGATCTATTCAATGTAATCTTTTTGCGGCGTGTTTGTTGAGATCCGATGAATTGTGGGTCTATGATCAAGATTATCTTTGAACAATATTGGATTCTTTTCTGAAATATTTTATGTATGATTATAATATCCTTGCAAGTCTCTTCGAATTATTGGTTTGGTGTGGCCTACTAGATCTATAGTTCTTGCAATGGGAGAAGTGCTTGGCTTTGTGTGCAATCTTGTGGTGTCCTTTACCAGTGACAACAGGGGCAACAATGCACGTATAGTATTGTTGCCATCGAGGATAAAAATATGGGGTTTATATCATATTGCTTGAGTTTATCCCTCTACATCATGTCATCTTGCTTAAGGCATTAATCTGTTCTTATGAACTTAATACTCTAGATGCATGCTGGATAGCGGTTGATGTGTGGAGTAATAGTAGTAGATGCAGAATCGTTTCGGTCTACTTGTCATAGACGTGATGCCTATATACAATGATCATGCCTAGATATTCTCATAACTATGCGCTTTTCTATCAATTGCTCGACATTAATTTGTTCACCCACCGTAGAATTCTGCTATCATGAGAGAAGCCACTAGTGAAAGCTATGGCCCCCGGGTCTATTCTCATCATATTATCTTCCATCAAATATTTACTTTACTTTGCTTTATTTACTTTTTCTCTATACCTAAAATACCAAAAATATTATCTTATCATATATATATATATATATATATATATATATATATATATATATATATATATATATATATATATATATATATATATATATATATATATATATATATATATATATATATATATATATATATCAGATCTCACTCTCGCAAGTGACCGAGAAGGGATTGACAACCCCTTTTATCGTGTTGGCTGCGAGGTTCTTATTTGTTTGTGCAGGTGCGAGGGACTCGCGTGTGGTCTCATACTGGATTGATACCTTGGTTCTCGAAAACTGAGGGAAATACTTACGCTACTGTGCTGCATCACCCTTTCCTCTTCGAGGGAATACAACGCAAGCTCGAGAAGTAGCACCACTGTCCAAAAGGTAATAGACGGTGTGTTGATGATGAACTCCTTGCTCAAATGCTTCAAATGATAGTCTCCCCAACACTCAAACAGCTCCTCACAGATTTGGATACGGTGGAAGAAAGATTTGAGTGGAAAGAAACTTGGGGAAGTCTAGAGAACAAGATTCATATGGTAGGAATGGAATATCTTGATCTCAACCCTTGAGTAGGTGGTTCTTTCTCAAAACATGTATGATGGAAGTGTAGGTATGTTCTGATGGCTCTCTCCACGAATGTAGAGTGGGTGGAGGGGAATATATAGCCTCCACACAAAATCTAACCGTTACACACAATTTACCAAACTCGGTGGGACCGATTCAGAGAACTCTATCAGACCGATTTAGTTTATAATGTGATCGTTAGGCATTTCGATGGGACCGATATGATCAACTCGGTTGGACCGATTTCATTAGGGTTAGGGCATAACGTAATCTCGGCGATACCGATTTTGGTAATAAGCACACAGAGGGTTGGTCAGGCAACTCGGTGGGACCGATTCGCTCATTTCGGTTGGACCGAAATGTTACGAAGAGGTAACAGAGAGTTTGCAATGCTAACTCGGTGAGACCGATTCTGACATCTTGGTTGGACCTAAATGTTACAAATAGGAAACAACGAGTTTACATTCCCATCTCGGTGAGACCGAGATCCCTATCGGTGAGACCGAAGTGATTAGGGTTTCTGCCAGTGGCTATCTCAAATGAACTCGGTGGCGCCAGATAGAGTATTCCAGTGGGGCCGAGTTTGACTTTTGGTTTGGGATATATGTGGATGTGAGAAAGTGGTTGAGGGTTTTGGAGCATATCACTAAGCACTTTGAGCAAGCAATCCATTAAGAAACACCTCATCCCCTTTTAATAGTATTGGCTTTCCTATGGACTCAATGTGATCTTGGATCACTAAAATAGAAAATGTAGAGTCCTGAGCTTTGAGCTTGAGCCAATCCTACGTCCTTATCATTTTGAAGGGGTTCCACATCCTCTAGTCAATGCCACTCCATTTGTTGAACTTGTATGAAATATACTAGATGAAAACATTAGTCCAACAAGATATATGTTGACATTAATTACCAAAATCACCCAGGGAGCACTTGTGCTTTCAGTCTCTCCCTTTTTGGTAATTGATGACAACATACATCAATGCTTTAGATAAAACTATGAAGGATAGCAAGTAAAGCTCTGGAAGGACATGTAACATGCATAGGCTCCCCTACATGCATGCAATCATGTAAATATGGAATGTAAGAACATGTGAAAGCTTAGACATGACAGAGCAAGCAATGATTTACATGTATCTTGGCTATATGCATCAGAGCAAATGATATGAATATAGGAAGTGTATCCTCATGTTCAGGATTCCTTCTTGCAAACAATATGTACATTAGCAAGAAATCTTCATGCACATGAGTGTGATGCATATACTTACCTTGTGATCTTGAGCTGGCTTATGAAGGGATGAACCTGAGTAAACAAGGTTAGATAACACAGGTACATCTACTAGATAGAGCAACAAAATAGGTCACAAGAGTACCAAGATTGGGATAACATGTAGAGAGTGAAAACTGGGTACTCTAGAATACAAACATGTCCCCAAAGGTAAAAGATATGCAATGAATTCAAAGACTTTCTTCCCTAGCAGTGTTTCTCCCCCTGAATCTCATATTGGATAATGGAAGAAAGTAGGGAAACAGAATCAGAGCAAAACATATCAGATCAATAACATAGACATGTGACTTCTCTCCTCTTGAACACCAAGCATCTGGGGCATGTGTGATTCCTTTCTCCTCTTGAAGAGATGTTCTTATTGATGTGAACTCTCTCCCTTAAGCTTTGAACTCTCTCTCCCCCTTAAGCTTTGATGTGAACTCTCTATCCCCCTTTGACATCAATTTCCAAGAAGGGATCTTCTGGAGTGAGAGTCAAAATATTTTTGGTCCTTGAGTCATAGAGCAGAGCAGTATATAAAATGTGATGCTGGTAGAGGACAAGAATCATGGAGTGGAGCTGGAGCAAATTTGCAGGATGCAAATGATCAATTGGGTTCCTCAATACTGAAATCGGTAGCACCGAGTTATTTCATTCGGTGGCACCGAGATGGTTCGGTTTGACCAAAAGAGGCAAATCGGTGGGTCCGAGTTCAACACTGAGAGAACAATTTTCCATCTTAGCTCACTAGTCAAAAAGATCTCACAAAGATTTGCAAGGAATTAACTGAAGATTTGCAATGAATTGGATGCAGAAAATGCAGAACAGAGAAAAGAAAATCTAGATGAAGTTTTTTTTGTTAAGAGAAGGGGAACAAAATGCAAGTAATAAATGCAAGGAACAAATAAACACTAGAGAACTTCATCTAGAATTGGTCGGCGACAAAGTCACCTATGCTAGAGTATATTGACTTAGGAGTCAAGTGAAGACACTTGATTATAGGTCATACTCATCGTTTAAGCTCAAAATGGGGTTGCCATTTCTCGTTTAAGCATTTTGATTTATTCACATCTTGTTGAGCTTCTTTCACCCATGAGTTGGGGGTAAAGCTTCTCTAAGATGGAATAACATACCTATGGTGGTGGTGTTGATCTTGATCATGTAGTTGAAGTTGTGTGTGTTGCTCAAGGTTGATGTAGTTCATCAAGTATTGGAAGCACCACTTGTAGTTTGAGTTCATCTACCTACATGGGTTAGATTTGCAAGAAAGAGCACTTGTGTATCCAAAATGACAATCATGAGAACTTGATACCAAGTGAAATTTGATATATAGAAATTGTCAAAGGATATGTTGAAAGAATTCATGCTTCCTTGTCTTCAGCCACCAAATTGTAGAGACTTGGTGATGTAGAGATTGCTCAAGATGTGAGTGAGTTGCAATTCCGTGGATTTAGATTCATCCAAGCGCCTACAAGGGTTATATAGCATGCAAGAGTACAAATATATCGAAGACATATGATCAACATCATAAGAGAAATATCAAGGATTTGTCAAAGACTCATGTCTTGCATGTATCCAAATGGAGTTCCTACTCCAAGTTTGAGGCATCAATAATGTTCAATTCACCTCTCAACCTGCAAAACACTTTCTCATCAAGTGGTTTAGTAAATATATCCGCTAATTGCTTATCAGTGCGAACATGTTTAAGATTGATATCACCCTTAGCAACATGATCTCGAATGAAATGATGACGAACTTCAATATGCTTATTTTGAGAATGTTGCAGAGGATTATGAGCAATCTTAATAGCACTTTCATTGTCACAAAGCAATGGTACATGTTTTGCAGATATCCCATAATCTTTAAGAGTTTGGGTCATCCAAAGCAATTGAGCACAACATGAACCAGCGGCAATGTATTCCGCTTCGACGGTGGATAAAGATACCGAGTTTTGTTTCTTGGAGGACCAAGACACAAGAGATCTACCAAGAAATTGACAAGTACCCAAAGTGGACTTTCTATCAACCTTGTCACCGGCATAGTCCGAATCGGAGTAGCCAACAAGATCAAAAGAGGACATCTTAGGATACCAAATGCCAAAATTTGGTGTATGTATTAAGTATCTCACTATCCTTTTCACAGCCTTAAGATGACATTCTTTAGGGGCTGCTTGATATCTCACACACATGCACACACTTAGCATAATATCGGGACGGGAGGATATAACAATGAACCAATCATAGAGAGGTAAACTTTTTGATCAACCGGTTCGCCATCCTTAGTCAAGTCAAGATGTCCACTAGTAGGCATGGGTGTACTCATACCTTTGTATTCTTGCATGTTGAACTTCTTGAACAAGTCCTTGGTATACTTTGTTTGAGAAACAAAGGTACCCTCCTTAGTTTGCTTGATTTGCAAACCGAGAAAGAACTTGAGTTCACTCATCATAGACATCTCAAACTATTCCGACATTAGCTTTCCAAACCTTTCACTAAAATGTGGGTTAGTAGAACCAAATACGATATCATCAACATAAATTTGGCACACAAATAATTCATCATTAACCCTTTTAGTAAAAAGAGTGAAATCTATTTTTCCAATCTCAAAGCCTTTTTCAATAAGGAACTTGGTCAATCATTTATACCACGCTCTAGGAGCTTGTTTAAGACCATAAAGAGCTTTGTGAAGTTTGTAAACATGATCGGGTTTCTTAGGATTGACAAAGCCGGGAGGTTGTTTAACATAAACTTCCTCCTCAATTTCACCATTTATAAAATCACTTTTAATGTCCATTTGGTACAATGTGATATCATGGTGATTAGCATAAGCAAGTAAGATGCGAATGGACTCAAGTCTAGCAACGGGGGCATATGTCTCACCATAGTCCATACCTTTGCCTTGAGTGTAGCCTTGGGCGATGAGACGTGCTTTGTTGCGGATGACTTGACCATCTTCGTCTTGCTTGTTGCGAAATACCCATTTGGTACCAATGATGTTGTGGTTGTTGTCGGGCTTCTCGACCAATGTCCACACTTGATTTCTCTCAAAGTTGTGTAGCTCTTCGTGCATAGCATTCATCCAATCCGGATCATCAAGAGCATCTTCAACCTTCATAGGTTCAGGGTTAGATATGAAAGAGTAATGTTCACAAAAGTTAGCTAAACGAGATTTAGAGCGAGTGATTCTCCCGGTATGGATATCATTGTAGATTTTCTCTACGGGATGATCTCTAGCAATTCTTGCTCTAACTCATGAAAGCTTTTGCTTGGGTCGGGGTGGAACATCCTCTTCATCATCATCATCTTCTTCTTCTTCTTCTTGTCCTTCTTCATTGTTGTTGGAGTTGTTTTCCCCTTGTGGAGGTGGAGAAGGAGGTCGATGATGAGGACATCACTAACAAGGTTACACCCACAGCCCCACCTGACACATATACATGACCAATTACTAGAGCTCGTGCACGCCAATTAAATTACCAGGTACTTTCGTTTCTTAGTAATGATTCTAATGTTTATGAGAATATGATGCTGCCTAAATTGGATACATTTGTATTGCTTACAAATGAAGGGCCTAGCTTGGACAAGAAGGATGAACATTGGAGCAAGATCAAGCATGGATATTATGGCATGCGCAAGGGGAACAAGAACAGAGTTACAAGTGATGATTTCAGGACTTTGAAGCCACCGTAACGAGTGCGTGAAGCCTTGGACGAAATATACAAGATGCCACTTCATAAATTTCGTCCAGAGGCTATTATAGGTGCTGTGTCACCTTATTATTGGGCCACATGTAATTTCGAAATACTTGAGTATAGGCTGTTTTTAGAGTCCGTATGTGTGGGGAAACAAGAGTTAGGGTTGGTTTCGGACCCTTCCTCCAAGGGCCACGAAATTCCCCCCTCTTCCCCCATATATACAGCCCTTAGGGCGTCATTTAGACTTTGGGTTTTGTTTAGGTTAAAGTTCGCCATGGCTGCAACTTTGCGTACTTCATTTGTGTTGAACGACCAGACAAAGACGTCACAGAACCCCACCTTGATCAATAATGTTTTCCTCTTATATTCGCAATATCAAGATTGCAATCTTAGTTTCTTTCTTGTTCTTCATTTGCTTGCAGGAAATAGACCCTCGTGGTCAGGTTGATCGTGCTCTGGCGTGGTAAATAACCTCTCGGAGTTGGTTTAGCGATTGCTAAGCCGCGACGTCCTCGCACGTTCGTAGTCGGATCGACAAAGTCGACTTCCTCCAGAACGATAGCCACCATCCCATCGAAAGACGTGACACCTTTGCCTCTATCAAGTGGTATCACATTTCCAGGTTGCTCGGTGAGATTTTACAGTTTTTCGTAGATTAGATCGAGTCTGTTCTTCATACCTATAGTCCACGAAAAAGCCAAACAAAAATTAGGGTTAGTTCCTCATATCCGAACCAGTTTGAGCCCTCGCATAGTCTTTTCAGTATTTTGCTTTGTTGAATTTGCGGTTGCATCGTTGTGTCAAGTTGCTGGTCTTAGCGTCTAGTCTTTTAGAGTTTCGAGTTCTAGTCATAAGTTGTCACGCCGCGGCCGCAACATCTTCATCGCTACTGCCACATACCACCACCGATCCGTATCCATATACCACCATCAAGTCGTATCCATATACCACCACCGCTGCCATATTCTACCACCATATACCCACCACCAATACGAGTTCTTTTCGTTTTAGATTGGCTTTCGAGATCCATCTAGTTTCGGTTTCGTGTTTCCTTGCGTGAGTAGGTCTCGAGAAAAAAAATCGGCAGGTGAAAATATTTTTTTCCCTATCCCGTTTTTAGGCTTTTCTAAGTCTTTTGAGACACGTGCCATCATACTGTTTTTCCCGCACTTTTTCGTCGTCGCTGCCGTGATTCCGAAAAGAAATTCATCAATTTTATTTGTGCCTATCATCTTAGTTTGACTTGGGAAGAGTTTTGAGACACCCGCCATTATAGTGATTTTCGGAAAAAAAGAGCGCTAAAAAAAAGAGACGAAAAAATTTCAGAGTGTGCTTTCCCCTTGATTACGTGCAACGCCGTGATTTTGTTAGTGTTCTAGGCTCACGTCTCTAGTACGGTCTAGTCTAGGACCAGCACAATACCGTCGTTGAGCGTTTATTCAACTTTGCATCTCTGAATTGATTATTGCTGACCCTTTTTGCTACCATCTTATAAGCCTTCCCAGCTCCACATACATCTACGTCGTGCGTTTGACTCTCCCTGGTAATCGTTTTATCCAACCTTTGAGAGTTTTGACTACCACGGTTGCCGATCACCACCTCCTGCTGGGTAAGAACTAGTAAGAATTTGAGATTTGCTTGACGGATTTGTGACGCCCCACCACCACCATTTTCTAGTAGTCTGTAGGATCATATTTTTGTGTGTTTGTATTGCTGCTAACCATGCCAGGATCACAAGTCGACGAGACTGACTGGGAGAACATGTCAAACAAGGAGTTGCATGATAAATTTCAGCAAATGATGGGTCAACAAGTAGAAGATGTGATGACCAGTTTTGACAATGCACTAGTGAGGATGGATGGCATTGAGAAGTCAATTGACACCAAGTTGGATGCCACATTCGCTGAAGTGGTTGCGCGTCTACCTCCACCTGCTGCACCGTTGCAACAACAACAACAACCACCTTCACGTCGCGAAATCGCCCTCCGCGAAGCGAGCCGTGTCACTCTTCAGCCTGGCCAAACTGTTGGTGCTGCGGTTGATACTTCTGTGGCTCCTGCTGCTGCTGAGGAGGAGGACGATTACGCGGGGGATTACGAGGATGAGGTTGATCAAAAGGAGAACTACGTGCAACAGCCAGCACCACAACCACCAGGTCGTCCACATGCAAATAATTGCTATGGTAGGGCTGCACCACACCCTCAGGTACGCGATCATGACCATCTCCCTAAACTAAAATTGAATATTCCACCATTTGAGGGTAGATATGTTCCTGATATATATCTTACTTGGGAGTTAGAAATCGAACAACATTTTACTTGTTTAAAAAATCCCGAGGAGAGACGTGTTGCTACTGCTCTTTGTGCTTTCACTAGTTTTGCTTGTGTGTGGTGGTCTGAATATAGTAGATTACATCCGGATAATATTCCAACTACTTGGGCTGCTTTGAAAACTGCTATGCATACTCGTTGGGTTCCACCATATTATCAACGCGAATTACTTCAGAAATTGCAGCGTTTAAGACAAGGAAAAAATTCTGTAGAGGAATATTATTAGGAATTACAAACTGGCCTGATTAGATGTGGTATTGTTGAGGATAATGAGGCTATGCTTGCACGTTTTATGGGTGGCTTAAATAGAGAGATTCAGACAATTCTAGAGTATAAGGAGTATAATAATATCACTCGTTTATTCCATCTTGCTTCCAAAGCTGAACGTGAAGTGCAGGATCGACAGGCCTTGGCACGAACTAATTTTTCTGCAGGTCGACCTTCATCATGGACACCGCGTGCATCATCTACTTCAACATGTCCGGCTGCACCACCGCCTACTTCATCCGTCACTTCTAGCCGTGATAAGAGCAAACATGCACCACCACCAGCAACCAGGAGTACACCTTCCGTTCTTGCGCTGTCAGGCCCAAGATGCGATTCTGTCCCGATCACATGACACTTACGTGATTGGGGCACAACCGCATTTCGGGCGCTTAGCAAGATGGATATCATTACACCGTACCATTACAAACATACATGGGAGATACAACAATACATACAAGTCACATGAATACAACAACATCAATACAAGGCATCCGACTACGGATGCAAACATGAAAAGCTCAAAGACATCCATCTGCTATCCCAGGCAGTCAACCCGGAACCTAACCCAAGACTGAAGAAGAAGAAGAAGAAGAAAGAACTCCAACACAAAGGACATCGCTCTCGCATCAAGTCATCGGAAACCTGCACCTGCACCTGTTGTTGTAGTATCTGTGAGCCACGAGGACTCAGCAATCCCATAACCATGGGTAACAAGACTAGCAAAGCTTAATGGGAAATGGAAGAGGTAAAGTGGTGAGGTTGCAGCAGCGGGTAAGCATAATATGGTGGCTAACTTACGAGTTCAAGAGTAAGATAAGCATCCACGCAAGCGGTCGCAAACTAGTAATGATCGCTAAAGATCATGTACTACCTACGAGTCAAACATAACCCCACCGTGTTCTCTTCTCAAAGTGAAAAGAGACAGTCACGGTTACTCACGCGGTTGTGTGTTTTACTTCGGATCCTCTGTCAAGTTTTCTACAATCGGACATTAACAAATTCCAATCTGCCACATAACCGCGGGCACGGCTTTCGAAAGATCATAACCCTGCAGGGGTGTCCCAACTTAGCCCATCACAAGCTCTCACGATCAGCATAAGTAATAATAATATTACCCCTTATTTTAGGGAAGGCCCGGTCAGACTCGGAATTCCCGGTGCACAAGACATTTCGACAATGGTAAAACAAGTCCAGCAAGACCTCTCGGCGTGCCGACACCCTGATAGTAGCCACGCGTATCTCGCCTCAGGCCACGACCGGATGGGCGATGCTAGGTAAAACCAGTCCTTGGGTTTCCCCAAGGTGGCCCTGCAGGCTCCTCGTTTGGGACCAACACCATCAGCACTGCCGCCCTGCTATGTAGAAAGAATCATCGGGTAGCGCTAACTCCCTATGCAATTAATTAATTAATTAAGTTTTTATTATGATCAAATTAAAACCAATGTTGGGCCTTGTTGGAGGAGTTTTATTCAAAGACGAACTGTCAAGGGGTCCCCATATACCCAACCGTGTAAGGAACACAAAATCAAGGAACATAACGCCGGTTTATCGGTTCCTAAGGTGGCATGAGTGGAACAAAACACCGAGCAAAAGTCCAAGCCTTCCACCCATTGCCAAGTATATAGGTGTGTTAATAATAATAATAGATATTGTGATATTCCCAAAGCATCAAGTTCCAATATGGAACAAATCTTCATCTTCACCTACAACTAGCAACGCTATAAGAGGGGCTGAGCAAGCGGGTAACATAGCCAAACAACGGTTTGCTAGGAAGGTGTCAATGGTTAGAGGTTTCATGGCAACAAGGAGAGGGGCTGACAATAATGATGGGTAGCGCGACATATAACGATAGCATCAAGACATCTAGCATAGCAACGATAGTAAAGGTATCCAAGGTGATGGTCATCTTGCCTGAGATCCTGCAAGGAAGAAGAAAGGGTCCATGAAGTAGACGAAGAAGAAGCCTCGAAGACGAACCACATGTAGACGAACGAATCCTCACGATCGCAACGGAAAAGAACTAGCGAGAAGAAAGCACACAACAAGGTAAACACACAACACAAGAACATGACAGGATGCTCAACCAAGTATGATGCAAGACAAGTCTATATGATGCAAAACATGACAAGGGATGAAGCACACAAGAACAACACAAAACAACAAGTTTAAATGAGGCCGGAATCAACACATAACCATTCCGGTAAGTCCTCATATGCACATTTGGAATTTGGTCCAGATCTGAACAAACCTTAAGTTAAAGTTGTTAAACATCAAGTTAACATGCACCATGATGATCTACTCGAAATTCTATTCAAGTTATATATCAAGTTTGTTTAATTCGGAGCTACGGCCTAGAAGATATGAGCAAAACAAGACAAGCATGTCATCAGTGCAAGATGCACCCAAGCATCACGCAAACACACTCCAAACATGTAAACAACATGATATTATGCTTCTACATGTAAAACCACACAAGTTTCATATAGGTCACGCTCAAAACGGAGCAACGGATCAACACATACACACGAAACAAGATATAGCAACAAGCTGTCCAAAATCAGCAACATAGCAACTTTGGAGCAAGGTATATATATGCTAAAGCACCCAAACATGATAACAAGAGGCATGGATGTGAAATAGACATGATACTTAACAAGCATGAACTTAGAACACACCCAAAATCTTGCTGGAACACAATTAACCAAGCATGGCAAGTTGCAATAAATTTATCCAGACTTAGCCAAAATCTGGGAAGGCAAAAACATCATCACGATGCTGCCTTCGGAGGCACAAAACAACAAGCATATCAACTCTACTAAGTATATAAAGATCATGGACATGTAATAGACATAGCATACATCAAACAACTCCATTGGAGCAACTCCATAGGAGGCATGGATCAATAACAACAAGCTTCACCAAATTGATCATGCTGATAACAATCTGACTGCTAAATTTATAGCAACTTGAGAGCAAGAAATAAATAAGCTACAGTAGGCCATATATGCAAATAAGGGCATGGATGGATAAACAATAACATGGACAACAAGACATGATCATTGGCCATACTAAAACAAGCATGGATTTGAGTGAGGCATCAAGCAAACATAGCATCAGGTTAACAGATTCCAGACTTAGCAGTTTTTCAGTAAGTATAAAACAGCAACATTGGCATGGCATGTTTACAAGCTTGTTTAAGTCACCTCAAGGCATAACATGGAAAGTGCATTGCACCACAGAAAATACCGAATGATTGTGCTTCTAAAACATATAGACATGTGGCATGAAGACAAACACATCAATAGCAATGAGCAAGTGAAAACAACATCCCGTAACAAATTTCAGCACTTAACAGCCACATGCACTTTTGCAACAGAGGTTAACATGGCAATATGACACCTTACATGAATTCTACAGCAACCATCATGTAGAGCACTTCACAATGAACTTTTTGACATATCACACACCCCATTTGGATAAACATGCACAAAGTTATCACATCTCAAACATGCTAACAAAATTACAGGTAACAACAGTTTTAAACTTATAGCACTCTTGCAACGATGATTAGGGCATCAAGATGAACTCAAACAAGCATGCCACAATGGAACAAAATGAAGAGCATGTCACCACGATCATTTTGACATATTATTCACTCAATTTGGACATACACACAAAAAGATACAGCCATGAAAACATGCATATATTTTTACAAAAGGGCCAGGGACTTAGTGGCAAAAACTACCTCCTCGGGGTGGACATTGTCCAGCTGTGCGGACGTGTCCGTCGGTGCTGACGCACGGGGCCCACTTGAAAGTGGCACAAAAGAGGGGGAGGCGGACATGTCCGGGCACCAGGCGGACATGTCCGTCGGTGCGGTGGCGTCGGGCCAACTGGCCAGTGGCTCCGGGGAGGTCAACATGGCCAGATCCAGATCGGATCGAACCCGCTGAGATGAGGCAGGGCGGCGGCGCACGTCGCTCCGGCGAGATGCAGCGGTGGGGAACGTCGGCGACGGCGCTGGAGGCACGGGATCGGGCGGTGAAGCAAGGCGGCGACGGGGAGCGAGGGGCCGGTGGCAGAGGTCGATGCGGAGGCGGCCGAGGTCACTGGCGAGGGAAGCACGGCGGCGGGGTGAACGTCAGTGGCGGGGCCGTGCGCAGGCGGCGGCGGACGAAGGACCTGGGGTCGGTGGCGGAGAGCGAGCGGGGAGGCGCGTGGCTCGGTCGAGCGGGGCGCGGCGGCGGTCGGCTCGGGCCCGCTTCGGCCCAGGCGGGCTGA
>LR738712.1:319365666-319376769 GCA_902687465.1 Secale cereale | reverse complement strand
GATCGCGATCCGACGGATCCGATCGCGAGGGGGTTTAGGCAAGCCTAGGTGGGCTGTGTAGAGGAGGTGGGCTGTGAGGAGACAAGAGAAAAGAGGCCCGCGGGGTTTTCGAAGACCGAAAACGCCCGACATTTTATCCGGCGACTAGTGGTGCTATATACATCCGTTGGGCTATTAAAGGAGCTCCGAATGCGATGAAATTTGGCAGGTGGCCTATCTACACTATAATAAGACCACACGCCAAGTTTCATCCCATTCCGAGAACATTTTCCGACCACTCATAAAATAAATATTCAGAGATGCCGCAGGCGCGTGCGAGTGTGTCTGGGTTCAGAACGGACAACGGAAAGGACGAGGGGGTCGGACGGATGCATGTTTTGAAAACAGGATGATGCAACACACATGATGACAAGGCAAAGATGCAACACGCAAGCAGATGACATGGAAACGGCGACGAATAACTGACTGACACCTGGCGCATCGGTCTCGGGGTGTCACATGCGCAGAGCTCTTCTTCATCCATGGCATCCAATGGGCCAACACATGATGTTATATGTCATCATTGCACTGGTCGTGGTCACTATGCGAGCAAATGCCCATCGCAGTGTGTCATGATTTCTACCGAGGATGGTGGTTATGAGTCCGCCAGTGACTATGATGAGGATATTTTGGCTCTTATTACACGTGAAGAACATGGTGGAGATGATTCTGAAAATGAGACGCAATACATGGCACCTGAAGACGCTGACAGGTATGAATCTTTAGTTGCTCAACATGTTTTGAGTGTGCAGGTCACACAAGCGGAGCAAAATCAGAGACATAATTTGTTCAATACAAAGGGAGTTGTGAAGGAATGTTCTGTTCGCGTCATCATAGATGGAGGGAGCTGCAACAACTTGGCTAGCATGGAGATGGTGGAGAAGCTATCTCTCACCACAAGACCACATCCACATCCTTAATACATCCAATGGTTCAACAACAGTGGCAAGGTTAGGGTAACACATACTGTTCGTGTGCATTTTAGTATCTCCACATATGCTGATGATGTTGATTGTGATGTGGTACCCATGCAAGCATGTTCCTTATTACTTGGTAGACCATGGCAATTTGATAAAATTCTGTACACCATGGTAGAAACAATCAGTATACTCTTGTTCATAAGGATAAACATATTACTTTGCTTCCTATGTCTCCTGATTCCATTTTGAAAGATGATATTAATAGAGCTAATAAAGCAAAATAGGAGCAAAATAAGAGTGAAAATCAGCTTGTGGCAAAAGAATTTGAGCAAAAAATGAAGCCTAATAACACACCATCATCTCATGTTGCATCTGAAATTAAATTAAAAAGTGGATGTTTACTTGCCACCAAATCTGATATTGATGATCTAGATTTAAGCGAATCTGTTTGCTATGCTTTTGTGTGCAAAGAGACATTATTTTCATTCGAGGACGTGCCTTCATCTTTGCCTCCTACTGTCACTAACATTTTGCAGGAGTTCGCGGACGTCTTTCCACAAGACGTGCCCCCGGGATTACCACCTATTCGAGGGATTGAGCATCAAATTGACTTAATTCCCGGTGCATCGCTACCCAACCGCGCACCATACCGTACCAATCCACAGGAGACAAAGGAGATTATGCGTCAGGTACATGAGCTACTCGACAAAGGTTATATACGCGAATCCCTTAGTCCTTGTGCTGTTCCTATTATTCCAGTGCCAAAAAAGGATGGTACATCGTGTATGTGTGTTTATTGTAGAGGCATTAATAATATTACTATTCGTTATCGTCATCCTATTCCTAGGCTAGATGATATGCTTGATGAATTGAGTGGCTCTACAATATTCTCCAAAGTTGATTTGCGTAGTGGATACCATCAAATTCGTATGAAATTGGGAGATGAATGGAAAAAAACATTTAAAACTAAGTTTGGTTTATATGAGTGGTTAGTCATGCCTTTTGGGTTATCTAATGCACCTAGTACTTTCATAAGATTAATCAATAAAGTTTTACGTGCTTTCATTGGACGATTTGTGGTAGTATACTTTGATGATATATTGATTTATAGCATTTAACATTGCAGATTTGAAGCCTTACTTGGGTGAGAAAGATGAGCTTCCGTCGAGGACGACTTCAATTCAAGAAGGGTAGAATGACGAGGACATCACTAACAAGGTTACACCCACAGCCCCAACTGACACATATACAGGACCAATTACTAGAGCTCGCGCACGCCAATTAAATTACCAGGTACTTTCGTTTCTGGGTAATGATTCTAATGTTCATGAGAATATGATGCTGCCTAAATTGGATACATTTGCATTGCTTACAAATGAAGGGCCTAGCTTGGACAAGAAGGATGAACATTGGAGCAAGATCAAGCATGGATATGATGGCATGCGCAAGGGGAACAAGAACAGAGTTACAAGTGATGATTTCAGGATTTGAAGCCACCATATTGAGTGCGTGAAGCCTTGGACGAAATATACAAGATGCCACTTCATAAATTTCGTCCGGAGGCTATTATAGGTGCTGCGTCACCTTATTATTGGGCTAGGCCCATGTAATTTCGAAATACTTGAGTATAGACTGTTTTTAGAGTCCGTATGTGTGGGGAAACAAGAGTTAGGGTTGGTTTCGGACCCCTCCTCCAAGGGCCACGAAATTCCCCCCTCTTCCCCCATATATACAGCCCTTAGGGCGTCATTTAGACTTTAGGTTTTGTTTAGATTAAAGTTTGCCATAGCTGCAACTTCGCGTACTTCGTTTGTGTTCAACGACCAAACAAAGACGTCACAGAACCCCACCTTGATCAATAATGTTTTCCTCTTATATTCGCAATATCCAGAGTGCAATCTTAGTTTCTTGCTTGTTCTTCGTTTGCTTGCAGGAAATAGACCCTCGTGGTCAGGTTGATCGTGCTCCAGCATGGTCAATAACCTCTCGGAGTTGGTTTAGCGATTGCTAAGGCGCGACGTCCTCGCATGTTCGTAGTCGGATTGACAAAGTCGACTTCCTCCAGAACGATAGCCACCATCTCATCGAAAGACGGGACACCTTTGCCTCTATCAGATGAAGTTCATCTTGATGCACATCCTCGTTTCCTTCGTCATGGCATGTCCCACTTGTGGATGCCTCCAAGTCAACTTGTGGTTCACCTTGTCGTGAGGTAGGAGCTTCCACATGAACAGACGAAGTACTCTCTTTCACCTCCGTTGGACGGATCTTGCCAATAGACAAGTCTTGAATTTGTTCCGAAGGATCTTTATCTCCTACATCAATTGGCAATTTCTCTATTTGCGAGCTGTTAGATTCATCAAACTTCACATCTACCGTCTCTTCAACCTTTCGGGTGAAATTGTTGTAGACACGGTAAGTGTGAGAGTTTGAGCCATCACCAAGTAGGAAACCTTCATGAGATTTAGGAGCAAATTTAGAACGACGATGCTTATCAAGAATGTAGCACTTTGAGCCGAATACTCGAAAGTATCCAACTTGGGGTTTGTTACCAGTGAGAAGCTCGTATGCCGTCTTGCCGAGAAGCTTGTGAAGATACAAGCGATTGGTTGCATGACAAGCTGTCTCAACCGCTTCCACCCAAAAGTGTCTTGGCGTCTTGTATTCGTCAAGCACCGTTCTTGCCATTTCGATGAGTGTCCGGTTCTTCCTCTCAACAACTCCATTTTGTTGAGGCATGTACGTAGCCGAGAACTCATGTGAAATCCCTTCTTCGTCAAGAAAGGTATCCACATTTGCGTTCTTGAACTCCGTTCCGTTGTCGCTACGAACCTTCTTGATCTTCACTTCAAATTGATTTTGGGCCTTCCTAGCAAAGTATTTGAAGATCTTTTGGACCTGCGATTTATCATCAAGAAAGAACACCCATGTAAATCTTGAAAAATCATCAACAATGACTAATCCAAAAGAGTTAACACCGAGGCTTTTGTAAGCATTGGGACCAAAAAGATCCATGTGAAGTAGCTCAAGTGGTCTTCTAGTAGTCATGATGTTCTTCACGGGATGACTTCCTCCAACTTGTTTTCCTGCTCGACTAGCACTACAAAGTCTATCCTTGTCAAATATAACATCTTTAACACCAAGGATATGATGACCTTTAATTAGCTTATCAAGATTTCTCATGCCGACATGACCTAACCTTCTATGCCACAACCAACCTTTAGAAGATTTAGCAATAAAACAAGTGCGAGATTGGGCTTTCTTAGTGAAGTTAACAATGTATAGGTCACCTCTACGAATGCCGATAAAGACCATGGTATGATTATCTCTACGAAAGACTTGGCAATCAACATGAGTGAATATCACATTTAAACCAAAATCAGCTAATCTAGACACAGAGAGAAGATTATATCCAAGAGATTCTACAAGCATGACATTCTTAATTGAGCTATCGTTGGATATGGCCACCTTACCAAGGCCAACAACTTCACCCTTAGAGTTTTCACCAAAGGTAACATACTTTCGTGGACCATCATTTCTAGCAAGCTCATCAAACATGTCTTCATCTCCGGTCATGTGATCCGTGCAACCACTATCAAGCACCCATTCCTTTCCTCCGGCTGTGTAACCACGAAGATTTGCCATAAGACCGAAGTGTCTCATTTGTTCATCAAGATCATCCTCATCGTAGTATCCATGTTCCTCACCATGATGTGATTGATCAACACCTAGGGAGAGTGATTCATTAGAAGTATGATCGCAACAATGTTCATCTCTATGAATTCTAATGACTTCGGAAATGATATTGCTAATTATTCCAACATCTCCTTTGGCACGCATGAGTTCACGAATCTCAAACAAACAATCACCAAACTTAGGATCACTAGTACTCATCTTATTTAAGGCAATAGACTTATGGAGAATCTCATCCAGATTTTTCAAGGAATAATTTGGGAATCGTTCCTCTAGAAATCTCCATATAGTATAAGCACATTCAAAAGTTGGCAAACATATAAGCAAGTTTCTAGTCAATCCTCTAGTGATAAGATTAACAGTCCTAAGATTTCGAAGCATGTCAAGTTTCTCATTGAAAGTAGGATTCAAAACATCAATGGGGGGCATACAAGGATTATCAATGTACTTGTTCAAATGATATTCAGTGAAGATCTCAAGCATCTTATTTTTTCATTCATGAAAGTACTCTCCATGAAGCATAGGCACTCTACGTCTAATACTCCCCAACGTAAACTCATCCATCTTCCTCCAATGGTGATTAAACCGAACAAACGAAGACCAATGCTCTGATACCAATTGAAAGGATCGAGAAGAGTATGTGTCTTGAGGGGGGGGGTGAATAGACTCTGGCAAGAAAAGTGGCAGCCTTTAAAATACTTGAAGTTGGAGTGGAGATTTAGCACATGTTTAACTTTCACAATACACAACAAGCATGCATAAGAATAGTATATAGGTATTGTGAAGTAAATCATGCAACTTTGACCTCTTGACTAAAGCAAAATCTAGCCTTTTCCCAATTTTAGTTCTTGGGAGATTTTAGAAACTTAGCACTAGTCAAGCAATCAACCTACACATGCAATTCTAAGAGTATAGCAGTGGAATATAAAGCAATTGCATATGAAGGTAAAGGGAGGAGTTTGAAGGAGCAAACACAAGTGAAGACAAGGATGTTTTTGTCATGGTTCTGATAGGTGGTGCTATCGTACATCCACGTTGATGGAGACTTCAACCCACGAAGGGTAACGGCTACGCGAGTCCACGGAGGGCTCCACCCACGAAGGGTCCACGAAGAAGCAACCTTGTCTATCCCACCATGGCCATCGCCCACGAAGGACTTGCCTCACTAGGGTAGATCTTCATAAAGTAGGCGATCTCCTTGCCCGTACAAACTCCTTGGTTCAACTCCACAATCTTGTCGGAGTCTCCCAAGTGACACCTAACCAATCTAGGAGACGCCACTCTCCAAAAGGTAATAGACGATGTGTTGATGATGAACTCCTTGCTCAAATGCTTCAAATGATAGTATCCCCAACACTCAAACAGTTCCTCACAGATTTGGATTTGGTGGAATAAAGATTTGAGTGCAAATCAACATGGGGAAGGCTAGATATCAAGATTGACATGGTAGGAATGGAATATCTTGATCTCAACACTTGAGTAGGTGGTTCTTTCTCTAAACATGTATGATGGAAGTGTAAGTATGTTTTGATGTCTCTCTCCACGAATGAAGAGTGGGTGGAGGGGTATATATAGGCTCTGCACAAAATCTAACCGTTACACACAATTTACCAAACTCGGTGGGACCGATTCAGATAATTCGGCCAGACCGATTTAGTTCATAATGTGACCGTTAGACATTTCGGTGGGACCGATATGATCAACTCGGTAGGACCAATTTCATTAGTGTTAGGGCATAACGTAATCTCGGTGAGACCGATTACACAAACTCGGTGGGACCGATTTTGGTAATAAGCACACAGAGGGTTGGTCAGGCAAACTCGGTGGGACTGATTCGCTTGTTTCGGTTGGACCGAAACGTTACGAAGAGGTAACAGAGAGTTTGCAATGCTAACTCGGCGAGACCGATTCTCACATCTCGGTTGGACCTAAATGTTACAAATAGGAAACAAAGAGTTTACATTCCCATCTCGGTGAGACCGAGATCCCTATCGGTGAGACCGAAGTGATTAGAGTTTCATCACCCAGGGAGCACTTGTGCTTTCAAGAATTTACCTCCGTCACCTATGGTGGTGTGTCGAGACCATGTATTTCTTCAATAGGTGGTGAATTCTTAACATCTTTAGGTTTAGTACCTTTTTCTTTCATACATTTCTTTGCCTCTTGCATATCTTCGGGACTAAGAAATAATATACCCCTCTTCTTCGGAGTGAGTTAAAGCGGTGGTTCAGGAAGTGTCCATTGATCATAATTCTTCAATATATTATTCAATAATTTAGCAACTTGTCCAATAGTTCGTTCCCTGAAAACACAACCAACACAACTATCTAGGAAGTCCCTAGAAGCATCGGTTATTCCATAATAGAAGATATCAAGTATTTCATTTTTCTGAAGAGGATGATCAGGCAAAGAATTAAGTAATTGAAGAAGCCTCCCGAAGCTTGTGTGAGACTCTCTTCTTCAATTTGCACAAAGCTAAATATTTCCTGTAAGGGAGCTTGTTTCTTATGAGCGGGAAAATATTTTTCAAAGAAGTAATAAATCATATCCTGGGGATTACGCATACAACTAGGAGTAAGAGTGTTGTACCAAGTCTTAGCATCACCCTTTAATGAGAACGAAAATAACTTGAGAATATAGTAGTAGCGAATTTTCTCATCATGAGCAAATAGGGTGGCTATGTCATTTAATTTAGTATGATGTGCCACAACAGTTTCAGTTTCATAACTATGAAACGAATTAGATTCAATCAAAGTAATTAAATCTTGGTCAATAGAAAATTCATAGTCCTTATCAGTAACAAAGATAGGTGAAGTGGAAAACTTAGGATCATATTTCATTCTAGCATTTAAAGATTTTTCTTTCAACTTGCATAATAATTTCTTAAGATCATCTCTATCCTTACAAGCAAGAAAGTCCTCAGCTACCTCTCCCTACATAACATAACCCTCAAGTATATCAGGCAATTCATATCTAGGAGATCTAGATCTAATAGATTTTTCATAGTTTCCAGTTTCAAGGGCTTCATCAGTTTCAACAGTCTCATCAATTTCAGAATTCTCAGTATTTTTAATTCTAGCAAGTTGTTCATCAAGAAATTCACCTAGTGGCACAGTCTTATCAAGCATGGTACTAGCATCATCATAATCATCATTCATAGTAGAAGTAGCATCATCAATAACTTGGGACATATCCGAGTTGATAACAGCTTGTGGTGTTGCAAGCTTACATATAACTAAAGGAGAATCAAGTGCAGAGATAGATGGCAATTCCTTACCTCTCCTCGTCTTAGAGAGAAAGATCTCGGTTTTAATATCCTTCAAATTCTTCATAGTGATATCAAATATAAATCCCAAGTGAATCAACAAATATAGCTATGCTCCCCGGCAACGACACTAGAAAAAGGTCTTGATAACCCATAAGTATAGGGGATTGCAACCGTATTCGAGGGTAGAGTATTCAACCTAAATTTATAGATTCGACACAAGGGAAGCCGAAGAATATTTGTAAGTAGTAGGAGGTGAGTTGTCAATTCAACAACACCTAGAGATTAAATATCTACAGCAAAGTGATCAGTAGCACAGTAGTATGATAGTTTTGATAGCAGTAGTGACGGTAATAGTAGTAGCAATAGTTTTGTAGCAATTGCAACCGTAGCAACAGCAATAGTAACTTAGCAAGATCAATATGTAAGAAAACTCGTAGGCACTGTATCGGTGATATCGTTGGATAATATTCATCATGTAACCGTTATAACCTAGGACGATACGGAACTAGCTTCCGTTCATCGATATAATGTAGGCATGTATTCCGTAAATAGTCATACATGCTTATGGAAAATAACTTGCGTGGCATATTTGTCCTACCCTCCTATGGTAGCGGGGCCCATATGGAAACTAAGGGATATTAAGACCTCCTGTTAATAGATAACCAGATCAAAGCAATAACACATAGTGAATACATGAACTCATCATACTACGGTAATCATTGAAAGAATCCCAATTATTGTCACCTTATGGTATGTGGATCCTAACACGTAGTTGGTGCATATGACTTCCAAGATCTAAATGGTTCATATATGAAATCATGGCACTCGGGCCCTAGTGACAAGCATTAGGAATAGCAAATTCATAGCAACATCAATCTCCGAACATAGTGGATACTAGGGATCAAGCCCTAACAAAACTAACTCGATTACATGATGGATCTCATCCAACCTCTCGCCGACCAGCAGGCCTATGAAGGAATTACTCACTCCCGGCGGTGAGCATCATGGAATTGGTGATGGAGGATGGTTGATGACGATGAAGAAGGAAGAGCCCCCTCTTCGAAGCACCGAACGGACTCCAAATCTGGCCTCACGATGAAGAACAAGAGGTTGCGGCGGCTCCGTTTCATAAAACACGATGAAACTTCCTCTCCTATTTTTCTTCGAAAATAGGAGTTTACAGTGGCGGATTTAGGGTCAACGGAGCCCACTGGGCCCCAAGAGACACCTAGGCGCGCCTAGGGGGCTGGCACACCCTGGTGGCTCGTGGGCAGCTGGTGCACCCCCGCCAGGTGGTTCTCGCTCCAATAACTCTCTTTTATTCCATAAAAAATCTCCAAAAAGTTTCATCCAATTTCGAAAACCTTTATTTCTGCACAAAAAACAACACCAGGGTATTTTTTCTAAAAACAACGTCAGTTCGGGTTAGTTTCATGCAAATCAGAGTCCAAAACAAAAGCAAAAGCATTAGGAGAAGTGGATACGACAAAGACGTATCAAGGGGCAACACACGATTCATGATGAACCGATCTCACTCTGTGTCGGGACTATACGATTTTCGACGCACGCGCCACAAAAATGTTGTGCATGGTATTCAAACATGCATTCATTACCTCCATTTATATGTTTGGGACACATGCATGCAATGCTTGTCTCCGAATAGTACTCTCCCTCACGTGGTTATCAGGGGCAAGCCTATATATTCGTGGGCCTGCATCGACATCCATGATCACTTTGACCGTCAAATGAGAGAGGTTACCTGGTGCATTCTTCTTCTTTGGTTTGTATTACCGTAGTAGGTCATGGTGAGATTCCAGAAATAAGTTTCAGTGCATAAATACATACACATGAGTCCCCGTCACTGGCTCGAAGTGGGGTGTGACAGACATATATATAACACGTCGTCAACCCTTGCTTCATGTGGGGTTTTTAGCTCCTGAACACGGTGCCACATAAAAGTTGTGCATTGGGTATTCAAACATCACCCAACACTCCATACAAATGTTTGGGCCACATGCAGACAGTTGTTGTCTTCGGGCACTACTTGTGAGATTATCGGTGAGCTAGCCCGTGGGGTCATGTGGACATCCATCACTTCGACCAACAACAAGAGAGAGGTTGTACAACCAAGGTAGATGGTACATCTTCGTGAGATGCCCTCTCCCACCAACTCGATTGTGTGTGTGTGGGTGGGGGATTACTTCGCACTTTTGCTGAACCTCCGTGGGGTCAGGGATGTCCGGTTAATTTGTGAGGCACATGTGCCACATCAAAGTTGTGAGTCGGGTATTTAAATATCACACCACCCTTTTCATACATATAGTTGGGCTACTCGCAGGTGGTTCATATGTGGTCTCACCCATCTCGCGCCAGAAAGCACACATTTGTGGGGCCGCACATGGTCCACCTTTGACTTGAAGCGAAATGGGGCTGGGGTTTGACCATGATGGACTCCTATAGGTTTAGTGTTAAGGTAGGGTAAGATATTAGACCTAGCTATTTTGGGGCATGCGTTCATAGCTAGGATTCCCCTCCCACCGATATGAAGTGGGGGGGGGGGCACTAGCAAGACTATGCGCTTTGTGAGAAAGATGGCACATGAAAGTTGTGCATTGTGGGTTTTAACATCAAACCAGCCTTTTCATACATATTTTTGGTCCACATGCAAGTGTGTTCGTGTTCTCACCCTTTTCCACATTATTTGTGCCAAATTTATAAACTGTAGACATGTCAGATGATGCAACAGACATGGTTCACTGAGACTATCTGTGTGCTACGCCCGTGCCCTTGTCACTCACATCAACACAGTACATTCGGCTCCGCGAGGCTTCCCGCAATCTCAAAAATATCTACCCAAGTTGAGGGTTTTTCTATTTGATAACACACGGTTATTATTTTTCGACCATGTGTGATGTTTGTTGTTCACGCTCCCGCCTGCATCCCTAAAAAATATCTACTCGACTAGAGGTTTTTCTGTTTGATAGCACACGGTTGTTATTTTAGGACCGTGTGCGATGCATTGTTGCTCAATCCCATCATTAAAATTTTCAATATCCCTGCCATTTTACGCCTGCGTAGTAAATTTTCGGTAGGCGCGTCATTTCCTCAAACACCACCTGGCCCCCTCCACATACACACCCCAAAAACTCCGCGCGCGTGCACACACACACACACACACACACA
>LR738712.1:319128534-319363750 GCA_902687465.1 Secale cereale | reverse complement strand
ACACACACACACACACACACACACACACACACACATCCCCCATCACAACCACTCCCTCGCTTGAAACCCTAGCAAGGTCGCCACCGCCGCTGCAAGGCCTCCATTGTCAACATCTGCCAGTTTGCCCGTGCAACTTACCCATCGATATCCATACCCTAGCCGCCCTTAGTTTCTTAGATGATGCCTGCCAAAACATCCCCTTTCCCACAGATCCCCATCCCCACCCCCACTCTAGAGCGTCGCGGCCTAAGCCCAGCTATGCTTCCCATGGAAATCGAGGAACGAATGACCCAAAAGAGGTTTATCGTGACCTCTTCGCTTGATGTCTCCAAGGAGGCCGCCGAGGAAGCCGACAACCATCACTGGCCTTACAGCGGGCTAGATATGCTGGTATGTCACGGATGCTGGCTACAACATCGAGGTCATCGACAACGATGGCCTGACGTAGGATACTTCACAGGTTAAGTGGCCCACCCCCAACCCCTCGGGTTCAACCACCATCGATCTCATCCATGCCCCACCGATGTTCTCCTCTGGCTCGCTGTCAATAATTTTCCATCCTACAACGCCATTGAGGCCCATTTGTCATTTCTGAAGGACATGTTCTATGCTATTGGCTTGGCGTCCTCAGCTGCCAACTCAACCCTCATCAACGACGACCATGAGGAGGGCACCCTCTCCGGCTCTTCCAAGGGGAAAGAGCCCATCAACGACATTAGGGAGGGCACCCTACATCTGTGCTCTTCCAAGGAGAAGGAGCCCATGTGCGACAACATGGAGCGCACCCGGATTCCGTGCGCTTCCCATGGGAATGATCCCATCTTTGACAAGTGAGGAAACCCAAGATTTTTTTGCCGTGTTTCTTCACAGGGGGGAACCCATGATTTGTTTTGTTGAGCCGCTTTTGTAGTGTAGTGAGAATATGTCTAGTTTTAATTGCTATATTTGGTTGTTTGCAGTATGCCTTGTTTATTTCAGTTGTTCACAATGTGATGCTCTATATGTGCAACAATTTACTGTGCAATACAATTTCATCAATACCAGTTTCAACAATACAATAGGAATGAATATATTTGCTTGCTGTTAAGCCTATTATAGCTAGCATATTCCTCTTTTAATGTTTTGTGCTTGTTCAGTTGTTTGTATTTAGCATATGTCCAGTTTCAATTGCTATGTTTGGTTGTTCGTAGTATGCCTTGTTTATTTCAGTTATTCACAAAGTGATGGTCTATATGTGAAAGTACGAAGTGTGTAGTTAAATTTCAACAATACCAATATGAATGACTATATTTGGTTGCGGTTAAGCCTATTGTAGCGAGCATATGCCTCTTTTAATGGGTTTTGGTTGTTCGGTTGTTTGTAGTTAGCATGTCCAGTTTCAATTGCTGTATTTGGTTGTTCGTAGTATGCCTTGTGTATTTCAGTTACTCCCTGTGTGATGATCTATATGTGCAAGTATGAACTATGCAATTCAATTTCATCAATACTAGTTTCAATAATACCTCTATGAATGACTACATTTGGTTGCTGTAGAGCACGTTGTAGCTAACACACCTTTCCATTTTTATTTAACAATAACTAGTGTACTTAGACCGGCACAATACCAGCTTGAATGAATATATTTGCTTGTTGTTAAATGTTAGGCTATTGCAGTTAACAAACCTTTCCACTTCTTGTTTTGATTAACTAGCATGCTTAAACCTGCAAACTAAAGCTATCATTTGGACATTATGTTGTCTACCATGGATATATTTGGTTGATGCTTAGCCTGTTGCGCTTAAAATGCCTTTCGATGTACTTACACAGGACAATTTTGGGAACGACTGTTGTTTACCATAGATGTTAGTTTCATCCAATGGCTTATATATACTCACTGTTCAGGATATCGGTAGCTGGTACCATACAGGCCGGGGGCTTATAAGGGATTAGTCGTTGAATTGGGCATTTATTTGAATATATATGTAATCCATTTATCGGTAGGTTAACTAGGGCCATATATAATATATCCGAGGTTACCACTACAAAAAAGACACTTTCGTGATGATACATGTTTGTCACAGTAGGTCACGATTTTTGTCATGCTTGTACATCCAACCAAGATAGTGATAGTTGTGCTGTCGTAGAAGTGTTCCATGACAATACTGAAATTATCATCACGAAAGCGTCCACTTCCATGATGATAAACGACGCTTCATGCAAGTGCTTTTGTCAAGGGTGACCGACATGTGGCATCCACCATAAGGGCTTGCCGTTAAGCTACAGGCTCTGGTTTTGGATCCGATAACCCGTTAACAGCCATGACCAATGGCTATTTTGCACGTGTAAAATTCTCATTGGCCGGAGGAACCACGTGTCGTCTCCCCGTCGGGACAGATATCAATCGACCAATGGAAAAGACGGGCATATGGTACGTCGACATTTGTCATGGCCCATTTAGGTTAAAAGACTGGGCCTATAGAAATAAGCGTGCCGGCCCATTACCGGCCTACATGCGTTTGGCCCATTCGAAACCATGGCCCATACAGGTTATGCAAAATCGTCCCGTGAAAGACCCATTATAAATTTTACACCATTCCATCCCATCATCAGTTCCAGCCCGTTAACGGCCCGCTATGTCTTTTGGCTCAATTGCGGCCTGAGTTTATTTTGGCCTGTTAGTAGGCCAATATACGGATGGTCCCATTCAAAACCATAGCCCGTAGAAGTTACACAAAATCAACCCCTCAGG
This sequence comes from Secale cereale, assembly GCA_902687465.1. NCBI lineage: Eukaryota > Viridiplantae > Streptophyta > Magnoliopsida > Poales > Poaceae > Secale > Secale cereale. The sequence continues at coordinate 319,361,022 of LR738712.1, read as the reverse complement.
GGGCCATTATAGGTTTGACAACATTCCGACCCATCGTTAGTTTTAGCCTGATAAAAGCCCGCTATGTCTTCGGGCACAGTTGCGGCCCGAGTTCGGACTTTTAGCATGCCATTATAGATATTGGCCAATATCCTACCGGTACTTCTTTCGGCCTTTTGTTTCTAGCCCGTTATGTCTTTCGGCCTATTAACTGCCCGCCCCATAGTTGGGCCTTTGATGGTCCCACCTTACTTTGGGTCCCTTTCCAGCCCACATTCTCGAAGGCTAAATTCCTGTCCGAACCTTTCGGCCTGTTAAAATCCTATATTGTGCATTGGCCTTCATTTGGCACAAAACGCTTTAGGCTTCTTATGGCTCGACATGGAAACAGGCCGAGACAAAATCGACGCTTATTTCGACCCGCTAGAGGCCCGCAGGCCATATCCATTACCGTGACCCTATTGACCTTTCAGCCTGTTAAACGTCCTGGTATGAGACCTTGTACCAGGCCTAGTTGACCGGGCCATCTGGGCCATTATGAGCCGACATATATTAGGGTCCACTAACTAGTAGTTGACCAACCCTATTAAGACCTGTGTCGACTACCCACGTTTGTTTGTTCGGATGTCATCATAGGTAACGTTTGGGCGTGTTGGCCCCGTTTCAACGATAACACATACAAGAAATATCCTAATCTACATTATAACCTCTGGAAAACCTACACTATACAATAAAGAGATTAAAGCATAGAAACGAAGAATAATCCTACATTACGTAAAAAACAAATTAGAGCATATTACATCCACTGGGCATCATAGTTTGCCACCAGTGATAATAAAGCGTACACAAACAGCAAATTAAATACACTGGGCAAATAGAGCTCATACATCATGGACGCACATCAACAGAACTTACCATTTGAACTATAATCTCTTCAAAAAATAGGATTAGCCGGATTGAGGTAGGACAAATTTTAGTCTACAAAATCTCCAACTCCTTTGGGGTTACCTCAGTGTCTTGTTTCAGTTTTCAAACTCGTGCATCTGATATCTGCAACTCCAGTCTCAACGTGTTGATTACATGTTGAGACTCATATATGCATGTTGTCTTGCCACCTCTAGTTGATGCTCTAGAACATCAACACGTTCCAACTCCAATCCATAATCAATTGCTAACGGCCATGCCGCACTGCTATCAGATCTTTCTGTAGATATCACTTCATCTTGAAATGTTTCTATAAGTACACATGACTAGGAAAAAAATATAGTTACAACAGTGAAGCGAGCAAGACAGACTATCTTGTACTCCCTCCGTCCCATAATGTAAGAGTGTTTTTGACACTACAGAGGGAGTAAATGGCAAAACAATACTAACTATAATGTACATGTCATGAATCATAAGCAGGCGATATATAAAAATGGTAGTCTGTCCAGCACGCATACACAGATCTCTGTTAGCTCACCAAAGGAGTTGGGGCGAAATCCAAAACAGACAGGTCAGATATTGTGTATATGTAAGCAAGCAGTTAGCCATTTTGTAGCTCGTATTAACTAGCTGGAATATTGAATACCATGTTCCAAAATAGATATAGGGAGCATAATGAACTACAGAAGGATTCACACAAACCTACTACAGCAAGCAAAGTATGTGATCATTAGCCTCTTATAAACTAGATTGTATGCCTCATGCAGTAATAGTTGGTTAATAGACTTCAAAAGCTTCAGGCACACTTCGCGAGAGTAATGAAATGCTACGACATTTAATTATGTCAAGTAATAGTTATAACCCTGCATCAGAAATCATTGTTTGGGCATCTCATTTACTAAGGACAAATACTGAAATTGAGAAGAGCAATTTAACTAAACCCGAATGAAACAAGCAATTGAACTATTGAATTGGCAGCATGCATACATGCACGCCTCAATAACATCCTTAGGCTAGCTACATTTGAGTCAACTGATGTATCATCTATATAATGGAACAAGTAATGTAACATTGTTTGCCCCCTATGAAGTATCTCGACTAGTATGTAATCAAGATCCTAGTAATGATGGGGAGGCTGATGATGTGAACATGCGTTTGGTTATGACATTTATGACATCAAGAACTCTCCCATAATAGCAAGGAGTTTCTCACTATTCACCAATATAAGATGTTTTACATATTTAAATGTAGACTACATTCGTACTGAAATGAGTGACAGACACAGTATAATGTTTATAGACATCTGATTTACAAAAAAGCTAGAACATCTTATAGTACTGTGCAGAGGGAGTATTAATCAACAGCCCAATGACTAGGTTACAGGTGAAGAAGCCTATGCATGAACAATGTCAGACAAATAGGATGTCCTGGTAATTGTAATACAGTGACTTAGCATAACTGGTTGTACAGACTCAGCGCTGCTCTTCCTTCTCTTGCAAGGCTCCTTCCTAACATCTTGTACTTGGAAATCCCGAATCTTTGCTTCATTGCACCCCGTGTGCAAGGTGACACAAACTAGTTACTGGTCTCCTTACATGGAAGATAAAGATGCATACTTTCCAGTCTCTGAACAACACCAAAGCATGGATTTATAACAGAAGGACACGATAGAATGAAACATGCCACATCTCTTGCACACACTCAAATGAGCATTTACTATGTGTGAGTTGTGTAAAAACTAGGCGTACCTTCTAACTGGACCTCCAGGTACTCTTGGAGAGCCTTGTTTAGTGTACAGGAAAACCTATATGTCACCTATGAGTTATACAAGCCCCCACTATAGCAGCCCTTAGTGTGTAAATTGTTGAAAAACTCTGTTATGTAAAGAACAACAAGTAATCAAAGCAAACAGTTCTAGAATGGTTGGTTGATACAAATAAGTAATTGAAACTATGTGTGAGCAAATCTTGCACAACACTGAATTACATTGCAACAAAACAAGCATAGAAGTAGGCTTAAAGACCATCACTTGACTGAGCAGATTTATGAGGCATTTAAACATCATGTGCAACGTATGAACTAACATAACATTGCATATTTCAAATTCATCATTGCACATGTATTAAGTTATGCCATGTATGATGCCTAAATCTACACTATAGAAGGAATGAGAGATTCATCATTGCACGCTCAATTGAGAATTGCAGGTTAAGGGCCAGTTCTATTTCACCTTTTGAGAGCTTATTGTCAAAATAAGCCATAAATGCAAATAACTCGTTTTTGAGTTATGGGCATGGGCTTAACTTATTTCCACCACCATTTCCTTCACAATGAGAAAAACCTTGGGGGGCGGGGTGCTTCCCATGGAAGCTCATTTAAAATTGAAGGGAAGGGGATAGCGAAATGACTCTGCTGTGTGCCTATATTACACTCAAAATGGCACTGCTCACGTCCGCGGCACACCTGACCCCCATGTAAAAACAAACACACAAGCGTTCATTGCCCTACCCGTTCACTTCTCTTCTTCCCTTGCCCTCTACCTCGATCCCCTGCCTGCAGCGCTAGAGTTTATATTGAAAGCCGCCGCCATAGGTCCCATCTGGCCTGCCCCTCAACGATGCTCTATGCAGCTAGGCTACATGCCCGATAGGTAGGGCCCCATCTCCCCAGCTGCTCCTCCCTCACCCTCATGGTCTCAAGCGGCTGCTTCGCTATGGTCCGTACAACACTTTACTCCAGCGGTCGCTGCACAACTGCGGCCGACGCCCCACTCCGGCAGAAGGCACCTCGTTCCGCGTCCTCACATCCCTAGCCGTGGCCTTGAGGTGTTGTTGCAGGATGAGCTCATCCAACAAGGTGAGGTTCTCCTTTGATTTTTTGTGAAATTTTCTTTCTGATATGCTATACGATGAATTGCTATTAGCTGATGGTGTGGTTGCTATATGATGAGTTGGTATGAGCTGCTGCTGCTGTATGATGAATTGCTATGAGCTGTTAGTGCTATATGATAGATTGCTATGAGCTGTTGCTACAGCTATATGATGAATTGCTATGAGCTGCTGCTGCTGTATGATGAATTGGTATGAGCTGCTGGTGCTGGTGCTGCTATATGATGAATTGGTATGAGTTGCTGCTGGCGCTTCAATATGATGAATTGCTATGAGCTACTGCTATATGATGAATTGCTATGAGCTGCTGCTGCTGCTACTACTGCTACATGATGAATTGGTATGAGCTACTGCTGCTATTAGGATGCTTTCAGGTTGTGCTGCTATATGATAATAAGCAGCCACTAGGACCATGTTGTTTCTAAATGATGGTTCTTCATTTAAAATTGGGCAATGGGCTCTGTTTGAAAGACATTGACCAAAATAGATTATGCCAAGTAGATGATATATTTGTATTTGCATTTTAAACAATAGTGGCCAGTTTGAAGGAGGACAAGGTTGCAGCTTATCCTGACTAAAGGCGTTCTTCGCCTGCTAAAGCAGCCTTGACTTCGCCCCCGCCTCCGAGCCGCTGTAACGCGAGCCGACAATTGCTTCTGAGCCGATGTATATCAAGTCGCCATTGCCAACCTACCTCTGCTCCGAGCTCCCCAAGCTGCCAGCGGCGCCGTGAGCCGCCCTGTGGCCAGTTTCCCCCGTCGCTGCGTCTAGCATCTTGAAAACGCCGCCCGATCCGCCGCTGGAGCGCTGACCTCCGCCAAGATCCTTACTGGCCACAGCCGCCGCTAGCTCCGCCATCACTCGCCAGCCTTGTTTAGAGCTGCCGTAGCCTCGCCGCCGCCACCGCTAAGAGCCCCCTCTGTTACGAGTCACCCGCGCTCCTTTGTTACAGTTGCGTTCCACTTCCGCCACTATAATCCATGTCTCTGTTGTGCTAAGTCGCCTCCGCCTAAAGCCATTGCTCGCGAGCAGCAGTCAGGTTGACCCGGCCCTATCACCACAAGCCGACGACCATCATCAAGCCGCCATCCGCATGGCCTCACCAGTCCATGTTGCTACCTCGCCTCCAAGCCATCATTGGGCATCTCTGTCTCCAAGATGCCGTTACGACCGCGCCCGCTCGGCCTGAGCATCTCTGGCTGTGGCCGTCCTCCTAGGTTGCCGCCCGAGAGCCGCCCCGCGTTGGTCCGTTGCCTGCCATCGAGTCGACTCGCCTCCACCTTGGGTTGTGGCGGCAATCCGGCTTTTGTCTGCGCCTCAACCAGCCATGCCATGCCGACCTTGCTTCTGCGCATCAAGCCGCCATAGCCGTGGCCTCATTGAGCTGCTTCCGTCAACGTATCTCCGCCATGGGCTACATCGCTGGCACACCCCCGCGGATTCACCGCATTAGCCGCCATGGTCCAATAAGAGCCGCTCCTACCTCAACTCGGACGACCCCAAGACTCCTCTGTCACACATCGGTGAGCCGGCCTCGCCTTTCCGGCGAGTCACCGCGACCTAAAACCGCCGCCGCCTTCGAGGAGCCTCACCTTCGAGCCCCCTTCTGGCTCAGGCCATCGCCGCTTCTACCCGCTGGTTGGCGACTATCAAAACTGGTGCCTGCTCCAGGTGTACCACGGCCGGCTGTTGAGTAACGTGATTGTATTAGGAAACATAGGTTAGACTAGGAAATATTCTTACTTGCCTTGTACTCCAAGTAGATGATGTACTCCTATATATATATGCCCACGAGGCTCAAGCAATATAACAACTATTCCACCAACCCTCTCTCTCCCTTCTAACATGATATCAGCCTAATCACGATCTAAACCCTAGCCGCCGCTGCTTCCGCACCCACACGCCGCCCCGGGGCGGTCGGCCACCATGACCGCCATCAGGGGCCGCGCCGCCCGTACCTAGGGTTCATCCGCCGGCCGTGTTGGCCAGCTGCCATAGAGAGTCTTTTTCCCGAACCCTTGCTCCTGGTTTTACTCTCTCTCGCCGGTCGCTTTGATCGGCGTTTACTTTTTGGTTTTCCGATCTAAGATCGGTTTGCGTCCCCCACCGCCGCCATTGACACCGGCGCGCCTCTACTCCGACACCGGCGCGACTGGACGGCTACTTCATCGACCCAGAGGCCTTGCGCGACAGGCGGCCCCTCAAGGCCGTCGGCCACGCGTCGGCCAGCTCGTCGACCTGCGTCGGCTGTCACCGCCCTGCTCCGACCGGGATACCTGCATCGCCTTCACCCGGCGGCCTCGCGCTATGCGGCCAATCATAGCCTCCGCTCGCGCGCCGGCCCGCCAATTAATCAACGTCACCCGCCTCCGTCGCGTCTTCGCGGCGGCCCTACGGGTTGCCTCGCCGGCTTCATCTCGGACTCCGCCGCCACCCCGTCTTCACCAAGCGGCGTTCGACCTCACGCGCGATCGGCTTGATCACCCGCTCGCCGCCGCGATCCACCTCATGTACGTCGCACGATCGACCTGGCCCATCGTTTATGCGCGCCTCCACAGGTCCCGTGAAGATCGTCCCGAGTACTGCGCGCCTCTCCGCCGATCGAGCATCGGGCTGCCGTTGCGTTGCCCCGTCAGGCCGCAACGCCACCGCCCCGTGGTTCTCCTTGCTGCTGCATCGACTCGTGCTTCGCCGCTACGTCGCCCCTTCGGGCCGTAGTGTCGCGATACGCGGTCCCTGCCGCCGCCCCGAGGCCGTCCCCGTGGTTGCACCGACTCGCGAACCGCCGTTGCGTCGCCCCTTTGGGCCGCAACATCGCGGCCCGCGATCCCCGACGTCGCCCCGACCCTCCTGGCGCCGCTGCGTCGTCCCTTTGGGCTGTAGCGCCGCGGCCCGCGGTCCACTCCACTGTCACCGCGCGTCGACTTCCAATGGTATGCGCCGCTCCATCTCCCTTGGCGCGGGAACGTCACTGTTCGCGCCGGTCTTGTCACGCTGTCAGGGTTCTTCACCTACTTCGAGCACCGCCGGCGCACTCCTGACCTAGCCGCCGCCGCCACCGTCAGGCCGCCGCCGCCGCTCTTCTTTGGCCACCGCCGCCGCTACCTTCGTAACCGCCACCATCGCCCATCCACCCCTTCGTCTTCGTCCAAGCACCAGCCCGTCTCCAGCATCGCCCTCATCTACCCCGACCACTTTGTTTACTCCAACCACCGTTGGTGACATTGGCCCCACGCCGATGGACGCCGCAATCATCGTCAAGTTCTTCTCTGCTAGCCCCTTCGACTTCTCCGACATGGTGTACAGATCGTGCAGGTCCCTCGTCTACGCATGCCCGGTACTAGCAACACAGACGCGTGCTTCATCCACGACGTGTCCGTGGGCCTGGCAAGCCTGGTCGATGCTTCGTCAACTTCGTCTTCATCCGTCTACGCATGCCCGGTGCTGGCAACACCAGTGCGTGCCTTCGCCAACGATGTGTCCCCGGGCTTGGCAAACTCGCCGCGACGTGTCGTCAACAACATCTTCTTCCCAGCGCACCACTACTTCGACACCACAGCGCCCATGCTAACTCGGCGCCCCCTTGCGCCCGTGGCTTCACGGCGACTTCCTCGACACCGGCTACCCCGACTCGACATCGACCACGGCATTCTTTGCACGGCTACCTCGACCACGGCTCCACCACATACGTTCTCGGCTACATCGACAAACGACACAAAGGGCTACCGCCTGCTTGAGCAACCTCGTCGGTTTCCACTCCAGCCACGACTCCGCGATGCGTCGATCATTCCGACTGTGGGGGGTGTCCGTCGGCTTGCCTTCGGATTCTTCTCCAGTCTCACAGTCCGCGTTGCTACCGTTGTGACTGCGGGGAGATGTTGAGTGACGTGATTGTATTAGGAAACATAGGTTAGACTAGGAAATATTCTGGCTAGCCTTGTACTCCAAGTAGATCATGTACTCCTATATATATGCCCATGAGGCTCAATAAATATGACAACTATTCCACCAATCCTCTCTCTCCTTCTAACACCGGCCATACCTTGAAGCACCCCCGCCGTCTTTCGCATGTCGAGTCGCCCGATTATATTGCCACGGCGCACTCGCCTCAAACGGTTTCTGCCATCTCCGCTGAGACCCGTCGCTGGCGCGCCTTAAGACGACCATCTGTTTCTAAATCCGACGCGATTCTAATGCTCTCTTCTGCCGATTTTGTCCGTCGGGAGTCGCTGCCATGACCGTACCTCGCGTGAGCCCCGGCCACCTCACCAGCGCCTGTCCGTCGCCACGCCGCTTGAGCCACCCTCACCAGCGTGAGCCGCCTCCACCGCTGCGATGGACCGCCGCCTCCGCGGCCTCATCGAACCTACGGCCTTCCACTTAGGAAACCACGACCTCCACCCTCAACAACCGCAGTTGTGCCTCGCCGAGCTAGCTCCACAGGCGCCTTGATGCGGGGACAACCCGATAATAGGCCGATCTTTCATGAAAAGGAGGGATCCCGAGGAAGAACACGAAGAACACGAGGGATAACACGAGAGAAACAAGAAGAAAACACTCAAATCAACAAATTTAGGTCACACATATGCTAGATCTGGAAACACAAAGAGTGTAGACGATCCACGATCAACTAAGGACGATACACGTAGCGATAGTCTTCTCCGTGAGGAGGTCTTGAATCCGTGTGGATCTTTGCCTTGGAGGCCGCAATCTCTCGAGGAGATGAAACACTAATGATGAGCAATGCTCTAGGTTTAGATGAGCTATCACAACACTGACCCTAAAGAGAGGAAGGAGGAGGTCTATAAATAGTCTAGAGTCACGAAAGGGTACATGGGCCTCGGCCCGGAAGTAAACGGCGCACACAGGTAGCGGACGTCCGCTGGGCACCGGACGTCCGGTGGCTCGTGAGGGACCGGACGCCCGGAAGTCCTCGGATGTCCGCTATTTTGTTCTGTTGTGGGATTACGGGCGTCCGGAGATGGCTGGATGTCCGGCCGCCATCGTCTGGTGGAGGGTGGTCGTCCAGAGCCTGGGATGCATCGAACGTCCGGTGTGGGGCGGATGTCCGGAGCCTGTAGCTCTTCGGGCAACTTCTTCTCTTGGTCGTTGAACTTGCCGTCCTTGCCACCTTGTCCCATGTGTGTAACTACATCGTGTTCTTCATCCAAGCACCTGATCATGCATATGGTTTTCATCTTAGGTAGTAGCCATGTGTCGAGCGGTGAAAGTGGTATTTCGGAGAGGAGCGAGTTCACCTTATCTTCGATAGCCCTTGCACGAGTTCTTGTCATTGGTGTAATGCCCCAGATGTAACAATTTCATTTGTGGCAATGCATGCATCGTTGACTTAATCAATTCCATTCTGGGCACTTCCTTCATTTCGGGTTTCTGCATTTTTGCTTTAAGCATCTGTTGCATATCGTTATGTCATGTCATCACGTGCATTGCATTACATTCATGTTGTCACTTGCACCGGGTCATGTTCGTTTCTCTCCATTGTATGTTTCAGATTCCGACTCTCTCACATGGCACCCGTCGCACCTCTCTGTCTTTGTTTCATGAGTGAGATAAAAACGTCCTTGGAATAGGCCGAGAGTTGTCGAGTGGTCTTGGTATATCACCGGTAGACCGCCTACCAAATTCCGTTCCATTTGGAGGTCGTTTGATGCCCCAACGGTTAACCACATCGACCGAAAACCCCTTTCTCTTTTATCCCAACACCCCACCACAATAACCCACTAGCCCATCTAAACCACCTCCATTCTCTCGGTCGTTGGATCACGATCGTGTGGCCGAAAACCGCACCTCATTTGGACTCTCCTAGCTCCCTCTACCTATAAAACAGCCTCCCCACATCCATTTTTGGGTAAAAACCCTAGTCCCAAGCTCCCCGCGCCGCCGGACACGTCCGTCGACGGCAGGACGCGTTCGCCGCCACGCCCCGACCAAGAGGGGGTCGACACGTCAGCGCTGCTGCTTCCCCCTCTCTCCACCCCGCCGCCGGCCCGCCGAGGCCCGGGTCAGGCCCCCCGGCCCATGTCGCCCGCGCCGCCGTTTCGCGCACTGCCCGCGCCGTGCCCCGCCGCCGCCTCGACCCGGCCCCGCCGCCGGCTCGCACCACCGCCACCGGCCGCCGCCTCCACGCGCCACTCCACACCCACCTCGCCGCCAACCACTACTCCGACCACCGCCGCCGGTCCCGCGACCCTCGCCGCCGGCCACTGCTCCGACAACCGCCTCGCCGACCGCCTCCTCGCCGACCGCCGCTCTGGCGAGCTCCGGCCCCCGCTCCGGTGGATCCGATCCAGGCGGGATCAGATCCACCAACCCCTCGTACCAAACGGTCGGATCCATCCCGCACCGGCCCGTCCCGGGATCTCTTCATCCAATTTCTCGCGGGGTAAAAATTCTACTAAGTCCCATATCCTTATATTTTGTTGCCCTCTTCATCATGTCGTATCTCCATGCCCGTAGCTCCGAATTGCGCATATGATATATGGAAATGTTTGTCTCGAAGTGCTCTACGTGTTGGGATCAGTTTTGTGCATGTTAGGGTTTGTCTAGATGTCTTAATCTTCGTTGCCAAACTGCTATGTGATGTTACTGTTTCACCACTAGTTGTCTGCTAACAATATGTGTGCTTGTTCGTGAGGTCGTAACTTTGTGCATGTTGGTCCAAATGGAGTGTACGATATGTCAAAATGTTCGTCTTGAGATGCTCTTCATGACGGATAAATTAGCATACATGTTAGGTTGCATTATGTCATGGTTATCCCTGTTACAAATGTACTTGTTGCTGTTAAGTTGCTGAAATTGTTATAACTTGATTATTTGTGTTTTTCGTAGCATTTTGTGTGATTTTCTTTTGAGCCACATGTCAACATGTTTTAGGAGCATAATCATGTTATCTTTGAAGTGCTACATTTGGTTTTCCATGATATGCTTTGTGGTGACTTAAACAAGCATGTAAACATGCCATGTCAATGTTGCTGTTTTTACACTTAGTGAAAAACTGCTAAGTGTGGATTCTGTAATAACATGTTTCCATGTAAACTTGATGCCACAATCTTTCCCATGCATGTTTTGGAATAACTAATGAGCATGTCTTGATGTCCATGTTTTTGTCTATCAATCAATGCCTTTGTTTGCTTATATGCCCTGCTGTAGCTTGTTGTTATCTTGTTCTCAAAATGCTTGAAATCTGAACTGTCAGCCTGTTAACAGAACATTCACTTTGCCAAAGCATGTGTTAGGAAACCCTTGCATGTAATGATTTGTTTCTTTGGATGATCTGGAATTATATTATGTATTCTTCATGCTCATGTAATTTTCATGCTTGTTATAATTGTGTTGCTTGCTGTTTTGTGCCTCCAAAGGCAGCAACATATCGTTCCAGGTTCCATGCCCAGTAATTTTCACTAAGTTTGAAAATTTGTTAACTTATTGAATCTTTCCATGCTTGTTTAATTGTGTTCCAGTAAGTTTTTGGGTGTGCTCTGAGTTCATTCTTGTTAAGAATCATGTCTATTCACATCCATGCCTTTTGCCTTCATGTTTGGGTGTTGTAGCATATTTAAGCCTTGCTCCAAAGATGCCATGTTGCTGTTAACTTCAGTTTTGCGTGCATCTTGTTTTGCTTGCCATTTGCAAACCGTGCTTCCGATTCCAATGATCTGTTTATCGATTTCGACCGAAATATTTCAATATACCCAGTGGCATGCTTAGTTTGCCAAGATCTTGCCCATATCCATAATGTCTTCATATGTCCTTCCCGGCTTCATCTCCTTTCATACCGGTAGCTCCGTAGCATCATACTTGCATCTCTCTTGAATAGCATGTGTTCTTTTTCTTGTCAAGCCTGTTTATTTGGATGCTTGTTTATGTTGGGTTGCACCGGGTGACGAGTTCGAGTCCGAGTTTGAGACAGCCACTGAGTTCGAATATGAAGAGCAAGGTCCCGAGTACACCGATGACTTACCAGACAAGATGACCATTCCTTGGTATCACCTCTATTCTCGCTATGCTAGTTGCCTCGCTCTATTGCTTATCGCGATACCTATCCTTTTGCATGTCAGCCCCACCTTGCCATGAAACCTCTAACTACCCACCTCGCAAACCGTTGTTTGGCTAAGTTACGCTTTTGCTCAAGTCCCCCTCTTATAGCGTTGCTAGTTGCAGGTGAAGATGAAGTTTGCTCCATGTGGATTGGGTTTTTGGGTAACACAATATCTATTATTTACATTAATGCACCTATATACTTGGCAATGTGTGGAAGGCTTGGCCTTTTGCTCGGTATTTTGTTCCACTCATGCCACCTTAAGAACCGATAAACCGATGTTATGTTCCTTGATTTGCGTTCCTAACGCGGTTGGGTATATGGGGACCCCTTGATAGTTTGCTTTGAATAAAACTCCTCCAGCAAGGCCCAACTTTGGTTTTACCATTTGCCTAATAACTAAAAACTTGCATAGGGATCGGCTAGCACCCGAGGACTTAATTAACAACCCGGGCCAGTGCTCCTCATGAGTGTTGGTCCGAACTAGGCAGACTGCGGGGCCGCCTTGAGGAAACCCGAGGTATTTGGTATATACCTGTAGGCTGACCTATTCGATTGTGGCCCGAGATGAGATACGCGCGGCTCCTATCAGGGTGTCGGCACATCGGGAGGTCTTGCTGGACTTGTTTAGCATTGTCGAAATATCTTGTACACCGGGATTCTGAGTCTGATCGGGTAGTACCTAAGATAAGGGGTTTTAACCTCTGTTGATCGCGAGAGCTTGTGGTGGGCTAAGTAGGAACACGCCTGCAGGGTTATGAACTTTCGAAAGCCGTGCCTACGGTTATGGCGGATTGGAATTTGTTAATATCCGGTTGTAGACAACATGACACAAAACCTCAAACATAATACACTACCGTGTGAGTAGTCGTGATGATCTCTATTCGAGGGAGTTCGGGAAGAGAACACAGCTGGGTTATGGATGACTCGTAGGTAGACAAGATCATCTAGTGATCATGATTAGTTCACGACCGATGGCTTTCACTTCTCTTCTCGCTCTGATGATACGTAAGCTAGCCACCTCATCTACGCTTAGTGCTTGCCGCATCCACTTATACACTTTCTCCTTAGCCAAAAGGCTTTAATAGTTTTGATACCCGGGAACGGGATTGCTGAGTCCTCGTGACTCACCGTTTACTACAAACTCAGATGCATGTACAACCGAGTACGATTCAGTTGATGGCCAGGAACTCAAGTGGGAGTTCGATGAGGAACGTGGGTGTACGTACATGACGTTCCTCGACGATTAGTAGTGGTTCCTACTAGGGTCGATCCGGCATAGTGGGTGGTTATCTTTTTTTCAGTTGGATTTGTCCGTAGATGGACTATGATTGTACTTGGATGAATGTATGACTTATTTATGAATTGTGTGAAGTGGCGGTTGTAAGCCAACTATGTATTTTTTCTCCTTTGTTCTTGTACATGGGAATGTGTGAAGATAACCTTCTTGCAATCATACCAAAATGTGATTATGCCTCTAAGTCGTGCCTCGAGATGTAGGAGATATAGTCGCATCTTGGGCGTTACAAGTTGGTATTAGAGCCTTCCCCGACCTAGGAGCCCCTGCTTGATCGAACTGCTGCCGATGTTGAGTCTAGATTTTTTTCAAAAACCGAGTCTTAGGATTATATATATCGGAGAGTAGGAATTCTTTTTTCTCCTTATCCCCTTCATTGCTATGGTGAGGACTCCTGACGTAGAAGTTTTGTCTTCCTACCCTGTTTCCCACTAATTGTTTTTAGGATCACGTGGGTATTGTCGGGATCGTTCCGATATTTTTGTGACGAGAACATTGTTCTTGGTGCCTCCTGTCATTTAGGGGTTGTGGCAGTGTCCCGGGGAGTTGAGCTCCGAGGTGTTGTCATCACAATTGTATCGTTGTGGTTCTGGAATACCAGAGGTGGCCGACATTGAAAACTCTTATATGCGTGTCTGGTGGTGAGATAACCCCGACGTCGCCCAGTACTGGGGGGATAGTTAAGGAGTATTGCCACAACTAGTATAGCGGATGCTTTTCGAAGGTCTGAGGTAAACGGTTTCCGAAGGTGCCTGGTTATGTGTTGACGAATGGATACAGCTGGATGTAGGATTTATTAGTCGAGTGATATGCGATGCTTCCCCTGTATCCCTAACACCAGATTGCATAACCGGAAAGCTTTGGGAATTAATAGGTGGGAATTCAAGTAGCTCTTAGGAAATCTTCCAACAGATGCATGATATGAGGTTGGGGTCTATCATGTATTTGTTCCATCTGTTACCTTGTTGGTTTATTCTTCAATCTATTCACGTGGCATCTCAACAAGTTGATGTGTCATTTAAGCTTATGGAATTCATTCGTTCATTGGTCTGTTCGGATGATATTGTGAAGATTTACGGTGCAACATGTCTAGCCTTTGATTCAGCTTATATATTTTCCAATTGGGATTCTAACGGTTGTCGTCATCTCCAGGATGGCACCTAAAAAAGTTCCCAACCAGAACCCAGAGGCGGAGGATGAAACACCACCATCCCCTCCTCCTCCGCCTGAGGCATGGCTGGCTATGATGCAAGCCACCACCGCCAATACTCGGATGATGCAAGCTTTTCAAACTATTCAGAACAACCAGAACAATCAAGGGAATCAAGGACAAGCTAACTTCAACAACTAGCCTCACTTTGCTACTCTGAACCAATTCCTGGCAAATCAGCCCAAGTCCTTCAGCTACTATGTTGATCCGCTCAATGCCGAAGATTGGCTCACTGACATCAACAAGCATTTCGAGTGAAGTAATGTCAACCCAGTGGACTATGTGAAGTTTGCCGCATTCCAACTCAAAGACGAAGCTGTAGATTGGTGGCAACAATACAAAGACTCTAGAGCGGGTCGTGAGATCTCTTGGACAGACTTTTGCCATGATTTTCGTGCGCACCACATCCCTACCAGTGTCATTGAAGGCATGCGTGAACTATTCCGCAACCTCAAGCATGGAAACATGTTTGTCTACCAGTACAATGTCAAGTTCCAGAATCTGGCCCGTTGTGCTAAGCAAGATATTCCCGATGCAAAGAGCAAGATCTACCAATTTCGAGGTGGTTTGAAAGATGAACTCCAGTTTGCTCTCCAACTTGCTCTCACTCTCTTCGAGCCAGCTGAATTTGATCAATTCTACAACATGGCTCTCAAGCAAGAAGCTGCCCAGCTCAAGTGTGAGGCTTCAAAGAAAAGAATCAGAGATGCAGTCAGCTCCTCTTCCTCCTCACAAGTGGTTGCTAAGCAACAGAAGTTCTGGCTTCCGCCACCTCCAGTGTCCCGTCCTCCAACTCAGAACATGCACTCAGGTGGTCATGGATCTTCCCACCCACCCAAACCAAGAAACCAGAACAAGTCTTAGTTTCAAGCTACAAGGCCAAGCAGTCCTTATAATCGGCCACTCTCCGAAGTTAGTTGTAACAAGTGTGGTCAGAAAGGTCACTATGCTAACAAGTGCACCCAAAGGCGCCTTCTGCCTCCTCCTCCTCCTATCAAGCCATCAAGCAATGCTATTGTCAAGCACAATCCCAAGTATGCAAGAGTGAACCTGATGAACTCAGCTCAAGCAGAAGATTCCTCTCAAGTGATCATGGGTACATTTCTGGTTAACTATATTCCTGCAAAAGTTTTGTTTGATTCTGGCGCATCACATTGTTTCATGTCAAGTCCATTCTTTGCAAAGCATGATTTCACTTCGGCATATATGGATAAGAAGTTATCAATTATTTCTCTGGGCAAGCACATGACTTCCCGCCTGTTAGCTCCAGATGTGAGTATCAAGATGGGCGATTATAAATTTCTAGATTCCCTAGTTGTTCTCGGCAATTCGGACATTGATCTTATTCTTAGAATGAATTGGCTCTCTAAGCATGATGCTCTTCTTGATTGTGCAAACAAGGAGGTCAATCTTAATCATCATTCCGAAGACGTGATTATCTTCCCAGCTCGAGATAACACAATCAGGCTATTCTCTCTCAATGACAAGGGCGAGATTAATTCCATATCTGGTGGTTTGCGAGTATAAAGATGTATTGATGTAAGGTGGAACCCTAATCAGCAGATCTTTCACGAACGGAGGTTATACCACAACAAACACGGAGAACACAAGGAAGAAACCGAGGAATACACGAGGGGAAACACTCAAATCAACACAAATACGGTCACACAAGTGCTAGATCCACGATACATATCAAGATACACGGTCCATAGTCAACAACGGTGATACAAAGATAGTCTTCTCCCGGAGGAGGTCTTGGGTATCCATTGGGATCTTCTCCGATGTGGAGGCCTTGAATCCAACGTGGATCTTCTCCGAAGAGGCCACGGTCTCATGGGAGAGGAACCACAGAGGTCTATGATGAGCTATCCAAAAGCTCCCCCGAAAGGATGGAAGTCAACGAGTATATATTACATGAGTTGTCACCGTCGGGGCGGACGTCCGCTGGTTACCGGACGTCCGGTGGTTCCGGAGGGACGGGACGTCCGGTATTCCTCGGATTTCCGCTATTTAGCTTCTGTGGTCGATGTCACGGACGTCCGTTGGCTTCCGGTCATCCGGCCGTCTGGGAGTCGCCGGTCGTCCGGTGTAGGCCGGACGTCCGGTGCCTGTAGCATCTTCGGCCTTCCTTCTTCTTGTTCTGGGCACTTGTCGATCCCGCCGTCTTGATCATTGTGCAGAGCTGTCCCGTGGCCTTCATCCAAGTACCTAAGTATGCACAGAGTTCCTGATGAGGGTAGAGGCCATGTCTCAAGTGAATTTGAAAGATGTAGAGAGAGGAGCGAAGTCACCTCGGTCTCGAGGGCTCTTGCACGGGCTCGAGTCATTGGTCCTTTGGGCACTTGGTGGGGCGATGAAGTGTCCATGGGGATGACCTTAGGATGCTCCGCATCATCTCCCCTCCCTTGGGAAAGATCCGACCTCGGATCGAAATCTTCATCACCATGGAAAGGAGATAGGTCCTTGATGTTGAAAGTATCGCTCACGGAGTACTTGTCTCGTGGGATGTCGATCTTGTAGGCGTTGTTGTTGAAGCGTGCTATCACCTTGAAGGGTCCGTCGGCGCGAGGTAGTATCTTGGAGTTGCGCTCGTGTGGGAAACGGTCCTTGCGAAGATGAAGCCAAACAAGATCTCCCGGTTGGAACACAATTGGTGCCTTGTTGACGTTGAGGTGGTGGCGAGACAGTTGACTTGTCGCTCGATCATTGTCCTTGTATCTTCGTGCACCTTCTTGATATAGCTTGCTCGTGCACTTGCGTCCATGTTGATGCGCTCTTGTAGAGGTAGAGGTAGGATGTCCAATGGGGACAATGGGTTGAAGCCGTTGACGACCTCGAAGGGGGACTTGCCGGTAGTCGAATGTCTTGCGCGGTTGTAGGCGTACTCGGCGATGGGCAAGCACTGCTCCCATTCCTTGATGTTCTTCTTGATTAACACGCGAAGAAGCATCGAAAGCGTGCGGTTCGTCACGTCCGTTTGGCCGTCGGTTTGTGGGTGGTATGCCGAAGAGAAGAGTAGCTTGATTCCGAGTTTGGCGCATAGGGTTTTCCAAAAGTAGCTCAAGAACTTGACGTCCCGGTCCGACACGATCGTTTTGGGCACGCCGTGTAGACGAATGACCTCCCTACAAAAGAGATTTGCAACATGTGAAGCATCGTCGATCTTGTTACAAGGAATGAAATGAGCCATTTTGGACAATCTATCCATGACAACTAACACGGAATCTTTGCCATTTTGAGTTCTAGGCAAACCAAGCACAAAATCCATGCTTATGTCTTCCCATGGATGGTATGGAATAGGAAGAGGCATGTAAAGGCCATGAGATTGAGCTTTGGACTTAGCTTTGCGGCATGTAGAACATCGGTTGGTGAGGCGTGAGACGCCACGGAGCATCTTGGGCCAAAAATAGTTCTTAGAGAGCGTAGCAAATGTCTTGTCACATCCAAAGTGTCCCATGAGTCCTCCACCATGAGATTCCTGCAAAAGGAGCAAACGAAGCGAAGACTCGGGAATGCAAAGTTTGTTAGCTCTCATATGATATCCATCCTTTATGTAGTAATGTTCCCAAGAGGTGTGAGTCAAACACTTAGCATAAGGATTTGCAAAGAAAGGATCATGCTCATATAAATCTTTTATGTGCTCAAAGCCAATAACATTCAATTCAAGTTGCGTAACAAGCATGCATTTGCGGGAAAGCGCGTCCGCCACAACATTCTCTTTGCCTTTGATGTATTTGATGACATAGGGAAAAGACTCAATGAACTCACTCCATTTAGCATGACGCTTGTTCAACTTAGTTTGACCCTTGAGATACTTGAGAGTCTCATGGTCCGTATGAAGAATGAATTCATGAGGTCTAAGATAATGTTCCCAAACATGTAAAACTCTCACCAAGGCATAAAGCTCTTTGTCATAAATGGGGTAGTTAAGTTGCGCTCCGGATAGCTTCTCGCTAAAGTACGCAATTGGGCGCTTTTCTTGCATGAGCATGCCACCTATGCCGGTACCACTAGCGTCACAATGAATCTCAAAAGGTTTATCAAAGTTTGGTAGGGCTAGAAGTGGTGCGTGCGTAAGCAAGCTTTTTAGCTCATTGAACGCGGTGTCTTGCGAAGGACCCCAAATGAAGGGTGCGATCTTCTTGCTCAAGGCGTGTAGAGGCATAGCAATAGTGCTAAAGTCCTTCACAAAACGTCGGCAGAAACCGGCTAGACCAAGGAAACTACGCACTTGCATGAGGTTCGTTGGTTGAGGCCAAGTTTTAATTGCTTCAATTTTAGTTTCATCAACGTGAACACCTTGTGAAGAAACGACAAATCCTAGGAAGACAACCTTGTCAACGCCAAAGGTGCATTTCTCCATATTAGCATATAAGCGCTCTTTCCGAAGGGTTTGTAAACCCAAACGGATGTGTGTCACATGGTCCTCTAGCATCTTGCTAAAAACGAGGATATCATCAAAGTAAACCACTACAAAGACGCCTATGTAGGGTCGAAGACAAAAATGCATAAGACACATAAATGAACCGCGTGCTTCCGATAAGCCCATTGGCATGACAAGCCACTCATATAACCCAAACTTGGTTTTGAAAGCCGTTTTCCACTCATCACCCTCTTGGATGCGAATTTGGTAGTAACCACTTTTAAGATCAATTTTTGAAAAGATGGTGGCACCACATAATTCATCAAGCATGTCGTCTAAGCATGGGATAGGATAACGGTATCTAACGGTGATAGCATTTATGGGTCGACAATCGGAGCACATGCAAAAACTTCCATCTTTCTTAGGCACGAGAATAATCGGAACGGCACAAGGGCTTAAGCTTTCACGTACATGACCTTTGTCGATGAGTTTTTGCACTTGCCGTTGTATCTCCTTTGTTTCCTCGGGGTTGACGCGGTAGGGAGCTTTGTTTGGAAGTGGTGCGTCGGGTATGAGGTCGATGCGGTGTTCGATTCCGCGAAGTGGAGGTAGACCCAGAGGTAGTTCATCCGGAAAGACGTCCGAGAATTCCTGCAACAATTGAGACAACACTAAAGGTAGAGGTGGTGAAGTGTTAGTAGGTTTGGCTTCCCCTTTGCATAAAAGCACAAGGTGAAAGACACTTGATGGGTTCTCACACACTTCTCTCATCTCACTTTTGGTGGCAAATAGCACTAGTTGCTTCTTGTTGCTCATCATGGAGTCGCTCATATTTGTCTTGTGGCTCTCACTCTCTTTTTGGTGGCTCACTCTCTCACCATTCTCTCCACGATGGTCGGTAGGTAAGTGTTTGTCGGCGGCTACTTGACTTGGGGACATTGGTCGAAGCACGAATTCCTTGCCCTTCATCTTGAAGCTATAGTGATTGGTCCGTCCATTGTGTGTGACTCCATGATCATATTTCCATGGACGTCCGAGAATAAGGTGGCACACGGACATGGGGATCACATCACATTCAAGAGTGTCCTCGTAGGCGCCTATCTTGAAAGAGACTTGCACGGTGTGCTCGACTCGAAGAATTCCGGCGTCGTTGAGCCATTGGACCTTGTAGGGGTGAGGATGCTTCGCCTTGACCAATTGAAGCTTGTCGCATAGCTCTTCGCTTGCCAAGTTATGACAACTTCCTCCATCGATGATAACCTTGACGGAGCGTCCATTGATGCCGGCCTTGGTATGGAAAATGTGACATCGTTGGTCGTCATCTTGTTGGTGTTGGAGTGTCAAGACCTTGGAGAAAACAAGGTTGGGGCTTGAGTCATTGTCGCAAAACACTTGATGGTCTTCTTCTTCGTTCACTTGGCGATGCATTGCGACATGCTCAAGTGCTTCCATCTCATCGTCGCTCATTGAATATAATAACCATCATCGTTGATGATCATGGTGCGAACGGTCTTGCACTCAAATGATTTGTGGCCTCGCCCTTGGCATTTGAAACATTTGATGGAACTCGTCTTGGAGTTGTCTTCGGTTGGAGTTGTCGTTGAGGAAGCTCTCGGCTTGAAGTTGTTGGTAGAAGGTGGACGACTCGATGTAGTCGCATTCTTGCAGCTTGATTTGTCACAGAAGGTTGTAGATGGCTTGGTAGAGGTAGGAGGAGTAGTCGAAGTCGTTGAAGCTTGGTTGCAGGAGCCGAAGTTCTTGGAGTTGAACTTGGAGTACTTGTAGTCCTCTTGAACTTGTCGCTCCGCTTTGGTTGCTTGATGTACTAGCCCGAGGAGATTGTTGTATGGTTGGAAGTCCGCAATCTTCTTGATAGGATAGTTGAGTCCATTCAAGAATCTCGCCATCGTTTGCTCTTCATCTTCCGTGATGTTTGCTCGTATCATGGCAATCTCCATCTCCTTGTAGTACTCTTCAACGGACTTGGTACCTTGCTTGAGGAGTTGTAGCTTCTTGAACAAGTCACGGTTGTAGTGTGTTGGCACAAAGCGTGCTCTCATGACTTCCTTCATTTGAGCCCAAGTGGTGATAGGAGGTTCGCCTTTTGCTTCTCTTCTCTCTATGATTTGCTCCCACCAAATGAGAACATAGTCTTGGAACTCAAGGGATGCCATTGCAATCTTCTTCTCTTCATCGAAGTTGTGAAGGCGAAAGATCTTGTCAACCTTCAATGCCCATGAGATGTAGTCTTCGGGATCAATGCTTCCGAAAAACTTTGGCATGGTGAACTTGAGCTTGCTGTAGCGATGTTCTTCATTGTTTCCTTGCCTATTGGGAGGGCGGTCTTGATTTTGGCAGTTTGCAATATCATGTTGCTCTTGTCGAAGTAGATTTACATTATCATGGTGTGCCTGTCGAGCTTGTTGTTCTTGTTGAGGTTGATGCTCTTGTCGCGCTTGAGGAGGAGCTTCTTGTTGCATTCTTTCTTGGTGGCGTCTTTCTTGCATCTCATCACGAAGGAAATCCTCTTCTTGACGAGTGTGAAGAGTGCGGGCTGCCACATTGCGATGTGCATCATGTAATGCTCGTTGCGCCTCCATAGCTTGAGCTTCTCGACGTTGTTGTGCTTGGCGGTTAGCCTCGGCGTCTTGTTCTTCTTGGTATTGACGTGCTCGCTCTTGTTGTTGTTGGCGTAGTCGTTGCCGTTCTTGGGCTTGCTCAAGTGTAGCTTGGTTTTGACGACGTCGGCTTTCTTGCTCGTCGAATAGCTCTTGTGAACTCTTGTCATGAAGAGGCTGCCGGTTGTCATGTCGAGCTTGACGGGCGTCTTGACGAAGAGTGTTGGACGTAGGGGTACTTGAGTCTTGCGTAGAGTCGGAATGTCGACTTGAGCGGCTTCGTCTTTGAGAGGATGTGGAAGAAGAACGTCGGTTGACTATCAATGTCTGTAGCTCGTTGAATTGAGTAGACATGTTGGTGTTGATGATGTCGAATTGCTGTTTTATTCTTGCTTCAAATTGGCGCGCGTCCTCGGCGACTTGACCAATGTACTCGCGCATAGCTTCACTCTCTTGATGTAGAGCTCGTTGGACACCGAAGAGATGTAGTTTGGTGACATAGTTGTTCGCTTCTTGAGGATCGTCGAAGATCGGGTTGGAAGATGTACTTGGCCTATCCATCATCACAAGCAAGTATGTGAGTGGGAGAAAGGAGAAGACAATACCAAATGTACCTTAACCAAAGTTGAAAATGGATCAATGATCACTCAATAATGTAACCCGGAAATAGCACTATTGGTACCACTTCGTGTCGATTCTCACACCTACACAAGTAAAGCTTTGAGAGGAGCTTGGTTAGGATGGTGGCACTAAATTCAATGCAATCGTCAAAGTGACTCAAGAATGTTGAAAATGGTTCACAATTTGCTCATGCAACAAGTAGATCACTAGCAAGGTAGCACACGAAACACACGCACGGATAGATAATTGTGGTTGTGCAAACAAGGGTGAGCGAAAAATGTGGAATCCACGGAAAATGCTCGTGTTGCACAACACTAGAGAGACGCTAACCGATTGCTTAATAGGCGGATACGCACTTGTGCACGACCTATAAGTGGCAAAACGTAATGACTAACTATCACAAGTATGCTATGAGTGTATGATGTGCTGATGCTTGAGCACAAGATGGTATTGCTAAGACATATGATCTCTTTTGATGCAAGGCGTATGGTGCTCTTGTTGTTTTTCTTATAAGCTTTGGTTGGCTCTTTTGCTTAAAAGCTTGTGAGCTCTTTCTTTGGATACTTATGGATGCTTCTCGGATTAAGGTAGCTATTGTGTATGCGGATCACTCTTGTGGCACACGGAGATATGATGCTACGGTATGCAATATCTATGACTATCACTAATGTGCACAAGTGTCGTGGCCCGGCAATACTCAAATGGCTAGTCTCGATGGGAAAGCTACGCAAAAATGGTCCATAGGGTGACAATGCAATTGCAAGGTAGAATGAACAAAGTGTTGTCGATGTTACCGTCCTTGCCGAAGTTGAGCGGTGGTGTGGACGAAGTCTTGCCGTTCCAAGGTAGCCTAAACATCCAAGGAAACGGTGAAACCACAACTCAAGTATCCAAGGCAAAGGGAGACAAGATGTTCCAAATCATAGCGGTTAATCAATGGTGGTTGCGGAAGTGGTGGTGGAATGGGAAGGTAGGTGGTAGCGGAAGGTGGGACAAAACTGACAAAAATCAGCTTCGTCAGGGTCTGTCGGACGTCCGGAGGTGGCCGGTCGTCCGGTCTGTCGGAAGGGGTCAGACGTCCTATAAGTTTCGGAAATCCGGTAATAGTTTCTGTAGGCGGGGTTCCGGTTGTCCGGTGTTTAGCGGACGTCCGATGTCTCGAGGGGTGCCGGATGTCCGGTAAGCGTCGGTCGTCTGGTAGGTTGGGGCTAGGTTTCTCGGATCCGTGGACAAAATGGTCAAACTTGCCCGAATTCGCGGAAGAAAATCGGTGAGAAGGTGGGGAAAAGCTAGATCCACTCGTGGTACAGCAAATCCATGGAACAAAGTCAACAAAATCTTGCCAAATCAACAGATCACAAAAAAATTTTGGGGCTATTTTTGTGGGGAATTTTCGAAATTGGGAAGAACACAACAAAAACAAGCTAGAAAACAGGGTGTGGGGCTCCAAATTCGTGATCAACCTATGCTCATGATACCAAAGATGATGTAGGGTGGAACCCTAATCAGCAGATCTTTCATGAACGGAGGTTATACCACAACAAACACGGAGAACACAAGGAAGAAACGGAGGAATACACGAGGGGAAACACTCAAATCAACACAAATATGGTCACACAAGTGCTAGATCCACGATACATATCAAGAAACACGGTCCATAGTCAACAACGGTGATACAAAGATAGTCTTCTCCCGGACGAGGTCTTGGGTATCCCTTGGGATCTTCTCCGATGTGGAGGCCTTGAATCTGACGTGGATCTTCTCCGAAGAGGCCGCAGTCTTGTGGGAGAGGAACCACAGAGGTCTATGATGAGCTATCCAAAAGCTCCCCCCAAAGGATGGAAGTCAACGAGTATATATTACACGAGTTGTCACCGTCGGGGCGGACGTCCGCTGGTTACCGGACGTCCGGTGGTTCCGGAGGGACCGGACGTCCGGTATTCCTCGGATTTCCGCTATTTAGCTTCTGTGGTCGATGTCACGGACGTCCGGTGGCTTCCGGTCGTCCGGCCGTCTGGGAGTAGCTGGTCGTCCGGTGGGCGCCGGACTTCCGGTGCCTGGAAGTCGCCGGTCGTCCGGTGTAGGCCGGACGTCCGGTGCCTGCAGCATCTTCGGCCTTCCTTCTTCTTGTTCCGGGCACTTGTCGATCTCGCCGTCTTCATAATTGTGCAGAGCTGTCCCGTGGCCTTCATCCAAGTACCTGAGTATGCACAGAGTTCCTGATGAGGGTAGAGGCCATGTCTCAAGTGAATTTGAAAGATGTAGAGAGAGGAGCGAAGTCACCTCGGTCTCAAGGGCGCTTGCACGGGCTCGAGTCATTGGTCCTTTGGGCACTTGGTGAGGCGATGAAGTGTCCATGGGGATGACCTTAGGATGCTCCGCATCATGTATTTCCTAAAGAATTGCTAGGGATGCCTCCCAACCATCTAGTTTAATTCGTCATTGAACTTGAACCTGGTACGGAGCCAGCCTGTTGGCGTGCGTACAAGCTATCTCTTAAAGAGTTGAAGGAATTGAAGAAGCAACTCGACAAGCAAGAATGCTTGGGTCTGATTAGACCAAGTAATTCTCCCTAGGGCTATGGTGTTCTTTTTGTCAAGAAGAAGCATGGTACGGAACGATTGTGCGTTGATTACCGACCATTGAACAAGAAGACAATTAAGAATAAATACCCGCTCCCCAATATCAATGAATTGTTCGAGCAGCACAAAGGAGCCAAGGTTTTCTCGAAGCTTGATCTCCGAATGGGCTACCATCAAATTCGTATCCGTGAAGAGGATATTCCCAAGACTGCATTCATGACAAGTTATGGCTCCTACGAGTACACAATTATGTCCTTCAGGCTTGCAAATGCACCTCCCACCTTCTCTCGGATGATGCATTTCATATTCGACCCATACACCAATGAGTTCGTCCTCGTCTATCTTGATGATATTCTGGTGTTCTCCAAGACTAAAGAAGACCACGCCAAGCACCTCCGTTTATTTCTTGACAGGCTCAGAGAGCACCGCTTTTATGCAAAATTGTCAAAGTGCGAATTTTGGCTTGATGAAGTTCTGTATTCGGGTCACATTATCTCTGCCAAGGGCATTTCAGTTAACCCCGAGAAGGTTGAAGCTATTGTTAAGTGGGAACCTCCTTAGAACGTTAAGCAACTCCGAAGCTTCCTCGGGCTTGCAAGCTATTGCAGAAGGTTCGTCGAGAACTTCTCCAAGATTGCCAAGCCTCTATCCAACCTGTTGCAAAAGAATGTCAAGTATTCTTGGACTCTTGAGTCTGATGTGGCATTCGATACACTCAAAGAGAAGCTTGTCTCAGCTCCAATTCTGACTCCTCCTGATGAATCCAAACCATACCAAGTATTTTGCGATGCCTCTTTGCAAGGTCTGGGTGGTGTCCTTATGCAAGAGAAGAAGATAGTGACCTACACTTCTCGGCAGCTCAAGCTAAACGAGAAGAACTACCCCATTCACGATCTTGAGTTGGCGGCAGTTTTCCACGCCTTGATCACGTGGAGACACCTCTGTTGGGCAGGCAGGTTGACATCTTCACATATCACAAGAGCCTGAAGTATATCTTCACACAACCAAACCTCAACCTCCGTCAGACTCACTGGGTCGAAATGGTTCAAGAGTACAACCCAAGCATTGAGTACACTCCTGGAAAGGCCAATGTGATTGCAGACGCCTTGAGAAAAAATGCTTATTGCAACATTCTCATCCTCAAACCGTTCCAACCGGATCTCTGTGAAGCATTCCGGAAACTCAACCTTCAAATTGTTCCGTAAGGATTTCTTGCCAACCTTCAAGTCGCTCCTACCTTGGAATATCAAATCCATGAAGCTCAACTTCTTGGTGCTATGGTGAAGAATGTGAAGCATGGTATTGCCAAAGGTACTCCAAAGTACAAGTGCTACCGCATTGACTACAAGGACACCTTATTCTTTGAGGACCGGATTGTGGTTCCAAAAGGTGACCTACGGAAGGTCATAATGAACGAGGCTCATAATTCCCTTCTCTCGATACATCCAGGCAGCTCCAAGATGTATCATGACCTCAAGCAATCCTATTGGTGGACTCGTATGAAAAGAGAAATTGCTTAATTCGTGAACGAGTGTGATGTCTGCCACAGAGTCAAAGCAGAACATCAATGTCCAGCTGGACTTCTCCAACCTTTGCCTATTCCCGAGTGGAAATTCGATCACACTGAGATGGATTGTGTCACTGGTTTCCCAAGTCCAAGCGAGGAGACGATGCTATCTTTGTGGTGATTGATAAGCTCACAAAAGTGGCTCACTTTCTTCTAGTCAAGGAATCCATCAACGCAGCTCAACTGGCAGAGCTGTACACCTCAAGAATTGTCTCTTTGCATGGTATCCCTCAAGTAATCTCCTCAGATCGTGGAAGCTTGTTCACTTCCAAATTCTAGGATTCCTTCCATTCAGCTATGGGTACCAAGATTCGCTTCAGCACAACTTTCCATCCTCAGACAAGTGGTCAAGTCGAGAGGGTGAACCAAATTCTTGAAGATATGCTCAAGGCATGTGTAATATCCTTCGATATGAAATGGGAATATTGTATTCCATTTGCCGAGTTCTCCTACAACTACAACTTCCAAGCAAGTTCAAGAACATCACCATTTGAAATTCTCTATAGCAGAAAGTGCCGTACCCCTCTCAACTGGTCCGAGACTGGTGAACGTCAACTCCTTGGCAATGATTTGATCTCAGAGGATGAAGAAATGTGCAAAGTCATACGTGAGAAGCTCAAGGCCACGCAATCGCGCCAAAAGAGCTACTATGATGGCAAGCATCGTGACTTGGCTTTCGACAATGGTGATCAGGTATATCTCCATGTTTCTCCTATGAAGAGCACTCACAGGTTCGGTATCAAGGGCAAGCTAGCTCCAAGATATGTGGGCCCTTTCAAGATTGTTGGGAAAAGAGGTGACCTCGCCTACCAACTTGAGCTTCCTCCAAACTTCTCCAACGTGCACGACGTGTTCCACGTGTCACAACTCCGCAAGTGCTTCAAGATGCCCGAGCGCACCGTCGCCTTCGAAGAAATTGATCTTCAAGCCGACTTGTCTTATCATGAGCACCCCGTTTCTATCCTTGAAGAGACCGAGCTCAAGACTCGCAAGAAATCAATCAAGTTCCTGAAATTGAAGTGGTCACACCATACCGATCGAGAAGCTACGTGGGAACGCGAGGATCACCTCCATTCCGAATATCCGGAGTTCTTTCAGTCCAAGATCTCGGGACGAGATCTTTTCGTAGTGGAAGAGAGTTTGTGACGCCCCAGATGTAACAATTCCATTTATGGCAATATATGCATCGTTGACTTAATCAATTCCATTCTTGGCTCCTCCTTCATTTCGGGTTTCTCCGTTTTTGCTTTAAGTGTGTGTTGCATATCTTTATGTCATGTCATCATGTGCATTGCATTGCATTCATCTTTTCACTTGCACCGGGTCATGTTTGTTTCTCTCCGTTGTCCGTTTCGGATTCCGACTCTCTCACATGGCACCCGTCGCACCTCTCCGTCTTTGTTTCATGAGTGGGATCAATGTTGAGGATATCGCTTATCGTTATCGTCTCGGTCAGCTAAGGATTAGAGATTAATCGGAAATCGGCCGATTAATCGATTTTATCGGTCGACTATTAATCGGATAATTTGTTTCAAATCTCAGGTTCTCAACACTAAAGTACGCTATATTCAACACCAAAACAATATTTGACAGAAGTGCTACCTTGATTTCTAGCCTTTGAATCCTCGTATAATGGCAAACAAAATAGGACAATAGTACAGATTACGTAACAAGGTCCACAAAACATAAATAAACATAGTTTTTGCACACATAGTGTTACTAGTAGGTCTGATTTATCGGTAGATTCCCGATAAATCGCTTATCAGAACGATAAATCGGTCCAAAAGATAAATGGTAAAGATAAGGCATAATCTTATCGGTCACCCCCCGATTAGCGCTAAATCGGAAGATTAATCGGTGAATCGGAAGATTTCTTGAACAGTGAGTGGGATAAAAACATCCTCGGAATGGGCCGAGAGTTGTCGAGTGGTCTTGGTATATCACCGGTAGACCGCTTGCCAAATTTCGTTCCATTTGGAGGTCGTTTGACGCCCCAACGGTTAACCACATGGACCGAAAACCCCTTTCCCTTTTAGCCCAGCACCCCTCCACAATAGCCCACTAGCCCATCTAAACCACCTCCATGCTCTCGGTCGTTTGATCATGATCGCGTGACCGAAAACCACACCTCATTTGGACTCTCCTAGCTCCCTCTACCAATAAAACAGCCTCCCCACGTCCATTTTCGGGTAAACACCCTAGTCCCGAGCTCCCCACGCTGCCGGACACGTCCGCCGACGGCCGGACGAGTCCGCCGCCGTGCCCCGACCAATCAGGGGTCGACACGTCAGCGCCGCCGCCTCCCTCTCTCTCCACCCCGCCGATGCCCGCCGAGACTCGGTTCGGCCCCCCGGCCCACGTCGCCCACGCCGCCGTTCCGCGCGCTGCCCGCGCCGCGCCACCTGGCCGCGCCCCCCGCCGCCGCGACCCGGCCCCGCCGCCGGCTCGCACCACCGCTAACGGCCGCCGCCTCCGTGCGCCACTCCATGCCCGCCTCGCCGCCGGCCACTGCTCCGACCACCGCCGCCGGTCCCGCGACCCTTGCCTCCGGCCACTGCTCCGACGCTCACCGCCGGTCCCGCGACCCTCCCCGTCGGCCACAGCTCTGACCACCGCCTTGCCGGTGACTTCCTCGCCGGCCGCCGCTCCGGTGGATCCGATCTAGGTAGGATCGGATCCACCAATCCCTCGTACCAAACGGCCGGATCCATCCCGCACCGGCCCGTCCCGGGACCTCTTCGTCCAATTTCTCGCGGGGTAAAAATTCTACTAAGTCCCAGATCCTTATATTTTGTTGCCCTCTTCATCATGTCGTATCTCCATGCCCGTAGCTTAGAATTGCGCATATGATATATGGAAATGTTCGTCTCGAAGTGCTATACGTGTTGGCATTAGTTTTGTGCATGTTAGGGTTTGTCTAGATGTCTTAATCTTCGTTTCCAAACTGCTATGTGATGTTACTGTTTCAACACTAGTTGTCAGTCAACAATATGTGTGCATGTTCGTGAGGTCGTAACTTTGTGCATGTTGTTCCAAATGGAGTGTATGATATGTCAAAATGTTCGTCTTGAGATGCTCTTCATGACGGATGCATTTCCATACATGTTAGGTTGCATTATGCCATGGTTATCTCTATTACAAAAGTGCTTCTTGCTGTTAAGTTGCTGAAATTGTGATAACTTGATGATTTGTCTTTTTCGTAGCATTTTGTGTGATTTTCTTTTGAGCCACATGTCAACATGTTTTAGGAGCATAATAATGTTATCTTTGAATTGGTGCATTTGGTTTTCCATGATATGCTCTGTGGTGAATTAAACAAGCTTGTAAACATGCCATGTCAATGTTGCTGTTTTTACACTTGGTAAAAAATTGCTTAGTCTGGAATCTGTAGTGACAAGTTGCCATGTAAACTAGATGCCACAAACTTTTCCATGCATGGTTTGGAATAACTAGTGAGCATTTATTGATGTCCATGTTTTTTCTATCAATCCATGCCTTTGTTTGCATATATACCCTGCTGTAGCTTGTTGTTATCTTGCTCTCAAAATTCTTGAAATCTGAACTGTCAGCTTGTTAACAGAACATTCACTTTCACAAAGCTCGTGTTAAGCAACCCTTGCATGGAATGATTTGTTTCTTTGGATAATCTGGAAGTATATTATGTCTTCTTAATGCTCATGTAATTTTCATGCTTGTTATAATTGTGTTTCTTGCTATTGTGTGCCTCCAAAGGCAGCAACATATCGTTCCTCATTGCATGCCCAGTAATTTTCACTAAGTCTGAAAATCTGTTAACTTATTGAATCTTGCCATGCTTGTTTAATTGTGTTCCTTTATGTCTTTGGGTGTGCTCTGAGTTCATACTTGTTAAGAATCATGTCTACTTCACATCCACGCCTTTTGCCTTCATGTTTGGGTGCTGTAGAATATTTAAACCTTGCTCCAAAGATGCCATGTTGCTGTTAACTTCAGTTTTGCATTGCATCTTGTTTTGCTTGCCATTTGCAAACCGTGCATCCGATTCCAATGATGTTTGTATCGATTTCGACCTAAATCTTTCAATCTATCCAGTGGCATGTTTGGTATGCCAAGATCTTGCCCATATCCATCATGTATTCATATGTCCTTCCCGGCTTCATCTCCTTTCATACCAGTAGCTCTGTAGCATCATACTTGCATCTCTCTTGCATAGCATGTGTTCTTTTCTTGTCAAGTGTGTTTATTTGGATGCTTGTTTATGTTGGGTAGCACCAGGAGACGAGTTCGAGTCCGAGGTTGAGATAGTCGTAAGGTCCTGAGTACACAGACGACTTACCAGGCAAGATGACCATTCCTTGATATCAACTCTATTGTCGCTATGCTAGTTGCCTCGCTCTATTGCTTATCGCGATACCTATCCATTTGCATGTCAGCCCCACCTTTCCATGAAACCTCTAACTACCCACCTGGCAAACCGTTGTATGGCTAAGTTACTGTAATGCCCAGGATGCGACTATATCTCCTACGTGTCGAGGCACGAGTTAGAGGCATAATCGCATTCTGGAATGATCGCAAGCATGGTATCTTTGCACAACCCATGTAATGAACAGGGATGAAAGAGTTAAATTGTTGGCTTACACTCGCCGCGTCACACAATTATTTAACATTCATACATTCATCCAAATGACACAGGGTCCGACTACGGACGAAATCAAATGAGAAAAGATACCACAACCACAAGTTCTGATCGCCCCTAGAAGGAACTAAACTGATCGTCGGGATACGTCACATACATACGACCACACTCCTCATCAAACTCCCATGAAGTTCTTGTCCTTCTCCTGCGTCGTACTCAGTTGTACCTGCATATGGTGTGTGTTGTAATCTGTGAGCCACAAGGACTCAACAATCTCATTCCCGGGTATCTAAACAAACAAAGCCTTTAGCTGTGGAGAGGTAATAAAGTTTCTGCAGCAAGCACTAAGCAACTAGCTTACGAAGTCAGAGCGAGATAAGAATATGTGCCAACGATCGCCAAAGATGATCAATAAGTGATCCTAGCTACTCACATTCATGCATAACCCCATCGTGTTCACTTTCCGAAAACCCCTTCGAAAAGAGACCGTCATGGTTACTCACACAGATAGTGTATTCTTAAGGATAAGGTGTCAAGATAACTACAACCGGATATTAACAAATTCCCATCTACCACATAACCACGGGCATGACTTTCGAAAGATCATAACCCTGCAGGGGTATCCCAACTTAGCCCATCATAAGCTCACGATCCGCGGAGTCGCAACTCCATGTTGGGAAGACCCGAGTGTTCTCGGAATCCCGTGCGCAAGATATTTCGACAAAGGTAAAACTAATCCAGCAAGACCTCCCGGCGTGCCGACACCCTGATTGTAGCCGCGCGTATCTCGTCTCAGGCCACGGCCGTATGGGACATCCTACAGGTATATACCAATCCTCGAGTTTCCCCGTGGTGGCCCCGTAGTCTGCCCAGTTTGGACCAATACTCATGAGGACCATTGGCCCGGGTTGTTGATTAAGAACTCGGGTTTATAACTCCCTATGCAAGTTTTTAGTTGTTAGGAAAATGTAGTACCAAAGTTGGGTCTTGCTGGAAAAGCTTTAAGAAATGTGAATTATCAAGGGGGGCTCATATAGCCCAACCGTGTTGGGAACGCAAAATCAAGGAACATAACACCGGTTTATCGGGTCCTAAGGTGGCATGAGTGGAACAAAACACCAAGCAGAAGGCCAAGCCTTCCACCTATTACCAATATATATGTGCATTACTTTAATTAAGATATATTTGTGTTATCCCAATAAAACAAGTCCAAAACATGGAGCAATCTTCAACTTCACCTGCAACTAACAACGCTATAAGAGGGGCTGAGCAAAAGCGTACTTAGCCAATCAACGGTTTGCTAGGAAGGCGGTTAGAGTGTTTCATGGCAATATAGGAGTCTGACAAGACAAGAATATGCATCGAGGCATAACTATAGAGCGAGACAACTAGCAAGGCAAAGATAGAGGTGATATCGGGGAACGGTCATCAAGCATATTAAGAGCAAGATAAGAACAAGCTACATCAGGGCATATATGCAAACAAAGGCATGGATTGATATACAACAACATGGACATCATGACATGCTCACTAGTTATTCCAAAAAATACATGGAAAAGATTACGGCATCAAGTTTACATGGCAACATATTAATACAGATTCCAGACTTTGCAGTTTTTTCACTAAGTGTTAAAACAGTAACACTGACATGGCATGTTTACAAGATTTTTTCAGTCACCACAGAGCATATCATGGAAAACCAAATACACCACTTCAAAGAGAACATGATTATGCTCCTAAAACATGTTGACATGTGGCTCAAAAGAAAATCACACAAAATTCTACGAAAAAGACAAATCATCAAGTCATAACAATCTCAGCAACTTAACAACCACACACACTTTTGCAACAGGGTTAAACATGGCATAATGCAAACTAACATGTATACAAATGCACCCATCATGGAGAGCATCACAAGACGAACATTTTGACATATCATACACTCCATTTGGACCAACATGCACAAAGTTACGACCTTGCGAACATGCACACATATTGTTAACAGACAACTAGTGCTGAAACAGTAACATCACATTGTAGTTTGGCAACAAATATTAAGATATCTAGATGAACCCTAACATGCAAAAAACTGACTCCGTCGCGTAGATCACTTCAAGACGAACATTTTGATATATTATGCATGCAAAACAGAGCACCGAGCACAAAGTTATGTCAGGTCAAACATGGCAACATATTATTTAGATCCACAGACTTAGTGGATATTTCACCTCGCGAAAACACGACAGAGAGATCCCGGGACGGAGGGATCCGGGACGAGGCGGCCCGTTTGGTTCGGAGGACCGATGGATCTAATCCACCCTCCCAATGGATCCGGATCTTGCTGGAGACGAAGGTGGCGGCGGCGGCCGTCGGCCGGAGCGGGGCCGACGACTAGGAGGCCTGGTGGCGGCGGTGCTCCCGGTCGGCGGCAGCGGAGCTTGGCAGCGGTGGTGTGGCGCCGGCGGCACGTGGTGGCGGAGATGCGGGCGCGGTGGCAGAGAAGGCCAGCAGTGGCGGGGCGACTCGCGGTTGGCGGCGGCGCGGCTCGCGCGGAGCCGGGCGGCGGGCGTCAGAGGAGACGCGGGGCGAGCAGCGCGCCAGGGTGGCGGCGGCTTTGGGCCGGCGGGCCCGGTCGGCGGCGAAGTGGGCGCGGCCATAGCGGGCTGCCACGTGGCGGCGGACGCGTCCGGCGCCAGCGGATGTGTCCGACGCACGGAGGAGCTGTGGGAGGCGCGGAAAACGAGGAATAACTAGGGTTTTCTCAGATTTGGACGGGGAGGCTGTTTAATAGGTACAAGGAGTTAGGAGAGTCCAAATGAGGTGTGGTTTTCGCCCACACGATCACGATCCAACGACCGAGAGCATGGAGGTGGTTAGGATGGTCTTGTGGGCTCTTATGGCGGGGTGCTGGGCCAAAAGAGATAGGGCTTCCGGCAAGTTGCGCGGTTATCCGTTGGAGTATCAAATGACCTCCAAACAAGACGAAAGTTGACATGCGGTCTACCGGTGATATACCAAGACCACTCGACAACTCTCGGCCCATTCCGAGGATGTTTTTGTCCCTCTCACGAAACAAAGACTAGAGAGGTGCGAAGGGTACCGTGTGAGAGAGTCGGAATCCGAAACGGACAACGGAGAGGACGGAGACGATGCAACACACACGGATGCAAGTGAGACTATGCCAATGAAATGCACATGATGGAAATGACATAACGATATGCAACACACGCTTAAAGCAGAAACGCAGAAACCTGAAATGAAGAAGGAGCCCATAATGGAATTGATTAAGTCAACGATGAATATATTGCCATATAAGGAAGTTTTACATCTGGGGTGTTACAAACTCTCCTCCACAACGAAAATATCTCATCCCGAGATCTAGGACTGAAAGAAAGCGGGATACTCGGAACAGAGATGATCTTCTCGTTCCCATGTAGCTTCTCGGTCGGTATGGTGTGACCACTTCACTTTCAAGAATTTGATGGACTTGTTGCAGGTCTTGCGCTCAGTTTCTTCAAGGATAGCAACGGGGTGCTCACGATAAGACAAATCTTGCTGAAGATCAATCTCTTCGAAAGGAATGGTGCATT
The DNA here is from genome assembly GCA_902687465.1 of Secale cereale. NCBI lineage: Eukaryota > Viridiplantae > Streptophyta > Magnoliopsida > Poales > Poaceae > Secale > Secale cereale. The sequence continues at coordinate 319,326,709 of LR738712.1, read as the reverse complement.
CAGGCGTCTTGAAGCACTTGCGGAGTTGTGACACGTTAAACACATCATGCACATTTGCAAAGTTGAAGGGAAGCTCGAGTTGGTAGGCTAGATTGCCTCTCTTGCCAATTACCTTGAAAGGGCCCACGTATCTTGGAGCAAGCATTCCCTTGATACCGAACCTCTGAGTACCCTTCATGGGAGAAACATGGAGATAGACATGACCTCCAATGTCTAAAGCCAAATCTCGGTGTTTGCTGTCATAGTAGCTCTACTGGCGCGATTGCGCGGCTTTGAGATTCTCACATATGACTTTGCACTTCTCTCGGCCTCTGAGATCAAATCATTTCCAAGGAGTTGGCGTTCATGAGTCTCAGACCAGTTGAGAGGGGTACGACACTTTCTGCCATAGAGAATTTCAAACGGTGCTTTGCCTGAACTTGCTTGGAAGCTGTTATTGTAGGAGAATTCGGCTAATGGAAGGCAGTATTCCCATTTCATGCCGAGGAGATCACACAAGCCCTGAGCATATCTTCAATAATTTGTTTCACTCTTTCGACTTGGCCACTAGTATGAGGGTGAAAAGCTGCGCTGAAGCGAATCTTGGTACCCATAGCTGACTGGAAGGAATCCCAGAATTTGGAAGTGAAAAAGCTTCCACGATCTGAGGAGATTACTTGAGGGATACCATGCAAAGAGACAATTCTGGAGGTGTACAGCTCTGCCAGTTGTGCTGCGTTGATAGATTCCTTGACTGGAAGGAAATGAGCCACTTTTGTGAGCTTATCAATCACCACAAAGATAGCGTCGTTTCCTCGCTTGGACTTGGGGAAGCCGGTGAAGAAATCCATCTCAATGTGATCGAATTTCCACTCGGTAATAGGCAAAGGTTGGAAAAGTCCAGCTGGACGTTGATGCTCTGCTTTCATTCTTTAGTAGACATCACACTCGTTCACGAATTGAGCAATTTCTCTTTCATGCGTGAAGGAAATATGCCCTAGAGGCAATAATAAAGTTGTTATTTTATATTTCCTTATATCATGATAAATGTCTTTTATTCATGCTAGAATTGTATTAACCGGAAACTTAGTACATGTGTGAATACATAGACAAAACAGAGTGTCCCTAGTATGCCTCTACTAGACTAGCTCATTGATCAAAGATGGTTATGTTTCCTAACCATAGACATGAGTTGTCATTTGATCAATGGGATCACATCATTAGGAGAATGATGTGATGGACAAGACCCATCCGTTAGCTTAGCAACTTGATCGTTTAGTATGTTGCTATTGCTTTCTTCATGACTTATACATGTTCCTATGACTATGAGATTATGCAACTCCCGTTTACCGGAGGAACACTTTGTGTGCTACCAAACGTCACAACGTAACTGGGTGATTATAAAGGTGCTCTACAGGTGTCTCCGAAGGTACTTGTTGGGTTGGCGTATTTCGAGATTAGGATTTGTCACTCCGATTGTCGGAGAGGTATCTCTGGGCCCTCTCGGTAATGCACATCATAATAAGCCTTGCAAGCAAATGACTAATGAGTTAGTCACGAGATGATGTATTACGGAACGAGTAAAGAGACTTGCCGGTAACAAGATTGAACTAGGTATGATGATACCGACGATCGAATCTCGGGCAAGTAACATACCGATGACAAAGGGAATAACGTATGTTGTTATGCGGTTCGACCGATAAAGATCTTCGTAGAATATGTAGGAGCCAATATGGGCATCCAGGTTCCGCTATTGGTTATTGACCAGAGAAGTGTCTCGGTCATGTCTACATAGTTCTCGAACCCGTAGGGTCCGCACGCTTAACGTTTCGTTGATGATATAGTATTGAATGAGTTATGTATGTTGGTGACCGAATGTTGTTCAGACTCCCGGATGAGATCACGGACATGACGAGGAACTCCGGAATGGTCCGGAGATAAAGATTAATATATGGGATAATAGTGTTTGACCTCCGGAAGGGTTCCGGAATTCACCGGAAGGGGTTTCGGATGTTTCCCGAAGTGTTTGGGTACGAGAACACTTTATTTGGGCCAAAAGGGAAAGCACACAAGGTTTTTGGAAGGCGCAAAAGGAAGTTTTGCGGAGTCCAGGGGACAGACGCCAGGGTCCCTGGCGTCTGGCCCTGGAGTCCAAGAAGGACTCTTGCCTTTCGGGTGAAACCGACTTTGTGAAGGCTTTTACTCCAAGTTTGGACCCCAAGGCTCAACATAAAAATAGAGGGGTAGGGCTAGCACCCAAGACACATCAAGATACACCAAGCCGTGTGCCGGCAACCCCGACCCTCTAGTTTATCCTCCGTCCAGTTTCTGTAGTGCTTGGCGAAGCCCTGCAGAGATTGTTCTTCATCAACAACCGTCACCACGCCGTCGTGCTGCCGGAACTCATCTACTACTTCGCCCGTCTTGCTGGATCAAGAAGGCGAGGACGTCATCGAGCTGAACGTGTGCTGAACGCGGAGGTGCCGTACGTTCGGTACTAGATCGGGACGGATCGTGAAGGTGCACGACTACATCAACCGCGTTGATAAACGCTTCCGCTTTTCGGTCTACGAGGGTACGTAGACACACTCTCCCCTCTCGTTGCTATGCATCTAGTAGATAGATCTTGCGTGTTCGTAGGAAAATTTTAAAAATACTACGTTCCCCAACAGTGGCATCATGAGCCAGGTCTATGCGTAGATGATATGCACGAGTAGAACACAATGAGTTGTGGGCGATACTAGTCATACTGATTACCAGCATGTCATACTTTGCTTCGGCGGTATTGTGAGATGAAGCGGCCCGGACCGACATTACGCGTACGCTTACGCGAGACTGGTTTCACCGTTACGAGCACTCGTTGCTTAAAGGTGACTGGCGGGTGTCTGTCTCTCTCACTTTAGCTGAATCAAGTGTGGCTACGCCCGGTCCTTGTGAAGGTTAAAACAGCACATACTTGACGAAACATCATTGTGGTTTTTGTATGCGTAGGTAAGAACGGTTCTTGCTAAGCCCGTAGCAGCCACGTAAAACTTGCAACAACAAAGTAGAGGACGTCTAACTTGTTTTTGCAGGGGATGTTGTGATGTGATATGGTCAAGACATGATGAGTTATACGGTTTTGTATGAGATGATCATGTTTTGTAAAGTTATCGGCAACTGGCAGGAGCCATATGGTTGTCGCTTTATTGTATGAAATGCAATCGCCATGTAATTGCTTTACTTTATCACTAAGCGGTAGCGATAGTCGTAGAAGCAATAGTTGGCGAGACGACAACGATGCTACGATGGAGATCAAGGTGTCGCGCCGGTGACGAAGGTGATCATGACGGTGCTTTGGAGATGGAGATCAAAAGCACAAGATGATGATGGCCATATCATGTCACATATTTTGATTGCATGTGATGTTTATCTTATTATGCTTCTTATTTTGCTTAGAACGACGGTAGCATTATAAGATGACCCCTTACTAAATATCAAGGTATAAGTGTTCTCCCTGAGTATGCACCGTTGCGAAAGTTCGTCGTGCCGAGACACCACGTGATGATCGGGTGTGATAGGCTCTACGTTCAAATACAACGGGTGTAAGACAGTTTTGCACACGCAGAATACTCGGGTTAAACTTGACGAGCCTAGCATATGCAGATATGGCCTTGGAACACTGGAGACCGAAAGGTCGAGCATGAATCATATAGTAGATATGATCAACATAAGATGTTCACCATTGGTACTACTCCATCTCACGTGATGATCGGACATGGTTTAGTTGAATTGGATCACGTGATCATTTAGATGACCGTAGGGATGTCTATCTAAGTGGGAGTTCTTAAGTAATATGATTAATTCAACTTTAATTTATCATGAACTTAGTCCTGGTAGTATTAGCATATCTATGTTGTAGATCAATAGCTCGCGATGTTGCTCCACGTTTATTTTTTATATGTTCCTAGAGAAAACTAAGTTGAAAGATGTTAGTAGCAATGATGTGGAATTGTTCCGTGATCTGAGGATTATCCTCATTGCTGCACAGAAGAATTATGTCCTTGATGCACCGCTAGGTGACAGACCTATTGCAGGAGCAGATACAAACGTTATGAACGTTTTGACAAAAGCTCGGTATGATGACTACTTGATAGTTTAAGTGCACCATGCTTTACGGCTTAGAATCGGTACTTCAAAAACGTTTTGAACGCCGCAGAGCATATAAGATGTTCCATGAGTTGAAATTAGTATTTCATACTCATGCCCGTGTCGAGAGGTATAAGACTTCTGATAGTACTTTGCCTACAAGATGGAGGAGAATAGCTCAACCAGTGAGCATGTGCTCAGATTGTCTAGGTACTACAATTACTTGAATCAAGTGGGAGTTAATCTTCCAGATAAGATAGTAATTGACAAAGTTCTCTAGTCACTATCACCAAGTTAGTAGAACTTCGTGATGAACTATAATATGCAAGGGATGACGAAAGGAATTCCTGAGCTCTTCGCGATGCTGAAGTCGGCGAAGGTAGAAATCATGAAAAAGCATCAAGTGTTGATGGTTAACAAGACCACTTGTTTCAAGTAAAGGGCAAAGGGATAGAAGGGGAACTTCAAGAAGAATGACAAGAAAGTTGTCACTCCCATGAAGAAACCCAAAGCTAAACTCAAGCCTGAAACTAAGTGCTTCTACTGCAAAGGAAATGGTCACTGGAAGTGGAACTGCCCTAGATACTTGGCGGATAAGAAGGATGGCAAAGTGAACAAAGGTATATTTGATATACAGATTATTGATGTGTATTTTACTAGTGTTCATAGAAACCCCTCAGTATTTGATACTGGTTCAGTTGCTAAAGAGTAGTAACTCGAAATGCGAGTTGCATAATGAACAGAGACTAGTTAAAGGTGAAGTGACGATGTGTGTTGGAAGTGGTTCCAAGATTGATATGATCATCATCGCACACTCCCTATACTTTCGGGATTAGTGTAAAACCTAAATAAATGTTATTTGGTGTTTGTGTTGAGCATGAATATGATTTGATCATGTATATTGCAATACGGTTATTCATGTAAGTTAGAGAATAATTGTTGTTGTGTTTACATGAATAAAACCTTCTATGGTCATACACCCAATGAAAATGGTTTGTTGGATCTCGATCATGTGATACACATATTCATAATATTGAAGCCAAAAGATGCAAGGTTAATAATGATAGTGCAACTTATTTGTGGCACTGCCGTTTAGGTCATATTGGTGTAAAGCGCATGAAGAAACTCCATAGTGATGGACTTTTGGAATCATTTGATTATGAATCACTTGGTGCTTGCGAACCATGCCTCATGGCCAAGATGACTAAAACTCCGTTCTCCGGAACTGTGGAGCGAGCAACAGAGATGTTGGAAATCATACATACTGATGTATGCGGACCAATGAGTGTTGAAGCTCGCGGCGGGTATCGTTATTTTCTGACCTTCACTGATGATTTGAGCAGATATGGGTATATCTACTTAATGAAGCACAAATCTGAAACATTTGAAGAGTTCAAAGAATTTCAAAGTGAAGTGGAGAATCATCGTAACAAGAAAATAAGAGTTTCTACGATATGATCGTAGAGGTAAAATATTTGAGTTAGCGAGTTTGGTCTTCAGTAAAAACAATGTGAAATAGTTTCACTACTCACGCCACCTGGAACACCACAGTGTAATGGTGTGTCCGAACGTCATAACCGTACTTTATTAGATATGGTGCGATCGATGATGTCTCTTACCGATCTATCACTATCGCTTTTGGGGTTATGCATTAGAGACAGCTACATTCACGTTAAATAGGGCACCATCTAAATCCGTGGAGATGACACCGTAAGAACTGTGGTTTGACGAGAAACCTAAGCTGTCATTTCTTTAAGTTTGGGATTGCGATGCTTATGTGAAAAAGTTTCAACATGATAAGCTCGAACCCAAATTGGAGAAGTAAATCTTCATAGGATACCCAAAAGAAACTGTTGGGTACACCTTCTATCACAGATCCGAAGGCAAGGTCTTTGTTGCTAAGAGTGGATCCTTTCTAGAGAAGGAGTTTCTCTCGAAAGAAGTGAGTGGGAGGAAAGTAGAACTTGATGAGGTAATTGTACCTTCTCCCGAATTGGAAAGTGGAACATCACAGAAACTAGTTCCAGTGATTCCTACACCAATTAGTGAGGAAGCTAATGATGATGATCATGAAACTTCAGATCAAGTTTCTGCTTAACTTCGTAGATCAACCAGAGTTCATTCCGCACCAGAGTGGTACGGCAACCCGGTTCTGGAAGTCATGTTACTGGACCATGATGAACCTACGAACTATGAGGAAGCGATGATGAGCCCAGATTCCGCAAAATGGCTTGAGCCATGAAATCTGAGATGGGATCCATGTATGAGAACAAAGTATGGACTTTGGTTGACTTGCCCGATGGTCGGCAAGCCATTGAAAATAAATGGATCTTTAAGAGGAAGACTGACGCCGATGGTAATGTTACTGTCTACAAAGCTCGACTTGTTGCGAAAGGTTTTTGACAAGTTCAAGGTGTTGACTACAATGAGATTTTCTCACCCGTAGCGATGCTTAAGTCTGTCCGAATCATGTTAGCAATTGCCACATTTTATGAAATCTGGCAAATGGATAACGAAACTGCGTTCATTAATGGATTTATTAAAGAAGACTTGTATATGATGCAACCAGAAGGTTTTGTCAATCCTAAAGGTGCTAACAAAATGTGCAAGCTCCAGCGATCCATCTATGGACTGGTGCAAGCATCTCAGAGTTGGAATATACGCTTTGATAAGTTGATCAAAGCATATAGATTTATACAGACTTGCGGTGAAGCCTGTATTTACAAGAAGTGAGTGGGAGCACTACAACCTTTCTGATAAGTATATGTGAATGACATATTGTCGATCAGAAATGATGTAGAATTTTCTGGAAAGCATGAAGGAGTGTTTGAAAGGAGTTTTTCAAAGAAAGACCTTGGTGAAGCTGCTTACATATTGGGCATCAAGATCTATAGAGATAGATCAAGACGCTTGATCAGACTTTCGATGAGTACATACCTTGATAAGATTTTGAAGTAGTTCAAAATGGATCAGTCAAAGAAGGAGTTCTTGCCTGACTTGTAAGGTGTGAAGTTGAGTAAGACTCAAAGCCAGACCACGGCAGAAAAATATAGAGAGAATGAAAGTCATTCCCTATGCCTCAGCCATAGGTTCTATAAAGTATGTCATGCTGTGTACCAAACATGTTGTGTACCTTGCCATGAGTTTGTCAAGGGGGTACAATAGTGATCCAGGAGTAGATCACTGTACAGCGGTCAAAATTATCCTTAGTAACTGGATGACTAAGGAAATGTTTCTCGATTATGGAGGTGATAAAGAGTTCGTCGTAAAGGGTTACGCCGAGGCAAGCTTTGCCACTAAATCCAGATGACTCTAAGTATCAATCTGGATGCGTATTGAAAGTGGGAGCAATTAGCTAGAGTAGCTCTATGCAGAGCATTGTAGACATAGAAATTTGCGAAATACATACGGATCTGAATGTGACAGACCCGTTGACTAAACTTCTCTCACGAAGCAAAACATGATCACACCTTAGTACTCTTTGGGTGTTAATCACATAGAGATGTGAACTAGATTATTGACTCTAGTAAACCCTTTGGGTGTTGGTCACATGGCGATGTGAACTATGGGTGTTAATCACATGACGATGTGAACTATCGGTGTTAAATCACATGGCGATGTGAACTAGATTATTGACACTAGTGCAAGTGGGAGACTGAAGGAAATATGCCCTAGAGGCAATAATAAAGTTGTTATTTTATATTTCCTTATATCATGATAAATGTCTTTTATTCATGCTAGAATTGTATTAACCGGAAACTTGGTACATGTGTGAATACATAGACAAAACAGAGTGTCCCTAGTATGCCTCTACTAGACTAGCTCATTGATCAAAGATGGTTATGTTTCCTAACCATAGACATGAGTTGTCATTTGATCAATGGGATCACATCATTAGGAGAATGATGTGATGGACAAGACCCATCCGTTAGCTTAGCAACTTGATCATTTAGTATGTTGCTATTGCTTTCGTCATGACTTATACATGTTCCTATGACTATGAGATTATGCAACTCCCGTTTACTGGAGGAACACTTTGTGTGCTACCAAACATCACAACGTAACTGGGTGATTATAAAGGTGCTCTACAGGTGTCTCCGAAGGTACTTGTTGGGTTGGCGTATTTCGAGATTAGGATTTGTCACTCCGATTGTCGGAGAGGTATCTCTGGGCCCTCTTGGTAATGCACATCATAATAAGCCTTGCAAGAAAATGACTAATGAGTTAGTCACGAGATGATGTATTACGGAACGAGTAAAGAGACTTGCCGGTAACGAGATTGAACTAGGTATGATGATACCGACGATCGAATCTCGGGCAAGTAACATACCGATGACAAAGGGAATAACGTATGTTGTTATGCGGTTCGACCGATAAAGATCTTCGTAGAATATGTAGGAGCCAATATGGGCATCCAGGTTCCGCTATTGGTTATTGACCAGAGAAGTGTCTCGGTCATGTCTACATAGTTCTCGAACCCGTAGGGTCCGCACGCTTAACGTTTCATTGACAATATAGTATTGAATGAGTTATGTATGTTGGTGACCGAATGTTGTTCGGAGTCCCGGATGAGATCACGGACATGACGAGGAACTCCGGAATGGTCCGGAGATAAAGATTAATATATGGGATAATAGTGTTTGACCTCCGGAAGGGTTCCGGAATTCACCGGAAGGGGTTCCGGATGTTTCCCGAAGTGTTTGGGTACGAGAACACTTTATTTGGGCCAAAAGGGAAAGCACACAAGGTTTTTGGAAGGCGCAAAAGGAAGTTTTGCGGAGTCCAGGGGCCAGACGCCAGGGTCCCTGGCGTCTGGGTCCAGACGCCGGGAACCCTGGCGTCTGGCCCTGACCCAGACGCCGGGAATCCTGGCGTCTGGCCCTGGAGTCCGAGAAGGACTCTTGCCTTTCGGGTGAAACCGACTTTGTGAAGGCTTTTACTCCAAGTTTCAACCCCAAGGCTCAACATATAAATAGAGGGGTAGGGCTAGCACCCAAGACACATCAAGATACACCAAGCCGTGTGCCGGCAACCCCGACCCTCTAGTTTATCCTCCGTCTAGTTTCTGTAGTGCTTGGCGAAGCCCTGCAGAGATTGTTCTTCATCAACAACCGTCACCACGCCGTCGTGCTGCCGGAACTCATCTACTACTTCGCCCGTCTTGCTGGATCAAGAAGGCGAGGACATCATCGAGCTGAACGTGTGCTGAACGCGGAGGTGCCGTACGTTCGGTACTAGATCGGGACGGATCGTGAAGGTGCACGACTACATCAACCGCGTTGATAAACGCTTCCGCTTTTCGGTCTACGAGGGTACGTAGACACACTCTCCCCTCTCGTTGCTATGCATCTAGTAGATAGATCTTGCGTGTTCGTAGGAAAATTTTAAAAATACTACGTTCCCCAACAATGCGAGTCCACCAATAGGATTGCTTGAGGTCATGGTACATCTTGGAGCTTCCTGGATGTATCGTGAGGAGTGAGTCATGTGCTTCATTCATTATGAGCTTCCTAAGATCACCTTTGGGAACCACAATTCTATCCTCAAAGAACAAAGTGTCTCTGTCATCAATGCGATAGCACTTGTACTTGGGAGTACCCTTGGCGATACCATGTTTCACCTTCTGCACCATAGCATCACTGAGTTGGGCCTCACAGATTTGATCTTCCAAGGTAGGAGTGACTTGAAGGTTGGCAAGAATCCTTGTGGAACGACTTGGAGGTTGAGCTTCCTGAATGATTCACAAAGTTTAGGTTGGAACGGTTTGAGGATGAGACTGTTGCAATAAGCCTTTCTACTCAAGGCATCTGCAATGACATTGGCCTTTCTAGGAGTATACTCAATGCTTGGACTGTATTCTTGAATCATTTCAACCCAACGAGTCTGGTGGAGGTTAAGGTTTGGCTGGGTGAAGATGTACTTCAGGCTCTTGTGATCGGTGAAGATGTCCACTTTTCTGCCCAATAGGAGGTGTCTCCACGTGATCAAGGCATGAACAACTGCTGCTAGCTCAAGATCATGTGTGGGGTAATTCTTCTCATTTGGTTTAAGCTGACGCGAAGTGTATGCAACTATCTTCTTGTCTTGCAAGAGAACACCGCCGAGACCTTGCAATGAAGCATCACAAAACACTTCATAAGGCTTGGACTCATCCGGAGGAGTAAGTACCAGAGCAGAAATGAGCTTCTTTTTTAGGGTATTGAATGCAACATCACAATCAGGAGTCCATGAGTACTTGACATTCTTTTGCAACAGGTTGGACATAGGCCTGACAATCTTGGAGAAGTTCTCAACGAACCTTTTGCAATGTCTTACGGGGCCGAGGAAACTTTGGAGTTGTTTGACATTCTGAGGAGGTTCCCACTTCACAATAGCTTCAACCTTCTCAGGGTTAATAGAAATGCCCTTGTTAGAGATAATATGACCAAGATAGACGACTTCATCAAGCCAAAATTCGCACTTGGAGAACTTCGGATAAAAGCGGTGCTCTCGGAGCATGTCAAGAACCAAACGGAGGTGCTTGGCATGGTCTTCTTTATTCTTGGAGAATACCAAGATACCATCGAGGTACACGAGGACGAACTCATTAGTGTAGGGGTTGAATATGAAGTGCATCATCCGAGAGAAAGTGGGTGGAGCATTTGCAAGCCCGCAAGACATGACTGTGTACTCGTATGAGCCGTAGATTGTCGTGAATGCGGTCTTGGTAATATCCTCTTCACGGATACGAATTTGATGGTAACCCTTCCGGAGATCAAGCTTCGAGAAAACCTTGGCTCCATTGAGCTGCTCGAACAGTTCATTGATATTGGGGAGAGGGTACTTATTCTTAATTGTCTTCTTGTTCAATGGTCGGTAATCAACGCACAATCGTTCCGTACCATCCTTCTTCTTGACAAAAAGAACACCGCAGCCCCAAGGAGAAGTACTTGGTCTGATTAGACCCATGCGTTCTTGCTCGTCGAGTTGCTTCTTCAACTCCTTCAACTCTTTAGGAGAAAGCTTGTACGGACGCCGACAGGCTGGCTCCATACCAGGTTCAAGTTCAATGACGAATTCAATTGGACGGTTGGGAGGCATGCCTGGAAGCTCTTCAGGGAATACATCCTCATATTCACAAACCACCGGAATCTAGGATATGGCATTAATCTCGCCCTTGTCATTGAGAGGGAATAGTCTGATTGTGTTATCTCGAGCTGCGAAGATAATCACGTCTTCGGAAGTATGAGTTAGATTCACCACTTTGTTTGCACAATCAATAAGAGCATCATGCTTAGAGAGCCAATCCATCCCAAGAATAAGATCAATGTCCGAGTTACCGGGAACAACTGGGGAAACCAGAAAACTATAATCGCCCATGTGAATAGAGATATCCGGAGCCATCAAGTTAGCAGTCATGTGATTGCCCAGAGAAATAATTTACAATGCCCTTGGCAAAGACATTGTTCCCACGTTGTGCTCAGATGCAAATGGATATGACATGAAGGAAAGTAATGCACCAGAATCAAACAACACTTTTGTAGGAATTGAGTTGACCGAAAGATTACCGATAATCACATCCGTAGAATCCTCTGCTTTAGCTGCATTCATCAGGTTCACTGTTGCATACTTGGGATTGTGCTGGACAATAGCGTTTCTTGTAGGCCTGACAAGTGGAGGAGGCGGAAGGCGCCTTTGGTTGGAACACTTGTTGGAATAGTGACCCTTCAGACCACATTTGTAGCAAGTGACCTCTGAAACTGGACGAGAAGGAGGAACACTCGGTCTTGGAGCTTGGTACTGAGACTTGTACTGGTTGCTTGGGTTGGGTGGGTGGGAAAATCCACGACCACCTGAGTGCTTGTTATGACTCAGAGGACGGAGCACTGGAGGAGGTGGGAGCCAGAACTTCTGCTGCTTGTCGACCACTTGAGAGGAAGAGGAGGAGTGAACATCATCTCTTATCCTCTTTTTGGAAGCTTCACATTTGAGCTGAGCTGCCTCTTGCTTGAGAGCCATGTTGTAGAATTGGTCAAATTCATCTGACTCGAACAGAGTGAGTGCAAGTTGGAGTTCATCTTTCAGACCACCTTGGAACTGGTAGATTTTGCTCTTGGCGTCGGGGATGTCTTGCTTCGCATAACGGGCAAGATTCTGGAACTTGACATTGTACTGGTAGACAGACATGGTGCCTTGCTTCAGATTGCGGAATTGCTCACGCATGCCTTCAGTGACATTGGTAGGGACATGATGAGAACAAAAATCACGACAGAAGTCGGTCCAAGAGATCTCACGACCCTCTCTGGAGTCTTTGTACTGTTGCCACCAATCTGCAGCTTGGTCTTTCAGTTGGAAAGGGGAAAACTTGACATAATCCTCAGGTCTGACATTACTGCACTCGAAATTCTTCTTGATGTCTGTGATCCAATCTTCAGCAGCTAGCGGATCAACACAATAGCTGAAAGACTTGGGTTGATTGGCAAGGAATTGGTTCAGAGTCGCAAAGTGAGGTTGATTGAACAGATTTCCTTGGCTTTGGTTCCCTCGATTGTCTTGATTTCCTTGATTTGCTTGGAAACTCTGCATCATTTGCATGAACATATGAGTGTTTGCATTGGTATCTTGCATAATTGGTCTCCATGCCTCAGCTGGAGGAGGAGGGGAAGGTGGACGCTCTTCTTCACCCTCTGGGTTCTGACTGGGAACTTTCTTAGGTGCCATCATGAAGATGATGGCAACCGTTAGCCATTGAAGCAAATAATAGATATGCTGAATAAACGGATAGATATTTGCAACATATAGTATCCACAATGAACATCCGAACAAAATTGAACGAATGAATTCCATAGCTTAATCGTACATCAACTTGTCGAGAAGCCAATTGGGAGAACAAAATGCTAGAATAAAACAACAAGGTAACAGATGGAACAAATACATAATAGAGGTTTCATCTCACATGTTCGTGCTGATGCCCCATGGCACGTGTTACAAAGGGCCTTGCAATCATTTAAGATGCAACCCCCTAGTGTAACAACGCCCATGATAACCTCTCGACTAGATGTTGAACCCCAACCTCATATCATGCACCCGTTGGAAGATTACCTAAGAGCTACTTGAATCCCACCTATTAATTCTCGAAGCTTTCCGGTTATGCAATCTGGTGTTAGGGATACAGGGGAAGCACCGCATGTCACACAACTAATAAATCCTATATACAACTGTATCCACCCGTCAACACATAACTAGGCACCTTCGGAAACCGTTTACCTCGGACCTTTGAAACGCATCCGTTGTGGCAATACTCCCGAACTATCCCCCCAGTATTGGGTGACATTGGGGTTATCTCACCACCAAACATGCATAGAAGAGTTTTTGATGTTGGCCGCCTCTGGTATTCTAGAATTGCAACGATACAATTGTGACGACAACACCTCAGAGCTCAACTCCCCGGGACACTACAACAACCCCTAAATGACAGGAGGCACCAAGAACAATGTTCTCGTCACAAAGATATCGGAACAATCCAAACAATACCCGCGTGATCCTAATTTTTTTTGGGTGAAAATTGAGGATAGTGATGTTAAAACAACGTCAGGAATCCTCACCAGAGCGACGAAAGGGATGAGGAGTCAAAGAAATCCTACTCTATATATATATATATATATATGACTCAAAACATTTTTTATGTGTGTGCCTAGACTCAACCGTCAGCGGTTCGATCAATCAGGGGGCTCCTAGGTCGGAGAAGGCTCTGAATACCAACTTATAATGCCTAGGATGCGACTATATCTCCTACGTGTCGGGGCACGAGTTAGAGACATAATCGCATTCTGGAATGATCACAAGCGTGGTATCTTTGCACAACTCATGTAATGAAAAGGGATGAAAGAGTTAAATAGTTGGCTTACACTCGCCACGTCACACAATTAATTTAACATTCATACATTCATCCAAATAACACAGGGTCCAACTATGGACGAAATCAAACGAGAAAAGATACCACAACCACAAGTCCTAATCGCCCCTAGTAGGAACCACTACTGATCGTCGGGATACGTCACATACATACGACCTCGCTCTTCATCGAACTCCTAGTGAAGTTCTTGTCCTTCTCCTGCGCCGTACTCATTTGTACCTGCATCTGGTGTGTGTTGTAATCTGTGAGTCACAAGGACTCAGCAATCTCATTCCAGGGTATCAAAACTAAAAAAAGCCTTTAGGTGTGGAGAGGTAATAAAGTGTCTGCAGCAAACACTAAGCAACTAGCTTACGAAGCCAGAGCGAGATGAGAATATGTGCCAACGGTCGCCGAAGATGATCAATAAGTGATCCTAGCTACTCAAGTTCATGCATAACCACACCGTGTTCACTTTCCGAAAACCCCTTCGAAAAGAGACCGTCACACTTACTCACACAGGTATTGTATTCTTAAGGATAAGGTGTCAAGTTATCTACAACCGGATATTAACAAATTCCCATCCGCCACATAACCGCGGGCACGGCTTTCGAAAGATCATAACCCTGGAGGGGTGTCCCAACATAGTCCATCACAAGCTCACGATCCGCAGAGTCGCAACTCCATGTTGGGAATACCCGAGTGTTCTCAGAATCTCGTGCTCAAGATATTTCGACAAAGCTGAAACTAATCCAGCAAGACCTCCCAGCGTGCCGACACCCTAATAGTAGCCGCGCGTATCTCATCTCAGGCCATGACCGGATGGGACATCCTACATGTATATACCAATCCTCGAGTTTCCCCATGGTGGCCCCGCAGTCTGCCCAGTTTGGACCAACACTCATGAGGAGCACCGGCCTGGGTTGTTGATTAAGAACTCGGGTTTATAACTCCCTATGCAAGTTTTTAGTTGTTAGGCAAATATAGTACCAATGTTGGGTCTTGCTGGAAAAGCTTTAAGCAATGCGAATTATCAAGGGGGCCCATAAACCCCAACCGTGTTAGGAACGCAAAATCAAGGAACATAACACCGGTTTATCGGGTCCTAAGGTGGCATGAGTGGAACAAAACACCAAGCAGAAGGCCAAGCCTTCCACCCATTACCAATATATATGTGCATTACTTTAATTAAGATATATTTGTGTTATCCCAATAAAACAAGTCCAAAACATGGAGCAATCTTCAACTTCACCTACAACTAACAACGCTATAAGAGGGGCTGAGCAAAAGCGTACTTAGCCAGTCAACGGTTTGCTAGGAAGGCGGTTAGAGTGTTTCATGGCAACATAGGAGGCTGTCAAGACAAGAATAGGCATCGAGGCATAACTATAGATCGAGACAACTAGCAAGGCAAAGATAGAGGTGATATCTGGGAACGGTCATCTTGCCTGGTAAGTCCTCAGTGGGATGGTAAGACGGCTCCTCAAACTCAGTCTCAACAAGATCCTCGAACTTGGTATCGGCTCCCGGTTCTACCCAACACAAGAGCACAACAATGGTACAAGATCAATCAGGGTACAATGCACAAACAACATGATGCAAGACATGTCATGGGATGCAAGTCATGATGTGCGTATGCATGAGGATACTCTCGAGCCTAAAGTAGAGGATGATGGAAATGACTTCATCTTGGCAACCAAGCAAGCCACTGGATAGAGGTGAAGATTTCAGTCGAAATCAATATAAGGATCATTGGAATCGGATGCACGGTTTGCAAATGGCAAGCAAAACAAGATGCAATGCAAAACTGCAGTTAACAGCAACATGGCATCTTTGGAGCAAGGTTTGAATATGCTACAGCACCCAAACATGTGTCAAAAGGCATGGATGTGAAATAGACATGATTCTTAACAAGCATGAACTCAGAGCACACCCAAAAATGTGCTGGAATACAATTAAACAAGCATGGGAAGATTCAATACGTTAACACATTTCTCAGACATAGTGAAATTTACTAGGCATGCAACCAGGAACATTTTGTAGCTACCTTTGGAGGCCCACAACAGCAAGCAAGACAACTATAACAAGCATGAAATTCACATGAGCATGAAGAAGACATATTATACTTCCAATTCATCAAAGAAACAATTTATTCCAATCAAGGGTTGCTTAACACAAGCTTTGCCCAAATGAATGTTCTGTTAACAGGCTGACATTTTTAATTTCAAGCATTTTAAGAGCAAAATAACAACAAGCTACAACAGGGCATATATGCAAACAAAGGCATGGATTGATAGAAAACAACATGGACATCAAGATATGCTCACTAGTTATTCCAAAACATGCATGGAAAAGATTATGGCATCAAGTTTACATGGCAACATATTATTACATATTCCAGACTTAGCAGTTTTTTCACTAAGTGTTAAAACAGTAACATTGACATGGCATGTTTACAAGCTTGTTTAAGTCACCACAGAGCATATCACGGAAAACCAAATACACCACTTGAAAGACAACATGATTATGCTTCTAAAACATGTTGACATGTGGCTCAAAAGGAAATCACACAACATGCTACGAAAAAGACAAATCATCAAGTTACAATAATCTCAGCAACTTAACAGCCACAAGCACTTTTGCAACAGGGTTAAACATGGCATAATGCAACCTAACATGTATGCAAATGCACCCATCATGAACAGCATCACAAGACGAACATTTTTACATATCATACACTCCATTTGGATGAACATGCACAAAGTTACGACCTGACGAACATGCACACATATTGTTAACAGAAAACTAGTGCTGAAACATTAACATCACATAGCAGTTTGGTAACGAAGATTAAGATATTTAGATGAACCCTAACATGAACAAAATTGATGCCATCACGTAGAGCACTTCGAGACGAACATTCTGATATATTATGCATGTAAAATGGAGCACCGAGCACAAAGTTATGATAGGTCAAACATGGCAACATATTATACAGATCCTGGGACTTGGTGGATATTTCACCTCGCAAAAACGGGCCAGAGAGATCTCGGGACGGAGGGATCCGGGACGAGGCAGGCCATTTGGTTCGGAGGACTGGTGGATCTGATCCACCCTCCCAATGGTTCAGGATCTCGCCAGAGATGGAGGTGGCGGCGGCGGTCGTCGGCCGGAGCGGGGCCGACAACGAGGAGGCCCAGCGGCGGCGGTGCTCCTGGCCGGCGGCGCGTGGCGGCGGAGATGCGAGCGCGGTGGCGGAGAAGGCCGGCGGTGGCGGGGCGGCTCGCGGCCGGCGGCAGCGCGGCGGGCGTGGAGCAGGGTGGCGGGCATCGGAGGAGACACGTGGCGAGCGACGCGCCCGAGCGGTGGCGGCTTCTGGCCGGCGGGCCGGCGCTGGGCCGTGGCGGGCCCGGTCGGCGGGAAAGTGGGCGCGGCTGGCGCGGCCACTAGCGGGCTGCCACGTGGCGGCGGAGGCGTTCGGCGCCGGCGGACGTGTCCGGCGCGCGGAGGAGCTGTGGGAGGCGCGGAAAACAAGGAATGACTAGGGTTTTCTCAGATTTGGACGGGGGAGGCTGTTTTATAGGCAGAGGGAGCTAGGAGAGTCCAAATGACGTGCGGTTTCGCCCGCACGATCACGATCCAATGACCGAGAGCATGGAGGTGGTTAGGATGGGCTTGTGGGCTGTTGTGGAGGGGTGCTGGGCAAAAAGAGATAGGGCTTCCGGTGAGTTGTGCGGTTATCCGTTGGAGTATCAAACGACCTCCAAACGAGACGAAACTTGACAGGCGGTCTACCAGTGATATACCAAGACCACTCGATAACTCTTGGCCCATTCCGAAGATGTTTTTGTCCCGCTCACGAAAGAAAGACTAGAGAGGTGCGACGGGTGCCGTGTGAGAGAGTCGGAATCCGAAACGGACAACGGAGAGGACGGAGATGATGCAACACACACGGATGGAAGTGAGATTATGCCAATGCAATGCACATGATGGAAATGACATAACGATATGCAACACACACTTAAAGCAAAACCATAGAAACCCGAAATGAAGAAGGAGCCCAGAATGGAATTGATTAAGTCAATGATGAATATATTGCCATATAAGGAAGTCTTACATCTGGGGTGTTACAGTTACGCTTTTGCTCAAGCCCCCCTCTTATAGCGTTGCTAGTTGCAGGTGAAGATGAAGTTTGCTCCATGTGGATTGGGTTTTTGGGTAACACAATTTCTATTATCTACATTAATGCACCTATATACTTGGCAATGGGTGGAAGGCTTGGCCTTTTGCTCGGTGTTTTGTTCCACTCATGCCACCTTAAGAACCGATAAACCGGTGTTATGTTCCTTGATTTAGCGTTCCTAACGCGGTTGGTATATGGGGACCCCTTGATAGTTTGCTTTGAATAAAACTCCTCCAGCAAGGCCCAACTTTGGTTTTACCATTTGCCTAATAACTAAAAACTTGCATAGGGATCGGCTAGCACCCAAGGACTTAATTAACAACCCGGGCCAATGCTCCTCATGAGTGTTGGTCCAAACTGGGTAGAATGCGGGGCCGCCTTGGGGAAACCTGCGGTATTTGGTATATACTTGTAGGCTGACTTATCCCATTGTGGCCTGAGACGAGATGCGTGCGGCTCCTATCAGGGTGTCAGCACGTCGGGAGGTCTTGCTGGACTTGTTTTACCATTGTCGAAATATCTTGTACACCGAGATTCCGAGTCTGATCGGGTAGTCCCTAAGATAAGGGGTTTTAACCTCTGTTGACCGCGAGAGGTGGTGATGGTCTAAACTGGAACACCCCTGCAGGGTTATGATCTTTCGAAAGCCGTGCCCGCGGTTATGTGGCGGATTGGAATTTGTTAATATCCGGTTGTAGACAACTTGACACTAAACCTTAAACATAATACACTACCGTGTGAGTAGTCGTGATGGTCTCTTTTCGAGGGAGTTCGGGAAGAGAACACGATTGGGTTATGGATGACTCATAGGTAGACAGGATCATCTAGTGATCATGATTAGTTCACGACCAGTGGCTTTCACTTCTCTTCTCGCTCTAATGATACGTAAGCTAGCCACCTCTTCTACGCTTAGTGCTTGCCGCAACCACTTATACACTTTCTCCTTACCCAAAGGCTTTAATAGTTTTGATACCCGGGAATGGGATTGCTGAGTCCTCATGACTCACAGTTTACTACAAACTCAGGTGCAGGTACAACCGTGTACGATTCAGTTGATGGCCAGGAACTCAAGTGGGAGTTCGATGAGGAACTTGGGCGTATGTACATGACGTTCCCCGATGATCAGTAGTTCCTACTAGGGCTCATCGGGCATAGTGGGTGGTTATCTTCTTTTCAGTTGGATTTGTCCGTAGATGGACTATGATTGTACTTGGATGAATGTATGACTTATTTATGCATTGTGTGAAGTGGCGGTTGTAAGCCAACTATGTATTTTTTTCCTTTGTTCTTGTACATGGGAATGTGTGAAGATAACCTTCTTGCGATCATACCAAAATGTGATTATGCCTCTAAGTCGTGCCTCGACACGTAGGAGACATAGTCACATCTTGGGTGTTACAATTGGTCCAAGTGACATGTCCATGGGGATGCTTGAGGGATGCTCCGCATCATCTCGCCCCCCTTGGGAGACATCCGACCTTGGATCAAAGTCTTCATCACCATGGAAAGGAGAGAGATCCTTGACGTTGAAGGTATCACTCACATTGTACTTGTCATGTGGGATGTCGATCTTGTACTCATTGTTGTTGTAGCGTGCTAGCACCTTGAAGAGTCCGTCGGCTCGAGGTAGGAGTTTGTACTTGCGCTCATTGGGGGTAGCGGTCCTTGCTATGAAGCCATACGAGATCTCCCGGTTGGAACACCATTGGTGTCTTGTTGAGATTGAGCTTGGTGGCGAGGCGATGTACTTGGAGCTCGATTGTTGCCCTCGTATCTTCGTGCATCTTCTTGAGATAACTTGCTTGTGCACTTGCGTCCCTGTTGGTGCACTCTTGTAGAGGTAGAGGAAGAATGTCCAAAGGGGACAAGGGGTTCAAGCCATAGACAACCTCGAAGAGTGACTTGCCGGTTATTGATTGTCTTGCGCGGTTGTAGGAGTACTCGGTGATGAGTAAGCATTGCTCCCATTCCTTGATGTTCTTCTTGATCAAGATGCGAAGAAGCGTCGTTAGCGTCCGGTTCGTCACTTCCGTTTGGCCGTCCATTTGTGAATGGTATGCCGAAGAGAATAGTAGCTTGATGCCGAGTTTGGCGCATAGAGTCTTCCAATAGTAGCTCAAGAACTTGACGTCGCGGTCCGAGATGATCGTCTTGGCCACTCCATGTAGGCGCAAGATTTTCCTACAAAAGAGATTCGCAGCATGTGAAGCATCGTCTATCTTGTCGCAAGGAATGAAATGAGCCATTTTCGAAAATCTATCCACAACAACAAACATGAAATCCTTTCCATTTTCAGTTCTAGGCAAACCAAGTACAAAGTCCATGCTAATGTCCGTCCAAGGTTGGTATGGAATAGGAAGTGGCATGTAAATACCATGGGATTGAGCTCTGGACTTAGCTTTGCGGCATGTAGAGCACCGGTTGGTGATGCGTGAGACGTCACGGAACATCTTGGGCCAAAAGTAATTCTTGGAGAGCGTTGCAAATGTCTTGTCACGTCCGAAATGTCCCAAAAGTCCTCCATGAGATTCCTGCAAAAGGGGCAAACGAAGAGACGACACGGGAATGCAAAGTTTCTTAGCTCTCATAAGATACCCATCCTTAATATAATATCGTTCCCAAGAAGTGTGCGTCACACATTTGGCATAAGGATTTGCGAAGAAAGGATCATGCTCATACAAGTCTTTTATGTCCTCAAAGCCAATAACATTCAACTCAAGTTGGGTAACAAGCATGCATTTGCGGGAAAGCGCATCCGCCACAACATTCTCTTTGCCCTTGATGTACTTGATGACATAGGGAAAAGACTCTATGAACTCACTCCACTTAGCATGATGCTTGTTCAACTTAGTTTGACACTTAAGATATTTGAGCGTCCCATGGTCCGTGTGAAGAATGAATTCATGAGGTCAAAGATAGTGTTCCCAAACACGCAAAACTCTCACTAAGGCATAGAGCTCTTTATCATAGATTGGGTAGTTAAGTTGCGCTCTAACTAGTTTTTTCACTAAAATACGCAATCGGGCGCTTTTCTTGCATTAACACGCCTCCTATACCGGTACTACTAGCGTCACAATGTATCTCAAACAGTTTGTCAAAGTTTGGTAGGGCAAGAAGTGGTGCGTGGGTAAGCAAGTGTTTTAGCTCATTGAACGCGGTGTCTTGCGAAGGACCCCAAACAAAGGGTATGTTCTTCTTGCTCAAAACATGCAAGGGCATAGCGATTGTGCTAAAGTCCTTCACAAAGCATCGGTAGAATGCGGCAAGGCCTAGAAAACTACGCACATGATGCATGTTCCTTGATGTTGGACAAGTTTTAATAGCTTCAATTGTAGTCTCGTCTACATGCACACCTTTGGATGACACACCAAATCCTAAGAACACAAGTTTTTCTACACCAAAGTTGCACTTCTTCATATTCGCATAAAGTTTCTCCTCGCGGAGGGTTTGCAAAACGGTGCGAAGATGATTCACATGATCTTTGAGAGATTTGGTAAAAACGAGGATGTCATCAAAGTAGACTACTACAAAAACTCCGATGTATGGCCTAAGAACAAAGTGCATCATTCTCATAAATATTTCGGGTGCCTCGGATAGACCCATAGGCATAACAAGCCATTCATATAACCCGAACTTTATTTTGAAAGCAGTTTCCACTCATCACCCTCTTGTATGCGAATTTGGTAATAGCCACTTTTGAGGTCAATCTTGGAAAAGATTGTGGCTCCGCTAAGCTCATCAAGCATATCATCTAAGTGCAGTATTGGGTGACGGTATCTAACGGTGATAGCATTAATGGGACGGCAATCCGAACACATGCAGTATGTACCATCTTTCTTGGGGACAAGGATTACCGGAATGGCACAAGGGCTCATGCTTTCGCGGACGTGCCCGTTGTCGATGAGTTGTTGGACTTGCCATTGGATCTCCTTGGTCTCTTCCGGATTGACGCGGTATGGGGCCTTGTTAGGAAGAGGTGCTCAGGGGATGAGGTCGATGCGGTGCTCGATGCCACGAAGAGGAGGTAGTCCCGGAGGTAGTGTCGTGGTTTTGTCACGCCAGACATCCTAGCATAAGGACTTAGTCGTGGAGCCATCGCGAGTGGTTAGCTTAAAGGGGTTAAAGCGGACAAAGGACACATGGGATTTTATACTAGTTCGGCCCATTGCGGTGAAGGTAAAGGCCTACTCTAGTTGTTGTGGTATTGCTAGGGTTTCAATGACCAGGGAGCGAATCCGCTTTGCCTATGTCTCGAGCAGATATTTGTTGTCCCTGAACTGCCGCCGGGTCATCCCTTTATATACACATCATGATGCCCGACCGGCTTATGGAATCCCGTGGACGGCTCATAAATGTGTCCGGCTCGGTTTCGATCTTTCCTATCTTACAACACAAGTTACACACCATATGGCGGTTTACGTCTACAGGCCCTAATCCACCTTTGAACCCTAGGCCTTTTAGTTATCTATAGTAACATGCCATACTCCTTGTCTTCATGGGCTTCAATAGGGGTAATTCAGCACATGTATAACATGGCCCCTCCTGGGCGGTTCATACCTAATAGTTATATCCCCAACATTAGGCCCCAGATTTATTTGAACCTGTTCATGTCAATCTTCAACACTTAGGAAAATTTCTTCTTTAGCGCCTTCGAATGATCTTATAAACCGCTATGACGTCATCTTCCAGGGTCATAATAAACCGCCATGACATCACCTATTCATTAAAAACCCATATATATTTAACTTTTATTAATGAGCCTCCAAAGGCCGAGGCGACAACTCTGTCCCATATCCATTTTTTGGGTTCCTTGATTCCCGCGCCTGTCGCTTATCCCTTCGGCTTATAAATAGAGCCAAGGGTCCCTTTCTTTTTCTCCCTGTCAGGACCCCGATCCTAAGTCACTTTGCGGCCTCACGCACGGTAACCCCACGGGTGCCACCTTACCTGGCCCGAGACCGTTTGCGCATTTTGGCACACGTATATGACAGTGTCGCTAGCATCCATATGCCAGAGAACCCGGGCCGACATGGCTAGTTATAAACCAAAAGTGGCACTAGATTACAGAGACAGGCATCCATGACCCAGCAACGAACGTGTCGGTCATCAATGTATGAACCCAAGTCGTAGCAAGCTACATGGACTTAAAGGAACAGCGCGTGACATTTCCCCTAAGGGACAGACACAGGAACGAAGAAGGACACATGCCGGCCAGCCTACGTGTTCCGAGCAGTAGCAAGCTACCAAGGCTCATTGGAATCACTAGGAGGCATTTCCCTGTAAGGTAGGCTACCAAAGGAAAACAACTAGGTGTCGGATCCCACACATACCAAGCATTTCAACCATACACACAATATGCTCAATATGTGCAAATACAACATTGCATCACAACAGAACTCTATGACTCAAAGTACTTTATTTAAGAGGCTCCAAGAGCCATACATAACATATCCATACATGTAGGGGTCACA
Source organism: Secale cereale (assembly GCA_902687465.1). Lineage (NCBI taxonomy): Eukaryota > Viridiplantae > Streptophyta > Magnoliopsida > Poales > Poaceae > Secale > Secale cereale. Next base: position 319,303,074 of record LR738712.1, on the reverse strand, counting down.
TGACCCAACACTCAAGTCATACAGTCATACAAGCACAAGCGGAAGTTACAAGTCTGAGTACAGACAACTTAGAAAATAAAACAGGCTTGGTGTAGCCTGACTATCTACAAGGCCCTTCACAAGCTTCAGATCTCCGTCTGGGTGTCAAGCTACTCGTCGACGTCAACGTCTATGTAGAACCCATCAGCAGGGGCAGGGTTCTCCTCTGCAACAGTTATTAAGCAAACATGAGTACAAAGGTACTCAGCAAGTCTTACCACAGAACCTATCATACATGCAACATTATGAAAGGGGGTAGTGGAGTTCATAGCAGAAAGCCAGCTTTGACTCTTGGCTAACCTATACTACAACTCTCAACAGATTTGCAAGATGTTATTACGAACACGAGTCCTCTACTCACCACAACAATACACTACCGAGGATCCTCTTCCGTCATCCTACGGAAGGGCCATCCACGGCACTCACACTTATCTTGAGGCTTTTAGTAGTATCCATCAACTTTTCTATGAACTGTAGGAGTAACCAAGTAGTCCGTACCGCGAACAACGGCTATTCGAATAGATTGATAACCCTGCAGGGGTGTATTTCTTCACAATGTTTTCACCACTTAGCGTCTGCACACGACATGTGCTCGGCAGACTTCAAGCGAAAGCCGACGTGGGTGTAGACCACGACCTAACCAGCCACTCAAGTCTCTCGTCCAGGTTTATCGCCTATTTGGGTTCCATCCGTGGGGAGATCCGGCCGGGGTGTCGCTCACGGCCCCAAACGATGTGTACAGGGTTCCCGAGTCACCAAACGGGCAACCGGTACACCGTGCCACGTACCTGTCGCATCACAGCCCACCCCGAGGGTCAGCGCTGTGCACAACCTCCAGTAATCTATAAACACCAGAAACTAGTTGCAACTCCTGGACAGAGAACATGGCAGTCGATAAGTCGAGCGGGGTCATATTTCAGGGCCCAATGTGTGGTAGTAACTGTAACTTGAATCACACACACAGATCTCAGGTCCTATGGACGATTCCAATGAAACAACCCACCACGTACTCCTACATGGCCTTTCATCGATACCTTTACCAAGCGTATTCCACACTTCCTTCTCTTTATCGGTATGATCATTTCACTCTGATCCATCACCCAGATGAACCAGACCTGACACAACTCTAAGCATAGCAGGCAACATAAACAAATAGCATGGTGGATCACACATCACATGGCTCAATCAACTCCTACACATGCTAGTGGGTTTCAACTATTTACTATGGCAATGACAGGTCATGCAAGGGAATAGGGTTCAACTACCGCAGCAAGTAGCAGTTCACACGCTGTTGCCTTAATGCAGTAAAAGAGAGCAGGAGCGAGGAGATTGGGTTTGTATCGGAATGATCAATGATTGCTTGCCTGACAAAGTGGTTGTCGGGTACTGCTCTTCAACTGGATACGCATCAGTATCCTCGGGAGCAGGACCTAACACAAAGAATACCGGCGATACAATCATTAAACAAACAAATGCAACAATATGATGCATGCTCATGACATGGCAAGATGCATGTGTTTTGGGCTAATGCAACTATAACCAGAAGGGTTTGAGCCTATTTGAATCAAAGATTCAAATTGATTATTTAAATAAGTGCATTATCATGTTTTAATGTATACAGCAAGGTTAACTTGCTCAAACATGCATGAAACCAGTGCCATTGGAAAGATTGGATTTTTCTGATCATTTTTCATATGTAAATTATTTCCATCTGAGCTACGGTTGATTTTATATGATTTTTAGAAGTTTTGAGTATTTTCTGGAATTTCCTGAATTATTTTTAAACCTAAAAATCCCAGAAAATCCTTTACTGCGTCAGCATGACATCATGCTGACGTCAGTCAGTCAACAGGAACTAGTCCAAGTCAAACATGACATGTGGGCCCGGCATGTCAGTGTCATAGCTAATTAGCAAAGTTAATTAGTATTAAGCTAGGATCTAATTAGCTGTCAGTGGGGTCTGGGCCCACGGGTCAATGACTAAACTAACTAACTAATTTAATTAATATTTACTTAATTAAACAAGCTAATTAGGGGAGGGGTGGCCCACACGTCAGCGACCCAGGGGTGGTCACCCCCCGGTCGAACGAGTCAAACTCGCCGGGGAAGTGACGCCGGCGAGGCCAGACACGGCGGCGTGCTTCGGAAAACGTCCACAGGGCTCGGTTCGAGCCGCGGTTGGACGCGTTGGAGAGCCCTTGCCGAGGCGCGTCGAACGGTGGTGGTCGCCGGGCCTGTGGTGGCCGGAGACGACGGCAACGAGCTCGACAGCGGCGGCCGACGTTCGGGCGTGTGTGGAGACGCAGCTACGGTGGCCTAGGCGAGGCGTGCGTGGTACCTAGCTCGTCTACGTGCTGCGGCGAGCGAGATGGACATGTGTCCGTGACCAAATGGTCACCGGAGCATCACCGGCGGCAAGCACGGCGGCGGTGGGTTTCGGTGTTCAGCGGAGCAGCAACTACACGGCGCAAACGAAGCGGAGGAGTGAGGGATTCGTTGTAGGGGCTCACAACGGTGCTAACGAGCTCGACGGAGAGGTCGGGGATGCTCTGCAGCTTCTTTATCGACGGCGAGGTGCTCCGGCGATCCGAGGTTGGGGAAGACGGCGTGAAGGCGTTGCAGGGCTCCCGGCGATCCGTGGCTCAGCGAGGAGGTAGAGGGCGTCGCGGCGAACCTTCTGGACACGCTCACGGGACGAGGGGGAGGTTCTAGGTGCGGCAACGGCGAACGGCGGCGACGGGCGGCTCGGTGGTGAGAGGGAGAGAGCCAGGGGAAGGCGATGGGGACGAGGGGAAAGTGAGAGAGGGGTCGGGGCAGCTGCCTGGCGACGCCAGGAGACGTCCAGGCCGTCGGGGAGGCAGGCAAGCAGGGTCGAGGTGGCTGGGCGCGTGCCGACGCGCAGTGGCCACGCGCGCTGCCTTCTGGCGCGAGGAGGAAGGCGACAGAACAGGGGCTGGCGGGCTGGGCCGGCCTGCTACAGTGCTGGGCTCCAGGTAAGTTCTTTCTCTCTCTTTCTTTTTTCCTATTTCTTTTCTGTTTCATTTGTTTTGCAACTTTGTTTAATTAATAAAAATGCCAGAACATTTTTATAACTCATAAAACTTGTCATGCCCATTGTATATATTATGAACAGTATGGAACATTATAGTTTATGATTATTTGAGCATTTAAAATATTTTATAGCATTTGAATGCCCAAATTCAAATACCATATGATTTAATCTAGAGCCCTTAGATGTCCTAGAAAATTGTGCACCATTTTTGGCAGAGGTTTAGGACCAAGGCAGAAATGATGAACATTTTTGAAGGGCATTTTGGGTACATTGGAAAAGATTTTATCAAACCCTAGTTGTTAGAAGAGGGGTGCTGGGGTTTCTGTCATTCCCATTTCAAGTTTCTTTGATAAGTAAACATGATGCACACTCTAGCTAGCCCTAATGCAAGTGCTAAACTAGGGATGTGACAACTCACCCCCACTTAAAAGAATCGCGTCCCGAGATTCGGGTTCCTCCGGAAAGAGGGTGGGGTACTCAAGTCGAAGACGATCCTCCCTTTCCCAAGTAGCTTCACTCTCGGAATGATGTGACCATTGAACCTTGAGAAACTTGATATTGTGGCGTCGAGTGGTGCGCTCGGTTTGATCAAGAATACGAACGGGGTATTCTCGATATGTGAGATTGTTCTGGAGATCAAGCGTTTCGTGGTCCACTCCGCGAATAGGATCCGAGAAGCAACGCCTGAGTTGAGAAACGTGGAACACGTCATGAACTCTGGATAGGTGCGGAGGTAGTTCCAATTGGTAAGCAACTTCTCCTCGTTTGGCAAGAATGCGAAAAGGACCGATGTAACGATGGGCCAATTTGCCTTTGATACCGAAGCGATGGGTTCCCTTAAGAGGAGTAACCCGAAGGTAAGCCTTATCGCCGACTTCAAAAGTCACAACCTTATGATGACTATCATATTGGCTCTTCTGGCGAGACTGGGCTGTTTTCAATTTCTCACGAACGATGCGAACTTGGTCTTCTGCTTCCTGGATCATATCCGGGCCAAAGAATTGTCTTTCCCCGGTTTCTAACCAGTTAAGAGGTGTTCGACACCTTCGTCCATATAGAACTTCGAAGGGAGCTTTACCCAGGCTGGCCTGATAACTATTGTTATAAGCGAATTCGGCAAATGTAAGACACTTCTCCCAATCCATACCGAAAGAGATGACAGAGGCTCGAAGCATGTCTTCCAGAATTTGATTGACTCGTTCCACTTGACCACTTGACTGGGGATGGAAGGCGGTACTGAAGGAGAGATGAGTTCCCATAGCATTCTGGAAACTTTCCCAAAATCGTGAAGTGAAAAGACTTCCACGGTCTGAGTTAATCTCCAACGGCACACCATGAAGTGATACTATCCGAGAGACATACAAGTCTGCTAGCTGGCTAGCGGTAATACTCTCTCGAACAGGCAGGAAATGAGCGACTTTAGAGAGGTGGTCGATAACGACGAAGATATCATTATTCCCTTTCCTAGTCCCGGGAAACCCGGTAATGAAATCCATACCGACTTTTTCCCATTTCCATTTAGGAATAGCTAAAGGTTGAAGGGTGCCAGCAGGCCGTTGATGCTCTGCTTTGACTCGAGGACAAACGTCGCAGTTAGCAATGAATTGAGCGATTTCTCTCTTCATCCTAGTCCACCAGAATCTCTGACGTAAATCCTGATACATTTTGGTACTACCGGGATGAATTGTGAGAGGAGATTCATGAGCCTCCTTAAGAATCATCTGTCGCAGTTGTTGTTTCTTGGGTACCACCAAGCGGTTCTCGAAGTACACAACAGCTCGATCATCCATAGAGAAACTTCTAGCAACTCCGCTAGCAATGTTCTCCTTGATCCGAGATATGCCTTTATCATACCGCTGGGCAACTATGACTTGATCCATAAGGGTAGGTTTCGCCACCAAGGTGGAAAGGAATCCTCGAGGAACAATGTGAAGGTTAAGCTTACGAAATTCCTCATGGAGAAGTGGTTGCCCTTGTTGTAACATTAAGTTGTTACAATAAGACTTATGACTTAGCGCGTCAGCCATGACATTGGCCTTTCCAGGGGTATAAGTGATTCCTAAGTCGTAATCTGTGAGCAACTCAACCCAACGTCTTTGCCTGAGATTTAGATCCGGTTGGGTGAAGATATACTTCAAACTTTGATGATGAGTGAAGATTTCATAGCGATCACCAAGGAGGTAATGTCGCCATGTTTTGAGTGCATGGACTACAGCTGCAAGCTCTAGATCATGAGTAGGATAGTTATCCTCATGTGGACGCAACTGTCGGGATGCGTAAGCAATCACTTGACGATCTTGCATGAGTATGCAACCTAGTCCTTGTCGCGAGGCGTCGTAATAGATTATAAAATCCTTGGAAAAGTCTGGTGGTACCAGTACAGGTGCAGATGTCAGGCGTCTTTTCAGTTCCTGGAAACTGGACTCGCACTATGGGGTCCACTCAAACTTTTTATCTTTCTTGAGGAGTTCAGTTAGAGGTTTAGCAACCTTGGAGAAATTCTCGACGAAGCGTCGGCAATAGCTCGCTAAGCCAAGAAAACTCCTAACTTGCTTGAGCGATTCAGGGAGAGTCCAATCAAGGACGGCTTGAACTCGCTCGGGATTGATAGCAATACCCTTGCCAAAGATCACATGACCTAGATAGGTTACTTCCGGCAACCAAAATTCACATTTAGAGAATTTAGCATAAAGGCGGTGCTCTCGAAGTTTCGTCAATACCAGCCTTAAATGCTCGGCATGATCTTTCTTGTTCTTGGAGTAAATGAGTATATCATCGAGGTATACCACGACGAATTTATCCAAGTACTCCATGAATATAGAATTCATGAGCCGGGAGAAGGTAGCTGGGGCATTGGTTAATCCGAAGGACATGACGGTGTACTCATATTGGCCATAACGAGTAACAAAAGCCGTTTTAGGAATGTCCCCGTTCTTGATTTCGAGTTGATGGTAACCCAACCTCAAATCCATCTTAGAGAAGACTGAGGATCCAACGAGCTGATCATACAGGTCGTTGATCCTGGGGAGCGGATACTTGTTCTTTATGGTGACTAGATTGACAGGTCGGTAATCTACAACCATCCGCTCCGTTCCATCCTTCTTCTTGTCGAAGAGGACGGGACAAGCCCAAGGGGAAGAACTAGGACGGATGAAACCTTTTTGCAAGGACTCATCGAGTTGTTTCTTAAGCTCAGCTAATTCTAGGGGTGCCATCTTATAAGGTCTCCTAGAGATTGGGACAGTTCCAGGAATAAGATCTATCACGAACTCGACATCTCTGCGAGGTGGAATTCCTGGCAGTTCTTCTGGAAAAACATCCGGAAAGTCACGGACTACCGGGATATCTTCGAGTTCTGGTAGAGGGCTGGCATTAAGAGAGTAGAGCTGACGCTCAGCCATTCGGGTCAAGACATTGACTATCTTGCCGGATGGGTGTGTTAGTTGAACGGTCCTAGTATAGCAGTCAATCTTGGCGTAATGAGTTGTCATCCAATCCATACCCAAAATGATGTTTATGTCCGAGGACTTGAGAGCGATTAGAGATGCTAGGAAAACAAGTCTATTGACAAGGATTTCATTTCCATGGCTTACCCTAGAGGTTTGCCACTTTGAACCAGGAGTTTGAATAACCATGGAAGTAGGCATGTCACAAAAAGTCATGTTGTGCATTCGAGCATAGCTCTCAGATATTTACGAATGGGATACTCCAGTATCTAAAATAACAGATGCCGGATGGCAGTTAACGAGAAGCGTACCAAGAACGACGTTAGGATCCTCATAAGCTTCCTCAGCAGAGACATAGTTGACATGACCACGTGCAGTGGGGATTGGCTTGACATAATTCACCTTGCCGGTTGGCTAACCACGGCCAACGGGTTTTCCTGGTTGATTCTGAGGACACTCACGCATGTAGTGCCCTGGTTCTCCACACTTGAAGCAGGTCACAGTGTTAGTGCATGGAGCAAAATTGGAAGGTGGTCCTCCATAGGTCTTAGCAGGTGCATATTGTTGAGTTGGGCGAGGCGCCTCATAGGATGGCCTCGGTGTGTACTTGGGTGGCAGAGCAGTGTTAGGAACCCACACACGGCGCTTGTGAGAGCCAGAGCCGGATGAGGAACCAAAGTCTCGAGGATGCTTGCATGTGGCCTCGAAGTTGGTCTGGCCCGTTTCAGCACTGATAACCTTGTTTACCAACTTCTGGAAGGAAGTGCACTCATGCAGACGTAGATCTCGGCGGAGTTCAGGGCTGAGTCCCTTGCGGAACCTCGCCTGCTTCTTGGCATCGGTGGATACTTCCTTAGGTGCATAGCGTGCCAAGTTGCCAAACTCGCGACTATAGCCATCCACAGTTAACCGACCCTGGGTGAAATTGCAGAATTCCTCCCGCTTGCGATCCATGAGACCTTCCGGAATGTGATGTTCACGGAATGCCTCACTGAACTCAACCCAAGTAGTGATTTGGCCAGCAGGACGCATAGCTTCAAAGTTTTCCCACCAAAGACTGGCAGGGCTCTCAAGATGGTAGGCGGCATAGGTAACCTTGTCAGCTTCGTCCACACGGGCAGAGTGTAGCTTATGGGTGATGCTACGTAGCCAGTCATCCGCATCCAGAGGTTCAGTGGAGTGATGGAACTTCGGTGGGCACATCTTGATAAAGTCATTGATTGACACCACGTCATTCCTCCGACGGAACCCAGTGTTCTGCTCTATGCGTTCCAGCAGACAGTTGGTCTCTCTCTTGTTCCGTTCTGCATTGAGCATAACTTCCGCCAAGGAGGGTGGCTGGGGCAGATTCCCATCTCTAGCCCCACTAGCCTCACCCTGCTCCTGAGCAGCAGGAGTGTTGCGAGTGTTGACCATCCTAGGAAAACAAAACAACGGTTTAGACAAGGATGGCAAAAATTTGACATAGAAGTGCAGAATGTAATGGATGACACGGAATGCAGAGATGTTCATCCGTACGACATGGTAATATAGAAACTGCTATATATACACCAGTGGTCATACACACCATACATAGTTCAGTACAAGCCAAGGATAAAGTACAACTGCGGTGAAAGACGATACATCCCATCAGAGGCATTCCAAGCTGAAAGTGCAACTAATCCCCGGGTGGTTTTGGTAATTAATAACAACATATATATCATTGAACTAATAGTTACTTGAGAATCATTTCAGAGAAGTTCAGTGATAAGGGTATGGAAATGTCTGAAGAAGTGGACCCCTCAAAATGCTAAGACAAGCATTGGCAAAATCTCAAGACTCCATTTTTGGTTTAGTGATCAAAGATCACATTGAGTCCATAGGAAAAGCCAATACTATTAAAAGGGGATGAGGTTGTGTTGATGATCTGGTTGCTTAAGTGCTTAGTGATTTAGCTCCTTCAACTATCAGCAACTTTCACTACTAAACACACTCATAAGTAATCTCGGACAAACCGATTCTTCCAACTCAGTCCCACCGAGATGAACCACCTCAGCTATTTTCCAAACCCTAGATATTTAGGTCCATCCGATTTTGAGTTCGGTCTCACCGAAACTGGACTGCCAACCTTCTGTAACCGTTTGTCATCATTTCGGAATATCCGAGTTGTTGATTTCGGTCCCACCGATTCTGGCAAGTTCCTACCTTTGACTCATATCGGACACACCGAGATGGTATTTTCGGTCCCACCGAAAACCCCAACGTTCACTATATTTGAACTTTCGGTCTGACCGAGTTTTCACTTTGGTCTCACCGAGATTGCTCAATTATGTGTGTAACGGTCGGATTTTGTGTGGAGGCTATATATACCCCTCCACCCCCTCTTCATTCGTGGAGAGAGCCATCAGAAAGTACTACCACTCCTACCTTACACTTTCTGAGAAGAGAACCACCTACCCTTGTGTTGAGATCAAGTCATTCCATTCCTACCATATGAAACTTGATTTCTAACCTTCCCAAGTTGCTTTCCACTCAAACCTTTCTTCCACCACAGCCATATCAGTGAGGAGAGTAGAGTGTTGGGGAGATTATCATTTGAAGCACAAGAGCAAGGAGTTCATCATCATCAACCACATCTATTACCTTTTGGAGGGTGGTGCCTCCTAGATTGGTTAGGTGTCGCTTGGGAGCCTCCGTCTTCGAGATGTGGAGTTGAACCAAGAAGTTTGTAAGGGCAAGGAGATCGCCTACTTCGTGGATCTACCCCGAGTAAGGCTAGTACTCCGTGGGCGTAGGCCATGATGGAATAGACAAGGTTGCTTCTTCGTGGACCCTTCGTGGGTGGAGCCCTCCATGGATTCGCGCAGCCGTTACCCTCCGTGGGTTGAAGTCTCCATCAACGTGGATGTACGATAGCACCACCTATCGGAACCACGAGAAAAATCTCCGTGTCTCCAAATTGCGTTTGATCTTCTCCACCTCTCTTTCCTACATGTGCAATTTACTTTCCGCTGCTTATACTCTAGAATTGCATGTGTAGGGTGATACTTGAATTGATCATAATTGTGAAACTGCCAAAAACTGTTCATGACCAAAAGGCAGAATTTTTATATTTACAAGTAGTCTAATCACCCCCCCTCTAGACATACTTTCGATCCTACAAGTGGTATCAGAGCTTTGGTCTCCATTGTTTTGGTTTCCATTGCATTGGACTCCATAAGCTTGGTTTCACAACCTAGGAGAGTATGGCGTCTAGTGAGGGTAATTATCGTAGAGGTCCTTATTTTGATGGTACAAATTTTGCTAGTTGGAAGCATAAAATGAAAATGCATATTCTTGGTCATAACCCAGCCGCATGGGGCATTATTTGTGTTGGTATGCAAGGTGAATTCTTCGAGGAAGGAAAAGTTCCGGATCGTGAAGCTACACCGGAAGAGTTGCAGATGTTGCAAAACAATGCTCAAGCTTGTGACATTCTCTTCAATGCTTTGTGTCCCGAGGAGTTCAACAAAATCAGTCGTCTTGAGAATGCTAAAGAGATTTGGGATACTTTGGTTGAAATGCACGAATGTACTGAATCTGTGAAGGAATCAAAGCTAGATATTCTTCAAGGTCAACTTGACAAGTTCAAGATGAAGGATGGTGAAGGAGTCGCTGAAATGTACTCTAGGCTTGCTCTCATCACAAATGAGATTGCCGGCTTAGGAAGCGAAGAAATGACCGACCGATTCATCATCAAGAAGATTCTAAGAGCTTTGGATGGAAAATATGACACCGTGTGCACTTTGATCCAAATGATGCCAAACTACAAGACTCTCAAGCCAACTGAAGTCATTAGAAGAATTGTTGCTCATGAGATGACACTTAAGGATAAGGAAGAACTTCACAACAAGTCAAGTGGTACTTACAAAGCTACAAGTGATGCTCCCACAACCTCAAGTGACAAGTTAATTTCCAATGAAGAGATAAGCCTAATGGTTAAGAACTTCAACAAGTTCTACAAGAATAGAGGCAAATAAAGAAGCTCAAAGTCTAGATCATATGATGAAAAGAGATCTTCTAGTCGTGATCGAAACTGCTACAATTGTGGAAGACCCGGACACTTCTCAAATGAGTGTACAGCTCCCCACAAGAGAAGAGAAGAATCTCCAAGAAGAAGAGCAAGAGATGAGTCACCTCGGAGAGAGACAAGGAGTAGAGATGTTCGTTATGAACGAAGACCCTCTCGGAGAAGCAAGGATTCGGAGAGGAAAGACAAGTCATCAAGGAGCTACACAAGAAGAAGACATCAAGCTCATGTAGGTGAATGGGTCTCCGGCTCCGACTCCGACAATCAATCCGATGGAAGCTATCACTCCGACTCCGACTACAGTCAAGATGAAGGTGTTGCCGGACTTGCACTCGTATCCTCCAACTCCAACTCCTACGACTTATTTGATTCACCAAATGAGGGAATTGGAAGATGCTTCATGGATAAAGGCCCCAAGGTAACACACCCTGAATTCATTGACTTTGATAGTGATGAGGATGACTTGCTTGGTGAAGATGAGCTCTTGCATGATAAATCTAGTGAGCTTAGTAACGATGAAAATGCTAGTAGTCTTTATAGTCGAGAAGAGTCGAATGACAATGCTATGAAGGAGATTGAGCGTCTAACTAAAGAACTAAACACTCTTAAGTTAGCTCATGAAACAACTCAAGAAGATCATAGAGAGCTCCTAAGATCTCATGAGAAGCTACGCTTCGAGAAGCTCACTCTAGAGCAAGAACATGAGTTTCTAAAAGCGATCAATGACGATCTTCGAAAGAAGAGTTCTTCATATCTTGCCAAACGACTTCTCTTGTCTAATTTCTTGCCACCTATTAAGACTAAGCATGACAAGCAAAAGAAAAATTCTTCCTCTAGTAGTAACAATAACAATGTCAAATCCAATGTTGTTACTTCTAGTAGTTCTCTTGATTCCACTAACAATGTTTCAAGCCAAGTTACACTTGAGCAAGAAAATAGCTTATTGAAGGAAATCATAGAGAAAGGTGTCTACAAGAGTCTTGCCGGAAGCAAGAACTTTGAGGAAATTGTTCGCAAACAAGGAAGGCACCGGAAGAATCAAGGGATTGGTTTTGAGCGAAAGTTCAACGCCGAAGGTGTTGAGTGGGAAGAAGGTCAATACCCTACTCCACAGTTTGTTTCTCAAAAGGAGAAGTATGATCCTACTTCTTCCAATGTGGAACAAGCTCAAGATGACCTTCCACCACAAGACCACAAGCTAAAGGCCAAGGACAAGCTTCAAGAGGAGATTGATGCATTCATTGAAGCACCTCAAGCCATGGTCAAGTGGGTTCCCAAGGACACGTCAAGTTCTACTTCTTCAAGCTCAACTACAACCCCAAGGATTCCCATCAAGATGATGTGGATCCCAAAGAAGAAGAACTAGAAGGTTCTTGACGGTGACTCCGCCAACATACTTCACTCACATTCATTTTGGCAACTTGTGCAAACAACTTCCACATCATGCACTAGTTCATGGAGTCACAAACCCTCTTGTTGGTAAGTCAAGGGACAAGGTAATCATTGCTTTCATGGACATCATCTTTTGTGAACTTCAATCTATGTCTATGGATATCCTTGTTTGTTCCTTGTGGGACTAACCCATGTAGGTATTGAAAGTGCCCTAATCCAAAGGATAGCTCCCAACTCTTGATGATCTACATCAACATTGAGCATCCACATCTTCAACATCTACATGAAGTCTTCTACGACAACCCAAGGTTAGTTTGACCCTTTAAAAGGGGTTCTCACATCTAGGGGGAGCTTTGCTCTAAAAATTGAGCTAAAGCATCTCCAAATGATGTGAACACATCAATGCTTTATGTAAAAGTGGTAACTCCACTTGTGCTTAAACGATGAGTATGACCTATGATCAAATGTTCTCATTTGGCTCCTAAGTCAAAATACTCATATATAGATGACCTAGTCATCGACAAATTGTGTGCTAGTAGCTAGAGTTTTGGTTGTGCATGTTTGACACATATTTCATTTGCTATCTTATTGTGTGAGCATGTTGAATGCATGATTTTATCCATTCAAGGACATCCATTTGTTGTTTTGGTTGTTTTGATTTTTCTGGCCAAATGGATGGACAAGAATGCCTAAGCACCTTCCCTAGCTATCTATGCTTTCTTGTCTCAAATTCTATTCATGCTCATATCACAACTTTGAACAAGTCATTTTCGGACCCTCCGAGTGAGGAGCACTCGGAGCCACCGATCCGTCTAAGGCTAACTTCCAAAACCTTCTAAGTCCATTTCGGTCTGACCAACTTCTCCATCTCGGTCCAACCGAAACGCTTAGACTGATCTAGGTTTCATCTCGGTGAAACCGAGTTCAAAATCTCGGCGTGACCGATATGCGTAACTGCACAGCAGTTATACATTTCGGTGTCACCGAGTTTTTCAACTCGGTCCCACCGACAGCAAGGGGATATATATACTGAGGGCTGCGCGCGATTACTTCTTCAAACCGTTTCGCCCCCAAGTCCCCTGCTGCCGTCGCCCTGGTCTTCGGATCGTCGCCTTCGTCGCCTGTGTGCCCTCGCCGCAGGTCTCCGCCGCCGTCAACGGTATTCTTCTCCGCGCCGTTGCCGCCGTAGAGGGACTCCACCAAGTTAGGGTGAGTCCCGATCCCTCTCGTGCTCCCCATCTGATTCTTGCACGATTGGTTTGCCATGTATCTAGCCACGATTGGAAAACTCCTTAACATCAGATCAGATCGTTTTAGTTTCGAGCGAAATTCTTAGGTTTAGGTTTCCACGGAATACATCTCGGTGAAACCGATTTTGAAAACTCGGAATGACCGATTTGGCCTCTGGCCATTGCACGGCACCTTTCGGTCTAACCGAGTTGTGCAAATCGGTGTGACCGATGTAGAGTCTCAGTGAAACCCTAGTGTTTCGGTAGGACCGAAACCCACTTCGGTCTGACCGAAAGTGCTGTGATAAGCCTCTGTATACACTTCGGATTCACTGAAACTGAAATTCGGTTTGACCGAAATGCATTCTGTGAAAACTCAAAACTAAGTTTTGAACTCATTTTTTTTTGCAAAAACCTCTGTAGTTGTGATAACTCTTCTACTCTGCCTATACCTTATCTATTCACAGGTTGTCAGCCATGTCAGATGCCAGTGACAGCCAGAACAGGTCTGAATCACCGTTTGCAGAGATTCCAGAGGCAGATACTAGTCCTGAGGCTAGTAGTCCTAGTGATGATGGTGAGAGGAGCACTCCTAGTGGTTTGCCTCCTGCAGCCACCAGGACCAGAAAGAAGAGAAATTCTGATGATGAGGACTCTGACTTCGTTGCTGAGGAAGTTACCTCCAAGCCCAAGAGAAAAGTTGTTGCCAAAGCGCACGAAGGGCAGCAGTCGAAGAAAGGCACCAGCAAGGTCAAGCAGTCAGCTGTTGCAAAGAAGCTGAACTTGGAAGAGCCAGCTCCAAGTAAGGTGAAGAAAACTTCCAAGAGGAAGAGAGTTGTGTATGTTGAACCTCATGTTGAAGCAGATGTTGCAGAAGAAGAAGAAGATGCACCCCAGCCTCCTCCTCAGAAGGCTAAGTTCATGGGTGATGCTATTAGGGCTCAAGCCTCTTCTAAGCCCAAGAAGCCTGCTCAAGCCAAGGCAGCTCTAGCCAAGCCCAAGAGGACAACCAGGAACATCCCAGCCTCTGAGAAGAACAAAGGTGAGATGCCACCGTCTGAGTCAGATGAAGAACATGTGTTGCTGAAGCTCCGTCCTAAACTGCCACTCCACAACAATGCTCATCCTCAAGCCGAGGATATGAAGGCAAGGAAGGATAGAGGTCTCAGGCTATGGAGACAGTCTGATCCATATGCCGTGAGGAGAAGGACTGCTGTGGACCCCAGATTCCACACCAGAGAGCAGCAGGACTTCTATGAGACCGTGCTGATGGATAAGAAGCCTATTGTTGCAGACACCAGGTATGTTGACTGGAAGTACATTGACAGTGAAGAGCACCGAGACTTCTTTCCCCATGTGCATGAGAGCTTCACTGCATGTGGAGTTGATGAGTTCGTGGGTCAGAAGCTGACTGATTGGAATGACGAGATGATCATGCAGTTCTACGCCACAGCCCACTTTTATCCTGATGGGAAGATCACCTGGATGACTGAATGTCAAAGGTTTTCTTCGTCTGTTGAAGAATGGGCAGAACTTCTGAATGCTCCAGTGCAGAGAGAGGACGACATTGATGTCTATGGGATTCCTAAGAAGAACCATGATTCCATGAAGAACATGTACAAGGAGATCCCCGCAGCTGATTTGGAAGGATGGAAGCTTGGCTCAGTGTACTATCTCCAGGCAGGTCTGACCACCACAAACACTATTCTGAGGCATACCTTGATGCCCAAGTCTGGAGACCACCGCATGATTCGAGGCTATTCTATCAACATGCTGCACATTCTTGATGAGAAGGCACCTTTCAAGGTGATGGACTTAATGGTAGAGACCATTAAGAGGACTGCAGCTGACCAGAAGAGGTCGTGTGGATTTGCCCCACAAATTCAGATGCTCATCAATGCCAAGTTTGGCACGGGCAAATTCATGTTGGATAGGAAGCACTTGCCACTACAGCCAGAGCATGAAGATAACATTGTTGTGATGGATGAGGAGGATCCAACCTCAGTTGAAGGTCAAGCCAAAATTGAGGCTGCTAAGAAAGCTAAAGCTGACAAAGAGGCAGCAGCAGCAGCAGCTAAACCAAAGAGCTTCGGAGAGCAGATTCTTGAAGCTACCCAGAGAATTGAGCAACGCCTGGCCAGCATTGAACAATCTCAGGAAAGCCTAGAGAGGATTGTTGAGGACAAGATCCACGCTCTGGACGTGAAGCTGACTGAGATTCAGGTGTCCGTCAACAAGCTTGAGGCAGACATGGAGGAAGCAAGGCAGGAGAGAGCAGAGCTCATGCAGGATGATCTAGTCCAGGACTCTCATCGCCAGACTGCTCAGGTTCCCAGAGGATCCCGATCAGCAGCTGTCCCAGTGACTGACTCCAGGGCTACCACTTCAGCACCTCCTACAGCTCCAGCAGTTACTCCAGCTCCAGCTCCAGCATCCACTCCTCCAGCGCAGACATCAGCAGAAGTCTTCGCCGATGCCGTCATTTCTACTCCGACATCTACCCAGACGGGAGCCGCCAGCAGAGCCCACAGTGACGCTTAGCTCTATGCTTTTTCGAACTTTTTGGTAACTTGTTGCCAAAGGGGGAGAAATTGTATAGATCATAGGGCTTCGAGAGAGAGAGTGCTCTTTCGTTCTTTTGCCGGTTTCCTTTGAGATACATTTGGTTCTTTTGGTTCTTGAAACTTTCAGTGTGCTTGCTACTACGTTTGATGCTACTTTAATGAGTGCTTGGTCATACTATGCTTTAATGTGTTCTTAATGCTTATCATATGCTATTCCTTATTGTATGGCTATTTACTCTTGTCTTGGTGATTGAGTGCATGTTATTCATTCTTATCATTTTGTGCGCTCCACCAAGATGTATGTGACATGGAAGAGTGACCCATAATCCTAATCGATTGTGCATTTGCATTCAAACGCAAATTTTAAATAATGCACAAATTTAGGGGGAGCTCTTGTTTATCACATACTTCTCAAAGCGACGATATTATTCATTGATTATATCTTTTGTCGAAGCTTTGATCTATATGTTGTCATCAATTACCAAAAAGGGGGAGATTGAAAGTGCAACTAATCCCCGGGTGGTTTTGGTAATTAATAACAACATATATATCATTGAACTAATAGTTACTTGAGAATCATTTCAGAGAAGTTCAGTGGTAAGGGTATGGAAATGTCTGAAGAAGTGGACCCCTCAAAATGCTAAGACAAGCATTGGCAAAAGCTCAAGACTCCATTTTTGGTTTAGTGATCAAAGATCACATTGAGTCCATAGGAAAAGCCAATACTATTAAAAGGGGATGAGGTTGTGTTGATGATCTGGTTGCTTAAGTGCTTAGTGATTTAGCTCCTTCAACTATCAGCAACTTTCACTACTAAACACACTCATAAGTAATCTCGGACAAACCGATTCTTCTAACTCAGTCCCACCGAGATGAACCACCTCAGCTATTTTCCAAACCCTAGATATTTCGGTCCATCCGATTTTGAGTTCGGTCTCACCGAAACTGGAGTGCCAACCTTCTGTAACCGTTTGTCATCATTTCGGAATATCCGAGTTGTTGATTTCGGTCCCACCGATTCTGGCAAGTTCCTACCTTTGACTCATATCGGACACACCGAGATGGTATTTTCGGTCCCACCGAAAACCCCAACGTTCACTATATTTGAACTTTCGGTCTGACCGAGTTTTCACTTCGGTCTCACCGAGATTGCTCAATTATGTGTGTAACGGTTGGATTTTGTGTGGAGGCTATATATACCCCTCCACCCCCTCTTCATTCGTGGAGAGAGCCATCAGAAAGTACTACCACTCCTACCTTACACTTTCTGAGAAGAGAACCACCTACCCTTGTGTTGAGATCAAGTCATTCCGTTCCTACCATATGAAACTTGATTTCTAACCTTCCCAAGTTGCTTTCCACTCAAACCTTTCTTCCACCACAGCCATATCAGTGAGGAGAGTTGAGTGTTGGGGAGATTATCATTTGAAGCACAAGAGCAAGGAGTTCATCATCATCAACCACATCTATTACCTTTTGGAGGGTGGTGCCTCCTAGATTGGTTAGGTGTCGCTTGGGAGCCTCCGTCTTCGAGATGTGGAGTTGAACCAAGAAGTTTGTAAGGGCAAGGAGATCGCCTACTTCGTGAAGATCTACCCCGAGTAAGGCTAGTCCTCCGTGGGCGTAGGCCATGATGGAATAGACAAGGTTGCTTCTTCGTGGACCCTTCGTGGGTGGAGCCCTCCGTGGACTCGCGCAGCCGTTACCCTCCGTGGGTTGAAGTCTCCATCAATGTGGATGTACGATAGCACCACCTATCGGAACCACGAGAAAAATCTCCGTGTCTCCAAATTGCGTTTGATCTTCTCCACCTCTCTTTACTACATGTGCAATTTACTTTCCGCTGCTTATACTCTAGAATTGCATGTGTAGGGTGATACTTGAATTGCTCATAATTGTGAAACTGCCAAAAACTGTTCATGATCAAAAGGCAGAATTTTTATATTTACAAGTAGTCTAATCACCCCCCCTCTAGACATACTTTCGATCCTACACAAGCTCCTATACATTATTTAACTACACCTCCGGAACTCAGTACACACTAAGTCATATTCCACAAGACGCGCAGGACTGTGGGAATACAACTACTACAATACTACTACTACCACGGTCTAGCTCAGACATTCCCGTAGTAATCTTCGTAAAGATTACCACCGTAGCCTGGAAGTGGAACAGACGGATCTTGAAACTCGCGAGCGCTCGAAGGCTGTGGACCATAGGGACATGGATGTGGCCTCGGTCCCGATGCTGGTGGTAACCGACGCCCACGTGGAGGTGTAAAACCCCCAACGTCACGCCAATCCATGCGATCAGGCAGACGAGTCCGCACGGGATACAAATCCCGCATGTCCAGATATCCGGCGTGCACAGCGGTGCAAGCCGTGTCAAAGTAGTCCAGTGGGCGGCTCGAGTGTTATACAGCTCCATTCGGAGGGCACGGACCTCACGGTCCCTATCCTCCAGCATCTGAACAGTAGTCTGAAGCAGTGGCTCTTCATGAGCAGCATCAGTATACAGACCAGTGTAGTAGCCTTCCTCTCCGGGAAGTGAGGCTGGCATGTAACATAACTCAGTGTTCAGCAACAGGGCATGCCTAGCCCGGAGAATGGTCATCATCGAATAGGCGGCATCCTGCACTGCCATCTCGATGGTAACCCCGAGTCCATAAGACCAATGGATGGGGTCGTTAGCTCCGGGATATGAGGGGTATATCCGGACTGTGCAGAAATACTGACTCTGATTGAAATCCCGGTACTGTTCCTCCATAGTGTACTTAGGATACCAGCGATAACCGGTCTCAGTCAGCACATGGACTAGCATGGCCGTGTGACCGGGCACATTAATGCACCGAGTCAAACGAACCACTTGGTGAGGGGTGCGGCCAGACATCTGAAACACGAAGTAATGCAAAGGCATTAGTGTTTCTGGAAGAAATCGGGCAGCATAACAACTGTAAATGCTCAAACAAAGATTTGAGACATCATACAAATGATAGCATAACCACTCAACATTTCCATATCAAGGTTCCGGGTCCAACAATCATCATACTAAAAGGATAGAAACTGAATTGAGGCTTGAAACCCACAATCCTAAGAGTCTATGGATTAGTAACACGTGAACCTAGTAAGGATAAGAGGCCTAGTCCTAAATCCCCGTAGAAAGAATAGACTGACTCAGATCAGAAGGGCATAAGGTAAAGGAGTAAAAAGAGCCTTACGTTCCCTTCCACAATCAATTCCCCTACATATAACTAAGAATTTTTTCTAGACTCAACATTGACCAGTTTGGCTTGAGAAACCTACACGCAGTCCAGCTCTGATGCCAACGCTGTTAGGACCCCGATCCTAAGTCACACCGATCTAGCTGTAACAAGTCATATCACTTTGCGGCCTCACGCACGGTAACCCCACGGGTGCCACCTTACCTGGCCCGGGACCGTTTGCGCATTTTGGCACACGTATATGATAGTGTCGCTAGCATCCATATGACAGAGAACCCGAGCTGACGTGGCTAGTTATAAACCAAAAGTGGCACTAGATTACAGACACAGGCATCCATGACCCAGCAACGAACGTGTCGGTCATCAACGTATGAACCCAAGTCGTAGCAAGCTACATGGACTTAAAAGAACAACGCGTGACATTTCCCCTAAGGGACAGACACAGGAACGAAGAAGGACACATGCCGGCCAGCCTACGTGTTCCGAGCAGTAGCAAGCTACCAAGGCTCATTGGAATCACTAGGAGGCATTTCCCTGTAAGGTAGGCTACCAAAGGAAAACAACTAGGTGTCGGATCCCACACATGTCAAGCATTTCAACCATACACACAATATGCTCAATATGTGCAAATACAACATTGCATCACAACAAAACTCTATGACTCAAAGTACTTTATTTAAGAGGCTCCAAGAGCCATACATAACATATCCATACAGGTAGGGGTCACATGACCCAACACTCAAGTCATACAGTCATACAAGCACAAGCGGAAGCTACATGTCTGAGTACAGACAACTTAGAAAATAAAACAGGCTTGGTGTAGCCTGACTATCGACAAGGCCCTTCACAAGCTCCAGATCTCCGTCTGGGTGTCAAGCTACTCGCCGACGTCAACGTCTATGTAGAACCCATCAGCAGGGGCAGGGTTCTCCTCTGCAACAGTTATTAAGCAAACATGAGTACAAAGGTACTCAGCAAGTCTTACCACAGAACCTATCATACATGCAACATTATCAAAGGGGGTAGTGGAGTTCATAGCAGAAAGCCAGCTTTGACTCTTGGCTAACCTATACTACAACTCTCAACGGATTTGCAAGATCTTATTACGAACACGAGTCCTCTACTCACCACAACAATACACTACCGAGGATCCTCTTCCGTCATCCTACGGAAGGGCCATCCACGGCACTCACACTTATCTTGAGGCTTTTAGTAGTATCCATCAACTTGTCTATGAACTGTAAGAGTAACCAAGTAGTCCGTACCGCGAACAACGGCTATTTGAATAGATTGATAACCCTGCAGGGGTGTACTTCTTCACACATGTTTTCACCACTTAGCGTCTGCACACGACATGTGCTCGGCAGACTTCAAGCGAAAGCCGACGTGGGTGTAGACCACGACCTAACCAGCCACTCAAGTCTCTCGTCCAGGTTTATCGCCTATTTGGGTTCCATCCGTGGGGAGATCTGGCCGGGGTGTCGCTCACGGCCCCAAACGATGTGTACAGGGTTCCCGAGTCACCAAACGGGCAACCGGTACACCGTTCCACGTACCTGTCGCATCACAGCCCACCCCGAGGGTCAGCGCTGTGCACGACCTCCAGTAATCTATAAACACCAGAAACTAGTTGCAACTCCTGGACAGAGAACGTGGCAGTCGATAAGTCGAGCGGGGTCATATTTCAGGGCCCAATGTGTGGTAGTAACTGTAACTTGAATCACACACACAGATCTCGGGTCCTATGGACGATTCCAATGAAACAACCCACCACGTACTCCTACATGGCCTTTCATTGATACCTTTACCAAGCGTATTCCACACTTCCTTCTCTTTATCGGTATGATCATTTCACTCTGATCCATCACCTAGATGAACCAGACCTGACACAACTCTAAGCATAGCAGGCAACATAAATAAATAGCATGGTGGATCACACATCACATGGCTCAATCAACTCCTACACATGCTAGTGGGTTTCAACTATTTACTGTGGCAATGACAGGTCATGCAAGGGAATAGGGTTCAACTACCGCAGCAAGTAGCAGTTCACACGCTGTTGCCTTAATGCAGTAAAAGAGAGCAGGAACGAGGAGATTGGGTTTGTATCGGAATGATCAATGATTGCTTGCCTGACAAAGTGGTTGTCGGGTACTGCTCTTCAACTGGATACGCAGCAGTATCCTCGGGAGCAGGACCTAACACAGAGAATACCGGCGATACAATCATTAAACAAACAAATGCAACAATATGATGCATGGTCATGACATGGCAAGATGCATGTGTTTTGGGCTAATGCAACTATAACCAGAAGGGTTTGAGCCTATTTGAACCAAAGATTCAAATTGGCACTTTAGCTATTATTTAAATAAGTGCATTATCATGTTTTAATGTATACAGCAAGGTTAACTTGCTCAAACATGCATGAAACCAGTGCCATTGGAAAGATTGGATTTTTCTGATCATTTTTATATGTAAATTATTTCCATTTGAGCTACGGTTGATTTTATATGATATTTAGAAGTTTTGGGTATTTTCTGGAATTTCCTGAATTATTTTTAAACCTAAAAATCCCAGAAAATCCTTTACTGCATCAGCATGACATCATGCTGACGTCAGTCACTCAACAGGAGCTAGTCCAAGTCAAACATGACATGTGGGCCCGGCATGTCAGTGTCATAGCTAATTAGCAAAGTTAATTAGTATTAAGCTAGGATCTAATTAGCTGTCAGTGGGGTCTGGGCCCACGGGTGAGTGACTAAACTAACTAACTAATTTAATTAATATTTACTTAATTAAACTAGCTAATTAGGGGAGGGGTGGCCCACATGTCAGCGACCCAGGGGTGGTCAACCCCCCGGTCGAATTAGTCAAACTCGCCGGCGAAGTGACGCCGGCGAGGCCAGACACGGCGGCGTGCTTCGGAAAACGTCCACAGGGCTCGGTTCGAGCCGCGGTTGGACGCGTTGGACAGCCCTTGCCGAGGCCCGTCGAACGGTGGTGGTCGCCGGGCCTTTGGTGGCCGGAGACGACGGCAACGAGCTCGACAGCGGCGGTCGGCGTTCGGGCGTGTGTGGAGACGCAGCTACGGTGGCCTAGGCGAGGCGTGTGTGGTACCTAGCTCGTCTACGTGCTGCGGCGAGCGAGATGGACATGTGTCCGTGACTAAGTGGTCACCGGAGCATCACCGGCGGCAAGCACGGCGGCGGTGGGTTTCGGTGTTCAGCGGAGCAGCAACTACACGGCGCAAACGAAGCGGAGGAGGGAGGGATTCAGCGTAGGGGCTCACAGCGGTGCTAACGAGCTCGACGGAGATGTCGGGGATGCTCTGCAGCATCTTAACCGACGGCCAGGTGCTCCGGCGATCCGAGGTTGGGGGCGACGGCGTGAAGGCGTTGCAGGGCTCCCAGCGATCCGTGGCTCAGCGAGGAGGTAGAGGGCGTCGCGGCGAACCTTCTGGACATGCTCACGGGACGAGGGGGAGGTTCTAGGTGCGGCAACGGCGAACGGCGGCGACGGGCGGCTCGGTGGTGAGAGGGAGAGAGCCAGGGGAAGGCGATGGGGACGAGGGGAAAGTGAGAGAGGGGTCGGGGTAGCTGCGTGGCGACGCCAGGAGACGTCCAGGCCGTCGGGGAGGCAGGCAAGCAGGGTGGAGGTGGCCGGGCGCGTGCCGGCACGCGGTGGCCACGCGCGCTGCCTTCTGGCGCGAGGAGGAAGGCGACAGAAGCGGGGCTGGCGGGCTGGGCCGGCCTGCAACAGTGCTGGGCTCCAGGTAAGTTCTTTCTCTCTCTTTCTTTTTTCCTATTTCTTTTCTGTTTCATTTGTTTTGCAACTTTGTTTAATTAATAAATATGCCAGAACATTTTTATAACTCATAAAACTTGTCATGCCCACTGTATATATTATGAACAGTATGGAACATTATAGTTTATGATTATTTGAGCATTTAAAATATTTTATAGCATTTAAATGCCCAAATTCAAATACCATATGATTTAATCCAGAGCCCTTAGATGTCCTAGAAAATTGTGTACCATTTTTGGCAGAGGTTTAGGACCAAGGCAGAAATGATGAACATTTTTGAAGGGCATTTTGGGTACATTGGAAAAGATTTTATCAAACCCTAGTTGTTAGAAGAGGGGTGCTGGGGTTTTTGTCATTCCCAATTCAAGTTTCTTTGATAAGTAAACATGATGCACACTCTAGCTAGCCCTAATGCAAGTGATAAACTAGGGATGTGACACTCCCCTTGCCGCTTCGCCTTTCTTCTACCTCGCGCCTCCTCAGTGCCTGAGCGCCGCCGCCGCCGTCGACCTTCGCGTCTGCTCCAACAAAGGTCGCTGCATCAACCTGTTTTGACCAGAGTTCCGCCGGCGCGCCTCCGCATCCCACAGCCCTGGTAAGTTTTTTCCTTGCTCCTCTGTAGAACCCATTTGGGCTTTCTGCGAGTTCACCGAAGCTCTCATGCTGTTCTTCCCTATTCTTATCCATGTCTTAAATGGCGAGTGTAGATCTGATGTTTTCCTGCGCGGTTGTAACTATAATCCCTCTTTCTTGTCATTAGCGCACCCTTTCTTTAGAGTAATCCCATCTAGGTCTGATGAACTGCTTTAGTACCTGTTTAACTTAGGTCTGAATATACCTGAGTTTATTGATACGCTGTAGATATGTAGTTATCATGCTGATATGTGAAACTTGTTTTTCCATCGCCTAGTTATTTCAAATCTGTACCTTCCATACCCACATAGGCGGTTTAACTTTAGAAAATCATAATCCGGTTCAATAGTGTGCATGTGCCTCAACATCTTCTCTAGCTGACCTTTTGATGCTTTATACTTGTTAACCATGAATCATGAACCAACCTTTTATCTGTGTTTCAGTTTTTCATTTGAAATGGCCAAGCAATTTTATTCCTATAACTGGGTTCCGTCCTGGGTTACCGAGGAAGAACTGAATGGGTTAGTCGAGATTGGCGCTTTGGCAAAAAAGGATGTCATCCACTAGAGAGTCCCTGGTCCGGAAAGTCCTCCTGAACCCAAAGATGGAGAAGTAATTGTGTTTGTTGACCATGTGGCCCGAGGGTTTAGCCCTCCCGGATCAAAATTCTTCCGTGATGTGCTTGCTAGCTTCCAACTCCATCCTGAAGATATTGGACCAAACTCCGTGTCCAATATTTGCAACTTCCAAGTATTTTACGAGGCTTATCTCCAAGAGGAGCCCACCGTTGAACTGTTTAGGGGTTTCTTCCACTTGAACCGCCGTACGGAATTTACGGACGGACCCAATATTGAGCTTGGCGGGATGTCAATTCAGAAAAGAAAAGATGTCAGCTTCCCTCATGCCAAGCATCATAGTCATCCCAAGGACTGGAATCAGACTTGGTTTTACTGCCAAGATACATCTCCAACTGATGAGAATCGTTTGCCGGGTTATTGTCCTCACCGGCTTTCCAATACCCATCCATTTCCCCAACGGCTTAGCGCCAAGGAGCGATCCAAGTATGCACCACAACTTTCAAAGCTTCGGATCTTTACTACAAACGGCTTACCGGGCGTCGACTTTGTTCGTTGCTGGATCGCTTTGAGCATTCTGCCTCTAAGCCGACGCTTCGGTTTAATGTGCGAGTATAACGGGGATTCGAAAGATCCTCAGCGACATACTGAGGCTCAGTTGACAGAAAATGAAGTTACTGATTCTGTTAAAAGGATACTGGAGGAACCCCGGTGGCTGTCTGCAGCAAAACAGGGCCGAGTCCCTTCTGTGTATCCAACAAACCGCCAGCTGTAAGGATCCTATAACTTGTTGCTTTATTTCAATCCTTTAAATATTTTCCCTTAAATTCATCAATCTCTGACAGGGTGATGATCCGTTCTAGAAGAAGAAAGTGCAGGGTAAACCGGCTAAGGTATCTCGCTCCAAAACTAAGGTTGTCAAGAAGCCTGCCAAAAATAAAACCGCTAAATCCTCCGAAGTGAATATTGATGATGATCTGGATAAACCAGAATCAGAGGTAGAACTTGACTTTCTTGGCTCCCTTTTCATACACCTCATTGACAATGATTATTATCAACTCTCAATACGTATTATCCCATAGACTGCCGGTTTATCAATGTTTCGTAATGATGCAGGAAAACTGTCACACCCTGATTTTCATGCCACATTGCTTAAGCTAATTATCATGTTAAAATGTGGATTTACAAAAACTTTTGAGTGTTTTTGGCTTTGCTTGATTGACTTTCTGTTTGCTGCTTGCTAGTGCTCTAAAAATCAAATAAATCCTCCAACTCTTATACTTCATCTCCTTGATCCAAAACCTTTTCCCAATGATCATGCCATGTGTATAGAACAATATAGAATTTTCTTATAAAAATATTTTGGCCAAATAGTATTTTCTAAAATTAGTTTTCCAAAAACCCCTGAATTGAGGTTTGCACTGCAAGTACCTTATTTAGGGTGTGAATTTTTTTTCAAAAAGTATATTTGAATCCTATTAGGTATAGGACTCCAAGAAACCACAAAATTATAATTTTAGAAGTTATTTTTATATTTTATTTTAAAGCCTTTTCTTAAGGCCAGAAATGGTCTTTAATAGGGAAAAATTATTTAATCATTTCAAAAATATTTGCCAAAATTCAGGGAAACTCATAGGACATATATTGTCCATATATAAGAGTTTCAACACATGGTCATGTTCAAAATATTGGGCAAATCCTTCCAAAACCCTTTCAGGATATTTCAAGCTTTTGAAATATTTACAAAGGAAATATTCTCCAAAAATTCCAGGGAAATTCTATCATGTCAAATATGACATATTTGATGATCTTACAAAGCCTCATGCCTTGAAGATCAAGGAAACATCATCTAATCCCCTCAAAACCATTTCTTTCCATTTTGAAGTTTGAGAAACTTGGCATTGCCAAACTTGTCCAAATGCTCTCATACTTGGTGCACATGCTAAAATGATGTAATTATGCATCTATTCCAAATGGCACAAGTTTTGGAGAAGCATAACTTGATCTAATTGCCCCAAAACCATTTCTGTTCAAATTCAAATTTGAACAACTCTACATTGTCAACTTTTTACCTGGGGCTTCAAACTTTGTGAGCATGATCATAACCCCAAATGATGATACCTCACCAAGTGGTGCATCAAGGGGGATGATTAGCTTAACTCAAACATGGTGAAACCATTTCTGTTGATTTCTAGGGTTCGCCAAAGTTACATTGGAAACTTTGCCCAAATGAGCTCAAATTTGGTGGAGGGGCCTAAATGTATGTGACATTCCATCCTGTTAAGTCCCATGCCAATTGGAGGTCAATTGCTTTCCCAAAACATGATCAAACACCTTCTGCCAATTTACCAAAACCATTGTTTAGACCACTTTTACTATTTCTCTTCACCTCAAATTCGTACCACAGCTTCTCATAGTCCTATTCTACCTGCAGTAACTCTCCCCTGCCTCATCTCAATCATTGGAGGGGGTAAAACCCCAATTTACTCTTCTGGACAGCAGTTTTCACCTCCTCCTTCACCTCCCTCCTCATTCTAGTGGCTCCCCAGGGCATCCAGGACCATAAAACAATTGTTTACTACCCCCTCGACCCCCTAGACATCTCTGGGCATGATGGACACGACGAGAGCGGCGAGGACACGGCCATGCCGGCCAAACCGTCGCTCTGGAGCGCGCTACAGTGCCCTGGCGCACTGTGGCCTCGCCCAACCAGGAGCCCCCGACCACCTCGGGCCTCTCCCTCGTGTCCCCCGAGGCTGCCTCGGCGTCCGTGACACGCTGGACGGTCGGCCCTCTCCTCTCTCCCCCTCTCTCACCTCTGCTCGCACGCGCGCCATGGCCGCCCGAGCGCTCCAGTGGGCAGCCCCACACGCGCGACGCTCTGGCACCTCCCCGCTCCTCCTCTCTCTTCCTCTAGGCCTGGACCAATCCCACAAGCACCCCAGACACGCTGCGGAAAGCTCACATGACCCGTGGCGACGGCAACATGCTCGCCGGCGCACGGCGCCTCGGTGGACCGTCGCCCACCTACTTATAGGGCACCCCCGAGCCCCCTTGCGGCTCCTTTGGCACTCTCCCTCTCCCGTGCGTCTCCCAAGCCAGCCCACTGCTCCTCCCGTGCCCCCATTCTACCCCACGGCCGAGAACCCTACCGCCAGCCACCACTTAAATTCGCGCCGCGGGAAGCCCCTCCTTCCCACCTCTTTGCTCCAGAGCAACACCAGGACCACCACCAACGCTCCCTCACGCCAGACCTTCCTCCCAGTGCCTCCCTCGCCGTGCCCATGTTCACCGACGCCAGCCTCCGCCATAGTCGAAGCTGCGCTCCCAGCAGACTACCCCCGAGGGCGTGGCGCACCTCCCTGGACGCGGCATGAACACCTGGACCCGCCGGTGTGCTGGGTGTCGCCGGAGGCAGCTGGGATCGCCGGGGGGGGAAACGCCGGCGCCGCTCGGCCTCGCCTCCCTGCCTCTGCTCTGTTCGAGCGGGAGGTAGGCGACGGCCTGAGCGCTGGGGCTCGCGCGTCAGTGGACCAGCGGGAGGGCCCCGTCATTTGAGTGGAAACGGCTTCGGCCGAAACCGCCTAGCCGCCGCAAAGGCGTAATCCCCGCGGGCGCCTTCGACGTGGCCAGGCCCCATGCGCGTGGATGTGCAGTTGGGCCGGCCCAGTGCACTGCGGCGTTATACTGCGCCCAAAACGCAGTATAGGTATAAACCCCTTCCCTTTTTCCTTTTTCTTTATCCAGTCAACTTCAAAAATCCATGATCAAATCTTTTGAACTCCAAATTTGATGATTCAAATTTATTCTGGCTCCATAAATCATGCTCTATCACATGGTGCAACATGCACATTTTTCTAGGAACTTTTCCTTCACAAACAATTAGCAAATACCATTATTTGATTTTCTGTGATGAACTTTAGAAAATGACAGAGGGCTCCAATTTGATCCAAATGCAGTGGTTCAAATTCCTAGATGCTTGTCATATCCAAACTTAGTTTTGGAACATTTTTATTAATACCTTCTGCACCCTACCAAATAAAGAGCCATTTCTTCATAATTATCAACTTTGCAAAATCCTAGGAAATTAATTTTAATTCCAAATCCATTGAAACCAACTCCTAGATGCTTCTAAAATCATGACTATGTTGATGGGTGCCTTTACTCATCATTCAAGAATATATTTCTGTACACCTCTTTCAAATCCATAAAACACTTGATTCCCTCATACTGAAATGTGCCAAACCATCCATTGATTATACCCCAATGAAACCACCTTGGTTATTTTTCATTTGACCAGAGGTATCCTAGAAAAGTCCAACTCCTATTTTTTAGAGCACCTTTATTTTTGCTTTGATTGTGTTGCTTATTATGATTGTTTCCATAGTTAGTTGACGAAATAAACGAAGTACTCGGAGATGGACCAGAAGGTTTGAAGACTCGGAAGAATAAGGCAAGCAGCCCTTTGACCATGTTCGAGAAACCTTTTTATGCATATCTCATAGCACCTTATTATCAATGCATCGGAATCATGTTGAGGTGGAGACCACTTTGGTCGCTACCTTTGTTACTTTACTATTGAAACTTGCATCAAACATGACCCTACCTTCCTATGAGGGTTATGTGGGTGGGAGTAGATAGATATATGCTATAGTAGATGGCTACGCAAAATGGGTCAGTGTTATGCATTGAGTGAAACAAGTATGGTTTGACATACTTGCAGATAACCCAGTGGGTGCCACTAATGCCCCTGCGAGTTGATGAGGAACTAGGGCACTACTTGGTGAAGAAGTAGTGTGCCGAGGCTCGACGAAAGTGTTGTTTACAGAGATGGATTAGATTTATGTGTGACTACTGTCCCAACCAAACATGCGCAACCACTCTAACCTTATATGGGAAAGGGCATTATTGATTACCTAGGTCGATACTAGCATGGTGCCCGCATTACTAGTGACGGGGGTGACAGGATGTCACTCTCGGGACGGGGTCGTGCTTGGATAGGCGGCCATGACTGTTTTTACAGGGCACCGAACACACCGTTGGTACCCCGTGTCAGTGGTATGTGATGAATATGGGAGCGAGTCTCCACAATTTTAAGATGTGAAATGTTTGACACGGGGCTGTTACCAATCGAGTGGACTCTATGTTAGTGTCGTCTAGGGAAAGATAGTGATCGGGTGCTTACCCCGGGTACATGAGGTACCGCTGGTCGTGGATGTCACGGAAGTTCCCCGGATCTTGTGGGTAAAGTGTGCAACCTCTGCAGAGTGTCAAACTATTCGAATAGCCGTGTCCGCGGTCAAGGACAGTTGGGTGGTGCTACTTAGACTATGTCCATAAGTTTCTGAAAAACAACACGGGTTGGGTAAATCTGTTGATGTGATTGTGAGAAAGTCACAATGACCTTGAGCATGAGTTGATTACAACTCTTTCTCGATAATGATGTCTGTGACCTCCTGATACTTGTTGCAGACACATGCATATCCATGTTATATGTTGATCATACTTGCATATGAAAAACTAGCTTTCCGCAAAACTGCCAATCTAGCAGTAGAGCCTTGCATAATTATTCTGTCATCACACTTGGGTTACTTGCGAGTACATTCAAAGTACTCATTGGCTTGCCGCTGGTTATTTTATTGGCCAGGCATGAGAGAACAGGTTATGATGAAGATTTCTTGGTGACGAGCATGCGAGCTAGGACGCTTCCCAGTCAGAATGCCTGTAGGGTTAAGGCAGATGGCATGGGTCCAAGTTGTTATTGAAGATTTCCGCTGCGATGATATACTCAAGACTCGACCATAATGGTCCTATTTGTGTAATACGGTATGTATGGATGTAAGACTCTTGTTATTCAGCTTCTGTGTGTTCAGTGAGCATTGATCTCTGGGATCATTGTACACGTGCATTCGGTGATCACGACTTATGAGTCGGGGTCCCCACAGAGCTGGTATCAGAGCCATCCTGACTGTAGGAAGCCTTAGTTAGCATGGTCGTTAGTTAGGGTAAAACTATTTTCAAAACTATTACTAGTTTTCAAAACTATCTATACTTTTCTTCCCTTCTCAGTTTTTCGAAAACTAGGCTATACTTGATCTCTTCCCCTTCAAAACCTTGGTTGCTAGAACCCTTATGCCCCTGACCACTGGATTTTCTGTAATCCTCGTGGAGTGCACCTTGCCAAACACTCACCCACCTCTTCTGGACGCAAGATTGGTGACACCATGACAAGACGATACCAACAGAAATTACATCCTCGATGGATGAGAACATGAAGACCCAGAAGAAGGTGATACCCTTGACAGTGCCCCAAGAAGATGCAACATTGGCCTATGATGACCAGGGTATAGGTTATGCAAAATCATGATATGCATTGCTAATAGAGTAATCATGTCACTACCGTTGTTGTATCGGCAACCACCGGTGGATGAGAACCTTGCCATTTGGTCCGCCTCACTATAGTGAGCAGGAAAACGGTTCTCTTCATCCCCCGCTCTTGGTGTCGATGTTGTCACCAACGAAACCAACATGATGGACCTCTATTATGCGTTGTTATTGTCATTGCATACGGATTGCCCACCTGGTACCCTCGACGTCCCAGAAGGCACAAGGGGTCGTCATGATTAAAGAGACAAGAAAAGACCAAGCCAACGCTAGCTACAAGGAGGCACCTTCACCACATCACGTCATCAGGCGAGAAGTTGTTGAAGATTCTTCAGGCTCAACCCGGATCGTTCATCAAGCAACTACAAGGGGCATAGCAACACCTGAGGAAGCTCAGAAGACTGCACGAGGCACAAGTCACGACACTGAGTCCGAGATCCCCTAGGGTAGGATGAGTCATGTACCCCCTATGCGCAGTCGAGTCCGTATGATGGTTCGAATAGAACCATGATTGTGTGTTGTTTGCTTTTATTTGTTTGTGCTTTGATATAAGTCGCACTTTTGCCCTAGGCAACAAGTGCATGGCTATGTCATCTTCCTTGCCTTGTTTCTTTTGTTTCGGCCTTTTTGCACCTGTTTGTTTGCACCTGCACTTTAGAACCCCCTTTAGGAATTTCCCTCCTCTACGCTACTTTTCCCCTCTCTTCTCTCTCCCCAACTGAAGACCCGCAAGACAAGATGCACCAAGGATTCTACCTCGGCAGCCAACTGGCACTGAAGGCTCCTGCCACGACCTCCACGACCAAGTGCAACCCCGTAGAATTATGTTTAACCCTCCAGACCAGTAACCCATTCCTAGACCCTTTGAGACTTCACGAGACACTCCAGCACGAACCCCTAACCATGTGCTTAACCCATAGAATTGCGAGAGAACCTGATAAGCCTTTGCAACCTTGCACAACACTAGGTTCGTAAAGGAACTAGTGGACACAGTGAGTGAGCACATTTTCATCCTAATATAGCACAAGAACTGACGATGCCATAGATAGACCAATTTGAAGATATGAGACAGATGACTTGGTGGCTTTATATCAGTGACTTCGAGGAATTATCTGAGGCCTTGATGGATTGTGAGGTTTTCATATTGGTGGGATCATGACTTTGGGGAAGCATGTAGGAGTACCCGTTGGACATGAGATTTGGATTTATGTAGGTGATTCTGGTTGGTATAAATGCTAGATATGCCTGCATGGTTCAGAGTAAATTGGATTTAGACCGATGATCTTGATCATGATACCATGCTTCTCGGTGGACAATAACTTAGGAGATTGGATTATTTGTCGGAGTTGGTTTAGGGATCTATATGATTGTGACCTTGGAGTTTACTTGACCCGGATATTGGAAATTTGGTGGACTTACTATCACAATGCATAGCCCTTCCAAGTATTTGGGTATCATAGGGACTTGAGATCTTGTGGAACACCGTAGACATCGGATTCATAGAATTGTTGGATTATGTGGTGATTGATGGAAATTACCGGGCTATTGGAGTTGATCTATAGGAAGGAAACAAAATCTTGGAGTGGCATATGACGTGTTTCCTTAGGATAGAGATGCATTATCTCGACCCTTGCAAGAATAGGTTGAGCGCTTGGATTGTGGTGTTTAATTCAAGCTTAGTAGCTTGTATGACCTACCCATGGATTTTAGGGGTAGACATACATATGGATTTGGGGATCGTAGGCAAGTACAATTTTGTTAGACCGCCTCTTGAGAGTCATGAGGATATGGATGGCATGAGTGGTGATTGAAGCTGGTCTATGCTTTTTCGTTCGGAGTACTAGATAGAGCTATTGGCATCTCAGAAACCGTGCTTAAGGATAAGATGATAAAAGTTCACTCACTCACTAGAATCCTTGAAACCCTTAAGCCCCACCAAGCCACAACCTGGTCAGATTCCGACCATGGGCCTTCGCTCTAAATCAGGAAGACCTTGCAAATACTCAGCGGAGACCACCACCAATACTCCAGCCTACCTTGCGTACCCCCATAGACCTCATGGAGTAATTGGACAAGTTGGGTAACATCATTATTTGATGGCCTACTTGCCTGCCCGAAGACAAAAGAAGAGACGGACAGCTGGATAGAAGACATTTGAAGACCGCCCTGTCAAGAAGGAAGAACTACACCGACCACCGTCATCAAGAAGTAAACTTCTGCGACCAAGACCGGGCGTGTCTGCAAACCACTCCTCTCGAAGGGACGCTCGCACCAAGATTTATCGACCCTTCTTCAAGACCACTGCTAGGGAAATAGTAGACGTCTACCAGCTAGATTTACCACCTAAGATACCCTCCGTGCACCAAATCTTCCACGAGTCCCCACTCTGGAAGTACTTCTTACCTCCTAACTAGCCCGGTGCCCGCAAGGACATCGATCACCGATCCTTTGACAACTAACCCAACCTAACCTACGCAAGAGACCCCTCAGCAACCACCATCAAAGAGGGTAACAAGCAAGAAGCCACACCACCAAGTACTTCAAGATTCCAAGGAGCACCACTCGGAAGCAGAACCAACAAGAAGAAGTGAAGACTACCCCGTATCCAAGACTCCGTGTTCCTTTCCACGCCTAGTCTGGGAATCTCGGGGACGAGATTCTTGTAAGGGGGGTAGGTCTATCACACCCTGATTTTCATGCCACATTGCTTAAGCTAATTATCATGTTAAAATGTGGATTTACAAAAACTTTTGAGTGTTTTTGGCTTTGCTTGATTGACTTTATGTTTGCTGCTTGCTAGTGCTATAAAAATCAAATAAATCCTCCAACTCTTATACTTCATCTTCTTGATCCAAAATCTTTTCCCAATGATCATGCCATGTGTATAGAACAATATAGAATTTTCTTATAAAAATATTTTGGCCAAATAGTATTTTCTAAAATTAGTTTTCCAAAACCCCTGAATTGAGGTTTGCACTGCAAGTACCTTATTTAGGGTGTGAAAAATCTTTCAAAAAGTATATTTGAATCCTATTAGGTATAGGACTCCCAGAAACCACAAAATTATAATTTTAGAAGTTATTTTTATATTTTATTTAAAAGCCTTTTCTTAAGGCCAGAATTGGTCTTTAATAGGGAAAAATTATTTAATCATTTCAAAAATATTTGCCAAAATTCAGGGAAACTCATAGGACATATATTGTCCATATATTAGAGTTTCAACACATGGTCATGTTCAAAATATTGGGCAAATCCTTCCAAAACTCTTTCTGGATATTTCAAGCTTTTGAAATATTTACAAAGGAAATATTCTCCAAAAATTCCAAGGAAATTCTATCATGTCAAATATGACATATTTGATGATCTTACAAAGCCTCATGCCTTGAAGATCAAGGAAACATCATCTAATCCCCTCAAAACCATTTCTGTCCATTTTGAAGTTTGAGAAACTTTGCATTGCCAAACTTGTCCAAATGCTCCCTAACTTGGTGCACATGCTAAAATCATGTAATTATGCATCTATGCCAAATTGCACAAGTTTTGGAGAAGCATAACTTGATCTAAGTGCCCCAAAACCATTTCTGTTCAAATTCAAATTTGAACAACTCTACATTGTCAACTTTTTACCTGGGGCTTCAAACTTTGTGAGCATGATCATAACCCCAAATGATGATACTACACCAAGTGGTGCATAAAGGGGGGATGATTAGCTTAACTCAAACATGGTGAAACCATTTCTGTTGATTTCCAGGGTTCGCCAAAGTTACATTGGCAACTTTGCCCAAATGAGCTCAAATTTGGTGGAGGGGCCTAAATGTATGTGACATTACATCCTGTTAAGTCCCATGGCAATTGGAGGTCAATTGCTTTCCCAAAACATGATCAAACACCTTCTGCCAATTTACCAAAACCATTGTTTAGACCACTTTTACTATTTCCCTTCACCTCAAATTTGTACCACAGCTTCTCCTAGTCCTATTCTACCTCCAGTAACTCTCCCCTGCCCCAGCTCAATCATTGGAGGGGGTAAAACCCCAATTTACTCTTCTGGGCAGCAGTTTACACCTCCTCCTTCACCTCCCTCCTCATTCCAGTGGCTCCCCAGGGCATCCAAGACCATAACACAATTGTTTACTACCCCCTCGACCCCCTAGACATCTCTGTGCATGATGGACACGACCAGAGCGGCGAGGACACGGCCATGCCGGCCAAACGGGCGCTCTGGAGCGCGCTACAGTGTCCTGGCGCACTGTAGCCTCGCCCAACCAGGAGCCCCCGACCACCTCGGGCCTCTCCCTCATGTCCCCCGAGGCTGCCTCGGCGTTCGGGACACGCTGGACGGTCGGCCCTCTCCTCTCTCCCCCTCTCTCACCTCTACTCGCACGCGTTCCATGGCCGCCCGAGCGCTCCAGTGGGCAGCCCCACACGCGCGACGCTCTGGCACCTCCCCGCTCCTCCTCTCTCTTCCTCTAGGCCTGGACCAATCCCACAAGCACCCCAGACACGCTGCGGCAAGCTCACGTGACCCGTGGCGACGGCAACATGCTCGCCGGCGCACGACGCCTCGGTGGACCGTCGCCCACCTACTTATAGGGCACCCCCGAGCCCCCTTGCGGCTCCTTTGGCACTCTCCCTCTCCCGTGCGTCTCCCAAGCCAACCCACTGCTCCTCCCGTGCCCCCATTCTACCCCACGGCCGGGAACCCTGCCGCCGGCCACCACTTAAATTCGCGCCGCGGGAAGCCCCTCCTTCCCTCCTCTTTGCTCCAGAGCAACGCCAGGACCACCACCAATGCTCTCTGCACGCCAGACCTTCCTCCCAGTTCCTCCCTCGCCATGCCCATGTTCACCGACGCCGGCCTCCGCCACAGTCGAAGCTGCGGTCGCAGCAGACTACCCCCGAGGGCGTGGCGCACCTCCCTGGACGCGACATGACCCCCTGGACCCGCCGGTGTGCTGGGTGTCGCCGGAGGCAGCTGGGATCGCCGGGGGGAAACGCCGGCGCTGCTCGGCCTCGCCTCCCCTTCCTCTGCTCTGTTCGAGCGGGAGGTAGGCGACGGCCTGAGCGCTGGGGCCCGCGCGTCGGTGGAACAGCGGGAGGGCCCCGTCATTTGAGTGGAAACGGCTTCGGCCGAAACCGCCTAGCCGCCGAAAAGGCGTAATCCCCCGCGGGCGCCTTCGACGTGGCCAGGCCCCCTGTGCGTGGCTGTGCAGTTGGGTCGGCCAAGTGCACTGCGGCGTTATACTGCGCCCAAAACGCAGTATAGGTATAAACCCCTTCCCTTTTTCCTATTTCTTTATCCAGTCAACTTCAAAAATCCATGATCAAATCTTTTGAACTCCAAATTGGATGATTCAAATTTATTCTGGCTCCATAAATCATGCTCTATCACATGGTGCAACATGCACATTTTTCCAGGAACTTTTCCTTCACAAACAATTAGCAAATACCATTATTTCATTTTCTGTGATGAACTTTAGAAAATCACAGAGGGCTCAAATTTGATGCAAATGCAATGGTTCAAATTCCAAGATGCTTGTCATATCCAAACTTAGTTTTGGAACATTTTTATTAATACCTTCTGCACCCTACAAAATAATGAGCCATTTCTTCATAATTATCAACTTTGCAAAATCCTAGGAAATTCATTTGAATTCCAAATCCATTGAAACCAACTCCTAGATGCTTTTAAAATCATGACTTGTTGATGGGTGCCTTTACTCATCATTCAATAATATATTTCTGTACACCTCTTTCAAATCCATAAAACCCTTGATTCCCTCATATTGAAATGTGCCAAACCATCCATTGATCATACCCCAATGAAACCACCTTGGTTATTTTTCATTTGACTAGATGTATCATAGAAAAGTCCAACTCCTATTTTTTAGAGCACCTTTATTTTTGCTTTGATTGTGTTGCTTATTATGATTGTTTCCATAGTTAGTTGACGAAATAAACGAATTACTCGGAGATGGACCAGAAGGTTTGAAGACTCGGAAGAATAAGGCAAGCAGCCCTTTGACCATGTTCGAGAAACCTTTTTATGCATATCTCATAGCACCTTATTATCAATGCATCAGAATCATGTTGAGGTGGAGACCACTTTGGTTGCTACCTTTGTTACTTTACTATTGAAACTTGCATCAAACATGACCCTACCTTCTTATGAGGGTTATGTGGGTGGGAGTAGATAGATATATGCTATAGTAGATGGCTACGGAAAATGGGTCAGGGTTAGGCATTGAGTGAAACAAGTATGGTTTGACATACTTGCAGATAACCCAGTGGGTGCCACTAATGCCCCTGGGAGTTGATGAGGAACTAGGGCACTACTTGGTGAATAAGTAGTGTGCCGAGGCTCGACGAAATTGTTGTTTATAGAGATGGATTAGATTTATGTGTGACTACCGTCCCAACC
This sequence comes from Secale cereale, assembly GCA_902687465.1. Classification (NCBI taxonomy): domain Eukaryota; kingdom Viridiplantae; phylum Streptophyta; class Magnoliopsida; order Poales; family Poaceae; genus Secale; species Secale cereale. The sequence goes on along the minus strand of LR738712.1, from coordinate 319,266,267 downwards.
AAACATGCGCAACCACGCTACCCTTATATGGGAAAGGGCATTATTGATTACCTAGGTCGATACTAGCATGGTGCCCGCATTACTAGTGACGGGGGTGACACGAGGTCACTCTCGGGATGGGGTCGTGCTTGGATAGGCGGCCATGACTGTTTTTACAGGGCACCGAACACACCGTTGGTACCCCGTGTCAGTGGTATGTGATGAATATGGGAGCAAGTCTCCACAATTTTAAGACGTGAAATTTTTGACACGGGGCTGTTACCAATCGAGTGGACTCTATGTTAGTGTCGTCTAGGGAAAGATAGTGATCGGGTGCTTACCCCGGGTACTTGAGGTAGCGCGGGTCGTGGATGTCACGGAAGTTCCCCGGATCTTGTGGGTAAAGTGTGCAACCTCTGTAGAGTGTCAAACTATTCGAATAGCCGTGTCCGCGGTCAAGGACAGTTGGGTGGTGCTACTTAGACTATGTCCATAAGTTTCTGAAAAACAACACGGGTTTGGTAAATCTATTGATGTGATTGTGAGAAAGTCACAATGAGCTTGAGCATGAGTTGATTACAACTCTTTCTCGATAATGATGTCTGTGACCTCCTGATACTTGTTGCAGACACATGCATGTCCAGGCTATATGTTGATCATACTTGCATGTGAAAAACTAGCTTTCCTCAAAACTGCCAATCTAGCAGTAGAGCCTTGCATAATTATTCTGTCATCACACTTGGGTTGCTTGCGAGTACATTCAAAGTACTCATTGGCTTGCCACTGGTTATTTTATTGGCCAGGCATGAGAGAACAGGTTATGATGAAGATTTCTTGGTGACGAGCATGCGAGCTAGGATGCTTCCCAGTCAGAATGCCTGTAGGGTTAAGGCAGATGGCATGGGTCCAAGTTGTTATTGAAGATTTCCGCTGCGATGATATACTCAAGACTCGACCATAATGGTCCTATTTGTGTAATACGGTATGTATGGATGTAAGACTCTTGTTATTCAGCTTCTGTGTGTTCAGTGAGCATTGATCTCTGGGATAACTGTACACGTTTATTCGGTGATCACGACTTATGAGTCGGGGTCCCAACAGACCTGGTATCAGAGCCATCCTGACTGTAGGAAGCCTTAGTTAGCATGGTCGTTAGTTAGGGTAAAACTATTTTCCAAACTATTACTAGTTTTCAAAACTATCTATACTTTTCTTCCCTTCTCAGTTTTTCGAAAACTAGGCTATACTTGATCTCTTCCCCTTCAAAACCTTGGTCGCTAGAACCCTTATGCCCCTGACCACTAGATTTTCTGTAATCCTCATGGAGTGCACCTTGCCAAACACTCACCCACCTCTTCTGGAGGCAAGATTGGTGACACCACGACAAGACGATACCGACAAAAATTACATCCTCGATGGATGAGAACATGAAGACCCAGAAGAAGGTGATACACTTGACAGTGCCCCAAGAAGATGCAACATTGGCCTATGATGACCAGGGTATAGGTTATGCAAAATCATGATATGCATCGCTAATAGAGTAATCATGTCACTACCGTTGTTGTACCGGCAACCACCGGTGGATGAGAACGTTGCCATTTGGTCCGCCTCACTATAGTGAGCAGGAAAACGGTTCTCTTCATCCCCCGCTCTTGGTGTCGATGTTGTCACCAACGAAACCGACATGATGGACCTCTATTATGCGTTGTTATTGTCATTGCATACGGATTTCCCACCTGGTACCCTCGACGTCCCAGAAGGCACAAGGGTTCGTCATGATTAAAGAGACAAGAGAAGACCAAGCCAACGCTAGCTATAAGGAGGCACCTTCAATGATTAAAGATGAGCAATGTTCCACGGCCGGTGGGTCTCCTCCTCTGTTGTGCGCGAGTCTTTGTGTTCTCGAACGTCGATAAGGTAGTATGAACCATTATGCCGATTCTTGCTGACCACAAAGGATCCTTCCCAAGGCGGGGATAACTTGTGCATATCAGTCTGATCTTGGATGAGCCGGAGCACCAGATCGCCTTCTTAAAAAGTTCTGGTTCTAACTTGGCGGATGTGATAACGACGCAGATCTTGCTGGTAAATCGACGACCGAGCCGCTGCAATGTCATGTTCCTCGTCTAATAGGTCCAGTGGTTCCCGTCGTGCCTTCTCATTGTCAGCTTCAACATAAGCCGCCACACGAGGCGAGTCATGATGGATATCACTAGGGAGAACTGCCTTTGCTCCGTAAACCATGAAAAAAGGCGTGTAACCCATAGATCTGTTGGGCATGGTATTGATGCTCCATAATACGGAAGGTAACTCCTCCACCCAACAACCTGGCATCCTCTATAGGGGAACCATAAGTCGGGTTTGATGCCTCTCAGGATATCTTGATTGGCTCTCTCCGCTTGACCATTAGATTGAGGATGAGCCACGGATGATACGTCAAGTCGGATGTGCTCACGTTGACAAAATTCTTTCATAGCCCCCATGGACAAATTAGTGCCATTATCAGTTAGAATGCTGTGTGGAAAGCCAAACCAGAAAATTACCTTTTTGATGAACTGAACCGCCAAGGCTGCATCACACTTAGTGACTGGCTCGGCTTCCACCCACTTGGTGAACTTATCAACCGCCACCAAAAGGTGTGTTTTCTTATCCTGGGATCTCTTAAAGGGCCCAACCATATCCAGCCCCCAAGTTGCGAACGGGCAAGTAATTGGAATCATCCTCAATTCTTGAGCCGATACATGGGCACGTCGTGAGATTTTTTGACAGCCGTCACACTTTTTGACCAAGTTTTCAGCATCAGCATGAGCCGTCAGCCAATAAAAATCATGAAGAAAAGCTTTAGCTACCAAGGATTTTGAACCGGCGTGATGAACACAATCTCCTTCGTGGATCTCACGCAAAATCTCACGGCCTTCATCCAGAGATACACAACGCTGAAACGCCCCTGTTACACTGTAATGATGTAATTCTCCATTGATGACAGTCATTGACTTGGACCACCGGATTATCTGCCTGGCCAAAATCTCATCCTCTGGTAACTCGCCTCGGTTCATATATGCCAAATATGGTACCATCCAATCTGGGATAGCATGAAGAGCCGCTACCAACTGGGCCTCCGGACCAGGAACACCCAAATCCTCCTCTATAGGTAGCTTGACCGACGGGTTATACAAGACGTCCAGAAAAACATTAGGTGGAACTAGTTTACATTGGGAACCCAAATGGTTTAATGTGTCCGCCGCTTCATTCTTTCACCGGTCCACATGATCAACTTGATAGCCCTTGAAGTGTCCAGCAACAATATCCACCTCTCGCCGATATGCTGCCATGAGCGGGTCCTTGGGGTCCCAAGTACCATATACTTGTTGAGCCACCAGGTCCGAGTCACCAAAACACTTAACCCAACTTAAATTCATCTCCTTAGCCATTCGAAGACCATGGAGGAGAGCATCATATTCAGCTGCATTGTTAGTGCAAGGAAACATTAAACGGAGATACTAACAAAATTTATCACCTCGCAGGGAAGTTAATACGACTCCAGCCCCCGAGCCCTCCAATTGCCTGGATCCATCGAAGTGAATAGTCCAGTAAGTATGATCCGGCTTTTCTTCCGGCTCCGCCCAATCATTGATGAAATCCACAAGTGCTTGGGACTTGATTGCAGTACAAGGCACATATTTTAACCGGTGAGGTCCACGCTCAATGGCCCACTTGGCAACCCGGCCAGTTGCTTATCTGTTTTGGATTATATCTCCCAAAGGGGCAGAGCTGACCACAGTGATAGGATGACCTTGAAAATATTGCTTAATCTTCCGGCTTGCCACGAAGACTCCATACACCAGTTTCTGCCAATGCGGATACCTCTGTTTGGATTCAATAAGCACCTCGATGATATAGTAAATCGACCATTGAACCGGATATTCCTTCCCAGCCTCCTTGTGCTCCACTACAATGGCCACACTGACGGCCCGGTTATTAGCAGCCACATACAACAGTGTCTCTTTATTGACCGGAGCAGCAAGGACAGGTGGCTCTGCCAACTGTTTCTTCAAGTCCTCAAACGCCGCATTAGCAGCATCACTCAAGACAACATTGTCTATCCTTTTCATCATCTGGTACAGAGGGATAGCTTTTTCTCCCAATCGGCTATTAAACCAGCTCAGCACTGCAATACGGCCGGCCAGACGTTGAACGTCATTGATACACACCAGTTTAGCCAGGGACGTAATAGCTTTGATTTTCTCCAGATTAGCTTCAATGCCCCTGTTTGACACCAGAAAGCCCAAGAGCTTGCCTGCCGGTACACCAAAAACACACTTGGCCGGATTAAGAATCATCTTATAAACCCGGAGATTATCAAAGGTTTCCAAATCGTCTATTAACGTCTCCTCCTTTCTGGACTTCACCACGATATCATCCACATAGGCATGAACATTACACCCAATCTATTTATGAAGACAATTATGCACACAACACTGATAAGTCGCCTGGGGAATCTTGAGCCCAAAGGGCATAGACACATAGCAGATTGCTCCAAAGGGAGTTATAAAAGTTGTCTTCTCCTGGTCCTTAACTGCCATTTTGATCTGATGATAGCCGGAATACTGTGACGCCCGAAGACCGACGTCCCAGAAGATTCCAGAGATTCCAGATGTTCCGGGTTCTCCCGTGGTTTTAGTTGTGCTTGTTTTATTTATTTTGCATTGCATCATGTCATCATGCCATCATGCCATATTTATTTTTCATCTCAACTTAAATAAATCGTGTGGACCTTCGGTCCATTTAAATCGAGGGAAGTGTGACTTCTCTTTATAACATATAAAAGCCTCTCAATATTATTAGGGAGCTATATTAAATATTCCATTTGTTGGAATTAACCCAACACACTTGCATATTTTTCCCCATGCCTATTTGACTTCAAGTTCTCCAAAAAAACCTTCCCTATATTTCTTTTTCCGTTTATCGAGGCTCCTCCAAAATCCGAACATTTTTGGGCTCTTCTAAATCATAGTCTTTGTTCACACCATTTGAAATAAATTCAAAGGAATTTGAATTTATTTTCCATTCATGCCCCTTTTCTATTTTTCTGGGAACCAACGCAATTTTGCGAGTCCAGGAATAATAGCCTCTTGTCCAAATTCTTTTGCAACCCTTCCTTTCTTCTTTTTTTCTTCCTGGCTATTTTTTTTTTCTGTTTTTGGAAATGGCAAAAACCAGCAGCCTAGGCCCAGCCAGCCGGCTTCCCTGGCCATCTGGGCCTGCGGCCTTCCTCCGCCAACCGGCCCACCTGGCCACCTTGGCCCGACCGCTCCTCCCGTAACCCTAGCGCAGCACCCGACCGCTCCCACTGCCCTCGCTCTCCCCCTGTCCGCCGCACCCCTCCTCCCTTCGAGCCATCGAGCCAGGCTCGATCCCATCTCCCGCAGCGCCCCGCCCCCACGATCTCTCCCGATCCCCTCTGGCCCTCTCTTTCTCTTCCTCGTGAGCCCGAGCAGCCCGACGCGCCGCGGTCAGCCACCTCCGTGCGTCCAGGCCCCTGCCTCGGCCAGGCGCAGCCGACGCCCCTGTTTTCCGCCATGGAGCCCCGCGAGCCGCCCCACCGCACCAGGTCCAAGGCGCCCCTCCGGCCGTCCCCTCACGCGCCCGAGCAGCGGCCTCTACCTGACCTCCTCCTCGCGAGGAGCCCCAAGGCCACAGCCCGTCCTCGCCTCCATCGCCGCCCCTCCTTCCTCGTTCCCAGCGGCGCGCCCCGTCCTCCAACGCCGCAGCGCCTCCTCTCCAGCAGGGCCCTCGTCCTCACCGTCGCCAGGACGCGGCCCCGAGCGCCAAGCCTGCGGCTCCCTTCTCCAGCCCCGGCCGGCCTCGGGCATGAGCAGCTCACCGGCCGCCTTCGGAGCGCCTTGCTGCCTTTTTTTCCCTTTGTTGTGAAGACCGCAGCCGCAAGACCAAGATGGTGCCAAGTACCTCGTCGACCCGTGAACAACTACCGTCGACCCTCGAGGGACCCCGAGACCCCGAGTACCACTGCGTACCCGAAAGATCAAAGAGGCGCCAAGTTCATCTACCGCCGCCGCGGAATCGCCAAGCCGACATGTACAACTACGTGGATTCGCCAAGACCCCAAGTTCCACGACGCCGAGGACCTTCTAGTTCGACTACATGGAAGTACCCCTTCGGATACGCCAAGTTCGACTACGTCAAGTTCCTCTCCGATGCCCGAGTACGACTACACAAGACGAACGCGTCAAGTACCACTACGCCCGGAGCCATCGGAACCGACAAGTACATCTACGAAACGAAGTTAGACTCCTTCCACTACCGTCGCGACGACTACTTCCACTACCGTCGCCGATGACCGTGAACGACTACCGTCGACCCTCGAGGACCCCGTGGAAAAGACGGACATCAAGTACCTCGACGCCGAAGACCAAGACCTCAAGTACCACGACTCACGGAACGACTACTTCCCTCTACGAACGTGTACCCCGACAGCCTCGAGAACGTCTACTTCCACTACTTCCACTACGTCCCTCTACGTCCTCGAACCGCTTCGTGAACGTTTTTTCCGAAGGTATAACCCCGAGACGATGACCCGTGGGTGTATGCTTGTGTTGTATGAAATGTTTTCCCGTGTGTGCTCCGTGCCCGTTTCATCTTTTGTCATGCTCCTCGGTTGCCTCGTCGCCGACCCGTGGGAACCCGGTGACGGGATCACCCTACCTTTCTTCTCGACTCGCTCACGCCGATCATTCTTTTGCACCGGTCTCTCAACTAGTTACCGGAACCGAGATGTTGCCGATGCATCATTTTTCAGATCGTTGCCGTGGCACCCTTTCTTTCCACCACGGTGACATATTCTTCATATATCTTCATATTAATGTTTAACTAAATTGCATAAAACTTGATCATGTCATCCGCATCATGTTAACAACATAAAAATGTGTGAATTGTTGTTTGCTTAAAATTACTAAACATGCATATGGGGATTTTCCGGACTTGTTGTTGTTATTTTCCGGCCTCATTTAAAATGCCTAAATAGTGTAGTTTTTTATGCTTCACCTCTTGCTATGTTAAAAACATTTAATCTTGTCTTGTAAATAAACGAGAGTCAACCAAATAATTAAAGATGTGGTGTTTCGTCAATATGCAACTCGTTGCATATTGAGCTCCACTTAATTTGTAGTGTTGTTTGTGCACTTTGCCATGCCATGCATAAATAAACCGGACATGCATCATACTTGGATGTGCATCGTATGCCATGTTTATGCTTGTGTGTTTACCGTGTTGTTTGCTTCTTTCCGGTTGCTTCTCTTGTTAGCTTCGGTTTCGTTTCGGAGGTGTGAGGATTCGCTCGACTTGTTGCTCCGTCTACTTCACGGACCCGTTCTCCTCCCTTGCGGAATCCTAGGCAAGATGATCATACCCTTGGATACCTTTACTACCATTGCCATGCTTAGTGTCTCGATGCTATCGTTACATGTCGCGCTACCCATCTTTTATGTCAGCCTCTCCTTGTTGCCAAGAAACCTCTAACCTTTGACACCTTCCTAGCAAAACCACTGTTTGGCTATGTTACCCGCTTGCTCAGCCCCTCTTATAGCATTGTTAGTTGCAGGTGAAGATGAAGTTCGTTCCAGGAGGGAACTTGTTGTTGGAATATCACAATATCTATAATTATTATTAACACACCTATATACTGGGCATGGGTGGAAGGCTTGGCCTTTTTCTCGGTGTTTCGTTCCACTCATGCCACCTTAGGCGCCGATAAACCGGCATTATGTTCCTTGATTTTGCGTTCCTTACACGATGGGTGGATGGGGACCACTTGACAGTTCGACTATGAATAAAACTCCTCCAGCAAGGCCCAACATTGGTTTTAATTTGCTCATAATAACAACTTAAATAATTAATTAATTGCATAGGGGGTCATGTCCCCGGGTTCTTAATTCTACATAACAGGGGGGGGGGGCCAGTGCTGATGGTGTTGGTCCCAAACGGGGGTTATGCGGGGCCACCACGGGGAAACTCGAGGTTTGGCTCATGTAGGATCGCCCATCCGGTTGTGGCCTGAGACGAGATACGCGCGGCTACTATCAGGGTGTCGGCACGCCGGGAGGTCTTGCTGGACTTGTTTTACCATTGTCGAAATGTCTTGTGCACTGGGATGCCGAGCCTGATCGGTTTTCCCTAAGATAAGGAGTGATGATATTATATTTATCGCTTCAGCTAATCGTGAGAGCTTGTGATGGGCTAAGTTGGGACACCCCTGCAGGGTTATGATCTTTTGAAAGCCGTGCCCGCGGTTATGTGGCAGATTGGAATTTGTTAATGTCCGGTTGTAGAAAACTTGACAGAGGATCCGAAGTAAAACACACAACTGTGTGAGTAACCGTGACTGTCTCTTTTCACTTTGAGAAGAGAACATGGTGGGGTTATGTTTGACTCGTATGTAGTTCAGGATCTTTAGCGATCACTACTAGTTGCGACCGTTTGCGTAGTTTCTCATCTTATTCTGGTACTCGTAAGCTAGCCACCATATTTTGCTTAGCCGCTGCTGCAACCTCACCACTTTACCTCTTCATAACCATAAAGCTTTGCTAGTCTTGATACCCATGGTTATGGGATTGCTGAGTCCTCGTGGCTCACAAATACTACAACACCAGATGCAGGTTCAACCGAGAATGATGCAGGAGCTGGTTCAAGTACTTCACTGGGAGCTCGATGAAGAGAGTGGCCGTATGTTTGTGACGTTTTTGACGATCAGTAGTGGTTTCTACTAGGATTCGATCTTGACCTGTGGTTTAACATTATGTTTGGTATCATGTCTTTTGGATCTTACCCTTAGATGGGCTGTGATGTTTTGAATGATGTTTTGCTCATGTAATGTATTGTGTGAAGTGGCGAGTGTAAGCCAACTATCTCCTTTTGCATTTTAATCCCTTTTACATGAGTCGTGCAAACCAAACTTGCGATCATTCCAGAATGGGCTTATATCTTTAAGTCGTGCCTCGACACGTAGGAGATATAGTCCCATCCTGGGCATTACAAGTTGGTATCAGAGCCTTCTCCGACCTAGAAGCCCCCACTGATTGATCGAATCATTGACGGTTGAGTCTAGACACACACTTAAAATGTTTTGAGTCCTATATATATATCGGAGAGTAGGATTTCTTTTGCTCCTCATCTCTTTTCACTCTGGTGAGGACTCCTGACGATTACTTTTATCTCTTCTACTCTCAAAAATTCACCAAATTTTTTTTTAGGATCACGCGAGTATTGTTTGGATTGTTCCGATGTCTTTGTGACGAGAACATTGTTCTCGATGCCTCCTGTCATTAGGGGTTGTGGCAGTGTCCCGGGGAGTTGAGCTCTGAGGTGTTGTCGTCACAAATATATCGCACCAGTTCTAGAATACTTAAGACGGCCGACATCAAAAACTCTCCTATGCGGTTAGTGGCAAGATAACCCCGACATCACCCAGTACTGGGGAGGTAGTTCGGGAGTATTGCCATAGCTTGTATAGTGGATGCGTTTCGAAGGTCCGAGGTAAACGGTTTCCGGAAACAACTGGTTATGTGTTGAAGGATGGATACAGCTGGATGTAGGATTAGAGTTGAGTGCGCGGTGCTTCCCCTGTATCCCCAACACCTGATTGCATAACTGGAAACTTTCGGAAATTAATAGGTGGGTTCATCTAGTAGTTCTAGGCATTCTTCCAACGAATGCACGATATGAAGTTCGGGGTTCTACATTGAGTGAAGTGGTTTTATGGACTTGTTCCGATCGGGAGTTGCATCTTAAAGGGTCCTTGGCTATGCTGATCCGGGGATTGCAAAACCCTTTTGTAACACGTTCCATGAGCTTTCAGCACAAATATGTGGAACAAAGCTTCTATCTTGTATTTGTTCTATCTGCTCCTTGTTGCTTTTTATTTCCTTTTGTTCTACCAAGTGGCTTCTCGTCAAGTTGATGTACCTGCGGAATTCATTCGTTCAATTCTCTGTTCGGATAGATATGTTGCAACATAATCTTCTTCATAAACATATCTATCCTTTGTTTTTGTTTTGATTCTGGTATTAGAGTTGCTTCGATGTCAAATGTTGATTCCATACCTTCCTAATCGGTATTCTCATATTTCTATGGGAGTGCTAATTCTTCTTGACCATCGAGATCTTCAGCGTAATCCTTTTCAACCGGTGTGCCTTCTCTTCAAGTTATTCCATACGGACGCCGTTGAGAAATCTGACGATTTGTCTGTTTCATTCATCCCAAGTTGTCCTTGTTTTCCCCACCCTCCCACCCTTCTTCTTCTCGAAGGCAGGAATTCTCAGATGAAGTATCCATTTTTATTCATGTGATATTTCTTCATTCTTTTCCTTCAATGTTCTTATCCGGTGATTTATCGTGAAGATGCTCAAGAGCTTCAAGTTCATCATTCTTTTGTTCTCAAATTCTGCCGGTGGATCTAATTCAAGATTTCGGTGTTGATCTTATCCTTTTCCTCTTTTCACAATGCTTTATTATTCCGGTGCACCAATTAATCATTCTCCTCTTGCTATTCATATCCGGAGTGTTGAAGATTCATAATTCCATTCTTAATCCGTTCAAACTATTCTGAGCTTCAAGCCATTTAATTCAGCCGGTGCAATATCTCTTAAGCAATCTTTTTCAACGGTGATTTCTTTGAGTGGGCCCTAACCCACAGGTCCTTTCCCAGGATCTTACCTGACTCTTCTATTTTTTTCTGGAGTTATACTTAATTTTTTTTCAAAGTGTGACGTAAGAATGATTTCCATCAGTCACATGCCTTCTCCAGGACCGCTTTCAAATTCTTTTTCTTTGTTGGTTCAACCTTTTAATTCTTCATTACGGAGTGCCTATACAATTCATGATGGTGTATCTCTTCGTCTTCTCAGATTTGAAGACCGAAGACGAGTTCCTCTTGAATCCTTACCCGGTCTTCTAAAGATTCGTGGTTCTACCTTCATGTCATCCTCATTATTGTTTTCCATTGTGGGAATTGTTTTCATGCCCCTTCAGAGAAATTCTTGAGTTCTTCCCATTGTGATACTCCGAAGGCCATCATTTTAGAATATTTCTTCGTTCTCTGTTTTCAACTTCGTCCTCCAAATATTCTTCATTGATGTTTCTTTGTTCGTCTCCAATGCTTATAGTGGTTCGTTCAAGTTTACTCTTCCGTTGTTATCGTATTAATTCACTCGTTCTTTTCATAATCCTACCGGTGGTTCGTTGAAGATTTACCCAAGCTTGTGCGAGATCTCTCTTAATCCTTTCCAACGAGAATAAGTAGTATGCCAAATCAATTGCTTGTCGCCAATTTAAATTGGTGAAGGATATGCATAACATAAATCTTATTCTAGTTTCTTCCAAGAGGCTAATCCCTTCCTTCGGAGTTTGTTCAGAAGGAATATATCCTTGGGTCTAAGTTGTTCATCTTGTTTTCCGGAGCTCCATGTTATTTCAGTTATATCATTTCAAGCTCCATCTAATTCATCGCAGGCCTTGAATCTTATTCTTTTCATCTTTCACTTCTCATGCTTTCATTACCGGAGTTTTCATGGTGGTTCATCATCATTTAATTCATCCTCGTAGTCTTCATCAAGATTCTTGTTGGAGCTCAAGCATTCTTCATCATGCATTCCAATTGCAATTCTTTCTACCTTATCTTTTCAGATGGTGTTATGTCATTCTTGACAATTCCTTCATGTTTTATGATTCACGAGTTATCAAGAATGAGATATTTAAAACCATCATTTTTCTTTGCTCAGGAGATCTTTCCAACCATTCAATTTAATTGTTGGAGTTATGTTGGGTTATAATTCACCTAAAAGCTTTCCCTAAGGATTGTTACTATTGTGGTGCTTATAAATGATCCAAATTCCTCATTTATCCTTCCGGTGAAATAAGTTTTTCATCTCCTTGTTGATCTCAATCCAATCAAATGTTTTAGTCAGTGGCTGGTTGTCACCTCATAATTTTGAGATGTTTTCCATAAGCCCACATCAAGCTTATTCTTTCGTTGTTGAATTTCCAACAACTCTATTCAATCCATCTTGGTCAGGATGCTCTTTCAATTCAATTTTGAGAGAAGTTCTCATTTTCTTCTCCGTTCTTTCTTCCTAACGATCTAGCATCTATTCTTTCGTTCCGGAGGCTTAGTGATGTTGCTCTCTTTGACCATCATCTCGTTTTTATCAAGATCATGTTCTTCCTTGATTGTCTATTTAGCTGGAATGTTGTCACCTACATTCAAGTTCTCTCATCTTATCTAGTTTTGCCTCACTTTTCAACCGGAGTGCTGTCTGAATCCTTCTTACCCCTGGTGCCATTCTTTCAATTGTTTCGGAGGCAATATGTTGTTCATTTCAGCAAGTATCATCCCAACTCCTCAAGTTCATGTTCAATTCCTTCCATTTTCAGACGGAGTGCTGTCCAAATTATGTCATTCTTATTCCTTGGCTATACTGTTGTGGTTTCATATTCTTTTGTCATCCGTGAGCTCTTGTTTCTTGTCTTTCAACCTGCAAGGTTCTCGTGATGTTCCTTGTTCCTCCTTTTTTTACCGGAGTCCTCTTAATTTCGTTCATATTTGTTGTATTCTTTCCGTCAAGATTGTTCAACCTCTTAGGTTTGTGGTTTCACTCATTTGTCGAAGAAGCAACTTTGTTTTACCTCTTCTTTTTCGTTTCTACCCGGTGCCATCTCTAGGATCTCGGGTCGAGATCCTCTGTTAGTGTGGGAGAGTTGTGACGCCCGAAGACCGACGTCCAAGAAGATTCCAGAGATTCCAGATGTTCCGGGTTCTCCCGTGGTTTCAGTTGTGCTTGCTTTATTTATTTTGCATTGCATCATGTCATCATGCCATCATGCCATATTTATTTTGCATCTCAACTTAAATAAATCGTGTGGACCTTCGGTCCATTTAAATCGAGGGAAGTGTGACTTCTCTTTATAACATATAAAAGCCTCTCAATATTATTAGGGAGCTATATTAAATATTCCATTTGTTGGAATTAACCCAACACATTTGCATATTTTCCCCCATGCCTATTTCACTTCAAGTTCTCCATAAAAACCTTCCCTATATTTCTTTTTCCGTTTATCGAGGCTCCTCCAAACTCCGAACATTTTTGGGCTCTTCTAAATCATAGTCTTTGTTCACACCATTTGAAATAAATTCCAAGGAATTTGAATTTATTTTCCATTCATGCCCCTTTTCTATTTTCTGGGAACCAACGCAATTTTGCGAGTCCAGGAATAATAGCCTCTTGTCCAAATTCTTTTGCAACCCTTCCTTTCTTCTTTTTTTCTTCCTGGCTATTTTTTTTCTATTTTTGGAAATGGCAAAAACCAGCAGCCTAGGCCCAGCCAGCCGGCCTCCCTGGCCATCTGGGCCTGCGGCCTTCCTCCCCCAACCGGCCCACCTGGCCACCTTGGCCCGACCGCTCCTCCCGTAACCCTAGCGCAGCACCCGACCGCTCCCTCTCCCCTCGCTCTCCCCCTGTCCGCCGCACCCCTCCTCCCATCGAGCAATCGAGCCAGGCTCGATCCCATCTCCCGCAGCGCCCCGACCCCACGATCTCTCCCGATCCCCTCTGGCCCTGTCTTTCTCTTCCTCGCGAGCCCGAGCAGCCCGACGCGCCGCGGCCAGCCACCTCCGTGCGCCGAGGCCCCTGCCTCGGCCCGGCGCATCCGACGCCCCTGTTTTCCGCCATGGAGCCCCGCGAGCCGCCCCACAGCACCAGGCCCAAGGCGCCCCTCCAGCCGTCCCCTCGCGCGCCCGAGCAGCGGCCTCTACCTCGCCTCCTCCGCGCCAGGAGCCCCAAGGCCACAGCCCGTCCTCGCCTCCATCGCCGCCCTGCTTCCTCGTTCCCAGCGGCGCGCCCCGTCCTCCAACGCCGCAGCGCCTCCTCTCCAGCAGGGCCCTCGTCCTCTCCGTCGCCAGGGCACGGCCCCGAACGCCGAGCCTGCGGCTCCCTTCTCCAGCCCCAACCGGCCTCGGGCATGAGCAGCTCACCGGCCGCCTTCGGAGCGCCTTGCTGCCTTTTTTTCCCTTTGTTGTGAAGACCGCAGCCGCAAGACCAAGATGGTGCCAAGTACCTCGTCGACCCGTGAACGACTACCGTCGACCCTCGAGGGACCCCGAGACCCCGAGTACCACTAAGTACCCGAAAGATTAAAGAGGCACCAAGTTCGTCTACCGCCGCCGCGGAATCGCCAAGACGACATGTACAACTACGTGGATTCGCCAAGACCCCAAGTTCCACGACGCCGAGGACCTTCAAGTTCGACTACACGGAAGTACCCCTTCGGATACGCCAAGTTCGACTACGTCAAGTTCCTCTCCGATGCCCGAGTACGACTACACAAGACGAACGCCTCAAGTACCACTACGCCTGGAGCCATCGGAACCGACAAGTACATCTACGAAACGAAGTTCGACTACTTCCACTACCGTCGCGACGACTACTTACACTACCGTCGCCGACGACCGTGAACGACTACCGTCGACCCTCGAGGACCCCATGGAAAAGACGGACATCAAGTACCTCGACGCCGAAGACCAAGACCTCAAGAACCACGACTCACGGAACGACTACTTCCCTCTACGAACGTGTACCCCGACCGCCTCGAGAACGTCTACTTCCACTACTTCCACTACGTCCCTCTATGTCCTCGAACCGCTTCGTGAACGTTTGTTCCGAAGGTATAACCCCGAGACTATGACCCGTGGGTGTATGCTTGTGTTGTATGAAATGTTTTCCCGTGTGTGCTCCGTGCCCGTTTCATTTGTCGTGCTCCTCGGTTGCCTCGTCGCCGACCCGTGGGAACCCGGTGACGGGATCACCCCACCTTTCTTCTTGACTCGCTCACGCCGATCATTCTTTTGCTCCGGTCTCTCAACGAGTTACCGGAACCGAGATGTTGCCGATGCATCATTTTTCGGATCATTGCCGTGGCACCCTTTCTTTCCACCACAGTGACATATTCTTCATATCTCTTCATGTTAATGTTTAACTAAATTGCATAAAACTTGATCATGTCATCCGCATCATGTTAACAACATAAAAATGTGTGAATTGTTGTTTGCTTAAAATTACTAAACATGCATATGGGGATTTTCCGGACTTGTTGTTGTTATTTTCCGGCCTCATTTAAAATGCCTAAATAGTGTAGTTTTTTATGCTTCACCTCTTGCTATGTTAAAAACGTTTAATCTTGTCTTGTAAATAAACGAGAGTCAACCAAATAATTAAAGATGTGGTGTTTCGTAAATATGCAACTCGTTGCATATTGAGCTCCACTTAACTTGTAGTGTTGTTTGTGCACTTTGCCATGTCATGCATAATTAAACCGGTCATGCATCATACTAGGATGTGCATCGTATGCCATGTTTATGCTTGTGTGTTTACCGTGTTGTTTGCTTCTTTCCGGTTGCTTCTCTTGTTAGCTTCGGTTTCGTTCCGGAGTTGTGAGGATTCGCTCGACTTGTTGCTCCGTCTACTTCATGGACCCGTTCTTCTCCCTTGCGGAATCCCAGGCAAGATGATCATCCCCTTAGATACCTTTACTACCATTGCCATGCTTAGTGTCTCGATGCTATTGTTACATGTCGCGCTACCCATCTTTTATGTCAGCCTCTCCTTGTTGCCATGAAACCTCTAACCTTTGACACCTTCCTAGCAAAACCACTGTTTGGCTATGTTACCCACTTGCTCAGCCCCTCTTATAGCGTTGTTAGTTGCAGGTGAAGATGAAGTTCGTTCCAGGAGGGAACTTGTTGTTGGAATATCACAATATCTATAATTATTATTAACACACCTATATACTGGGTATGGGTGGAAGGCTTGGCCTTTTGCTCGGTGTTTTGTTCCACTCATGCCACCTTAGGCGCCGATAAACCGGCATTATGTTCCTTGATTTTGCGTTCCTTACACGATGGGTGGATGGGGACCCCTTGACAGTTCGACTTTGAATAAAGCTCCTCCAGCAAGGCCCAACATTGGTTTTAATTTGCTCATAATAACAACTTAAATAATTAATTAATTACATAGGGGGTCATGTCCCCGGGTTCTTAATTCTACATAACAGGCGGGGGGCAGTGCTGATGGTGTTGGTCCCAAACGGGGGTTATGCGGGGCTACCACGGGGAAACTCGAGGTTTGGCTCATGTGGGATCGCCCATCCGGTTGTGGCCTGAGACGAGATACGCGCGGCTACTATCAGGGTGTCGGCACGCCGGGAGGTCTTGCTGGACTTGTTTTACCATTGTCGAAATGTCTTGTGCACTGGGATGCCGAGCCTGATCTGTTTTCCCTAAGATAAGGAGTGATGATATTATATTTATCGCTTCAGCTAATCGTGAGAGCTTGTGATGGGCTAAGTTGGGACACCCCTGCAGGGTTATGATCTTTCGAAAGCCGTGCCCGCGGTTATGTGGCAGATTGGAATTTGTTAATGTCCGGTTGTAGAAAACTTGACCGAGGATCCGAAGTAAAACACACAACTGTGTTAGTAACCGTGACTGTCTCTTTTCACTTTTAGAAGAGAACACGGTGGAGTTATGTTTGACTCGTATGTAGTTCAGGATCTTTAGCGATCACTACTAGTTGCGACCGTTTGCGTAGTTTCTCATCTTATTCTGGTACTCATAAGCTAGCCACCATATTTTGCTTAGCCGCTGCTGCAACCTCACCACTTTACCTCTTCCTACCCATAAAGCTTTGCTAGTCTTGATACCCATGGTTATGGGATTGCTGAGTCCTCGTGGCTCACAGATACTACACCACCAGATGCAGGTTCAACCGAGAATGATGCAGGATCTGGTTCAAGTACTTCACTGGGAGCTCGATGAAGAGAGTGGCCGTATGTTTGTGACGTTTTCGACAATCAGTAGTGGTTTCTACTAGGATTCGATCTTGACCTGTGGTTTAACGTTGTGTTTGGTATCATGTCTTTTGGATCTTACCCTTAGATGGGCTGTGATGTTTTGAATGATGTTTTGCTCATGTAATGTATTGTGTGAAGTGGCGAGTGTAAGCCAACTATCTCCTTTTGCATTTTAATCCCTTTTACATGAGTCGTGCAAAGATACCAAACTTGCGATCATTCCAGAATGGGCTTATATCTTTAAGTCGTGCCTCGACACGTAGGAGATATAGTCCCATCCTGGGCATTACAAATACGCATCCAGAAAACTCAAACGCTCACAACCCACCGTAGTATCAATGATTTGATCAATACGAGGGAGAGCAAAGGGATCAGCTGGACAAGCCTTGTTCAAATCTGTGTAGTCCACACACATACGCCAAGTGCCGTTCTTCTTAAGTACGAGCACCGGATTAGCCAACCATTAAGGATGAAATACCTCATAGATTAACCCAGCCGCCAAGAGCCTGGCTACCTCTTCACCAATGGCCTTGCGTCTTTCTTCATTGAAGCGGTGGAGAAACCGCTTGACCGGTTTAAACTTGGGATCAACATTAAGAGTGTGCTCAGCGAGTCCTCTCGGTACCTGGAATGTCAGAAGGTTTCCATGCAAGGATGTCCCGGTTCTCATAGATGAACTCGATGAGTGCGTTTTCCTATTTCGGATCCAAGTTAGCGCCGATGCTAAACTGCTTGGATGGATCGCCAAGAACAAAATCAACTAGCTTAGTCTCATCAGCCGATTTAAACTTCAAGGTTCATGCTGTGTAGTTGGCTTTTTCAAAGGAGTCATATCTGCCGGATCAACATTGTCCTTGTAGAACTTCAACTCCTCTGTTGCACAAAACGACTCAGCATAGGCCGCATCACCTTCTTCACATTCCAAAGCAATCTTACGGCTCCCATGTACTGTGATGGTCCCCTTATGACCCGGCAATTTGAGTTGTAGATAAACATAACAGGGCTTTGCCATGAATTTAGCATAAACCGGCCGTCCAAACAGGGCATTATACGGGCTCTTGATTTTAGCCACTTCAAATGTCAAAGTCTCGGATCTTGAGTCATGCTCATCTCCAAAGGTAACCTCCAGATCTATCTTACCAACTAGATATGCCAATTTACCGGGCACTACTCCATGGAAGATAGTGTTTGACGGTCTAAGCTTTTTATCTGTTAATCCCATGTGACGGAAGGTTTCATAATAAAGGATGTGGATGTTGCTCCCTCCATCCATGAGCACCTTGGTGAACTTATACCCCCCAACCTGAGGTGCCACTACCAATGCCAGTTGACCCGGATTATCAATCTAGGGCGGATGATCTTCTCGACTCCACACAATGGGTTGTTCCGACCAGTGTAAATAACGAGCCACCGCCGGTTCAACGGAGTTCACTGCCCTTTTATAAACCTTCTGATCGCGCTTACACAGGCTAGTGGTGCAGACATGATACTGCCCACTATTCAACTGCTTCGGGTTGCTCTGGTAACCCGACTTTTGCTGCTGATGATTCCCCTGATGATTATGACCACCCTGGCAGCCTTGATTGCCATTCCTGCTCTGATTACCTTGACGTCCTGAACCAGAGTTTCCTCCTCCATTCCCGGCCCATGAAAACCGGGCCCTGAACTGCCAGACGGTCCGTGATCATATTGGAAATGATCTGAACTATTGAACTCCCGCATAATAAAGCAATCCTTCCAGAGGTGTGTAGCTGGCCTTTCTTTCGTCCCATGCCTCGTGCAAGGCTCATTCATTAGGCGGTCAAGTTTCATACCCGCTCCTTTGCTCCGCGGGGGCGGCCTACCTTTACGACGCTGACCATCATTCTGCGTGTTGGTATTAGCCACAAAATCTGAATTGTTATCTGCTTTACGCTTACAGCTGTTTCCATGGCCAGCCGGGTTATGCTGCTGCCCTTTGTCGTTCTTCTTTCCCTTTCCCGACTTGTCCTCGTCAGATTCAAGGTCCTTGGTACTATCAGAATCGACATACTTAACTAGAGCTGCCATGAGCGTTCCCATGTCATCACAGTGATGTTTGAGCCGTCCCAACTTCAGCTTCAGAGGTGTAAATCGACAATTGCCTTCCAACGTTAAAACTGCTGTATCGGCATTGATGCGGTCTGATGAGTGCAAGATCTCTGAAACCCGGTGCACCCAATGGCTTGTTGATTCATTCTCTCCTTGGACACAGGCAGCTAAGTCCATAATTGACATGGGCTGCTTGCATGTGTGTTTGAAATTCTGGAAAAACCGGGCCCTTAACTCTGCCCATGACCCAATGGAGTTAGCTGGCAAACCTTTCAGCCAAATACGGGTTGTTCCTTCCAACATCATGGTGAAGTATTTAGCACATGCCGCATCGTCCACATCCAGCATCTCCATCGCCATCTCATAGCTTTCAACCCACGACACGAGGGATAAATCGGCAGTGTAATTGGGCACTTTCCGCGGTCCTTTGAAATCCTTGGGCAGACGCACATTACGTAAATTGGGGCTGAGACACGGCACTCCCAAAGAGCTGGAAGTAACTCCTAGTTCCATCGAGGTGGTTGGACGAACCAGGGTAAGATGACGGGTCGTGTACTCGCTGCTAACTCGGCTTCTCGACGATGTCTACCCTGATCCACCACATCCTGAGCATTCGCGCCACCACCTGCCGGGTTATGCCCCCGAGGCGGGTTACGGTTCCGCGCACTGCTTGACACGGCCGGTTCATCTATATGCCTCTTGTAACTCCAGCTTGGGAGGGGGTGGAATGAATCCTCTCACGGCTATACAAATAAGCCTGCTACTAAGTCAAAGTTGTCTGAAGGAGCTCCCTAGACCGTCGCATCTCCACCGCTACGGGGGACTCACCTTCGACAGGGAGGGCCGCCAATCGTGAGGCGGAGGCGACTATGTTATCCAAGGGGTTGGAGTAATGACCCGGAGGCGTCGATACATGTTGTGACGGGATGATCTGATGAGGCGGATCCGTTGCGTGTGGCTGGACCGATGCCCCCGTTCCAGGCGCTTCTGCCCTGTTTACCACTGGTTGGTTGCTGGTTCCTGCTCCTAGCATGCTAAAGAGATTCCTTGCTTCATAAACCGGAGGCAGGCAAGACCGGTACCTTCTTCTCATTACCTCATTTGGTGCGTTCTGATCCAACATGATCCGGTAAGCCTGTGCATCTAACTCGGCCCACTCTGCGGCCATCTTGGTGTTTTCAGCTGCCTGATCTACCTTGACTTGAGCTATCTGATCCTTTACCTTAGCAACTTCTGCATCATGCCGCTCCTGATCCGCCGGGTTAACTTCAGCAGTCAACGGTGCTGTCAGGGTGTCGAATAAACCGGGCATCACCTGAGCTGGTGGTTGCGCAGGGCCTCCTGCACCGGCTGCTGCGGCCGCCGCCAAACTGGATGTCAACGCTGCTGCGGTCGAAGAGTGTTGCACGGACTGTCATGCGGCCGTGAAGACTGCAACTCGGCTCGGCGGATCAAGGGGGTCCGGAATACTCTCGCCATCGGAACAACCCCCAAACCGGCCATCTTGTAGTAGGTACAAAGACTCGGTCTCTCCAGTGGATGACTCATCACCAGAATAAACGACGGTCTCACCACCAGATGCCGATCTATCCTCAGATTCCGCCCCATAGACGACTCCCACGAAGACATGCTTCATGGCAGGCCGAACTCGGGCCGGTCTCGCACACTGAGCCATTTTGACGATGTCGGTGCAGATGTCCGGCCTAGGGCCCGGTTCGCCGATCTTGCCAATGAAAACGTGGATGCAGCCGAAGGGGACCCGGTACCCATACTCAATTGAGTCGGCCTCGGGGCCCCAGCCTGCATCGTCGATGTAGATCTTGCCACGACGACTTTTGGTCATCCGGCCCACTGTGTATCCCTTGAGCCCTTTGAAGCTGCCCTCTAAGAACTCTAAACCTTCGTTCGATAGCCCCATGGTGGGCGCCAACTATCATGGTTTTGTCACGGCAGATGTCCTAGCATAAGGCCTTAGTCGTGGATCCATCACGACTGGTTAGCTTAAAGGGGTAAAAGCGGACAAAGGACACAGGGGATTTTATACTAGTTCGGCCCCTTCCGGTGAAGGTAAAGGCCTACTCTAGTTGTTGT
This sequence comes from Secale cereale, assembly GCA_902687465.1. Lineage (NCBI taxonomy): Eukaryota > Viridiplantae > Streptophyta > Magnoliopsida > Poales > Poaceae > Secale > Secale cereale. The sequence goes on along the minus strand of LR738712.1, from coordinate 319,245,213 downwards.
GGTATTGCTAGGGTTTCTGACCAGGGAGCGAATCCGCTTCGCATGTGTCTCGAGCTGTTGTTTGTTGTCCCTAAACCACCGCCGGGTCGTCCCTTTATATACACAGGATGACGCTCGGCCAGTTTACAGAATCCCAAGGCCGGCTCATAAATGTGCCCGACTCGGTTTCTATCTTTCCTATCTTACAACACAAGTTACACACCATATGGCGGTTTATGTCTACGGGCCCTAATCCGCCTTTGAACCCTGGGCCTTTTAGTTCTTTATAGTAACACGCCATACTCCTTGTCTTCATGGGCTTCAATAGGTGTAATTCAGTATAGGTATAACCCGTCCCCTCCTAGGTGGTTTATACCTAATAGTTATATCCCCAACAGGTAGCTCATCCGGAAAGACATATTTGAAGTCCTGCAACAATTGAGACAACACTAAAGGTGGAGGTGGTGAATGTTAGTAGGTTTTGCTTCTCCTTTGCATAAAAGCACAAGGTGAAAGACACTCGATGGGTTCTCACACACTTCTCTCATCTCACTTTTGGTGGCAAATAACACTGGTTGTTTCTTGTCGCTCATCGTGGAGGTGCTCGAATTTGGCTTGTGTCTCTCACTCTCCATTTGGTGGTTCACTCTCTCACCATTCTCTCCGCGATGGTTGGTAGGTATTTGTTTGTCAGTGACCACTTGACTTGGTGACATTGGACGTAGCACAAACTCTTTGCCCTTCATCTTGAAGTTATAATGGTTGGTTCGCCCGTTGTGGGTGACTCCGCGATCATATTGCCATGGTCGTCCAAGATGAAGGTGGCACACGGACATAGGCACCACATCACACTCCAATGTGTCTTCGTAGGCGCCTATCTTGAAGGATACTTGCACGGTGTGCTTGACTCGAATAGTTCTGGTGTCGCTAAGCCATTGGACCTTGTAGGGATGATGGTGCTCCGTCTTGACCAATTGTAGCTTGTCGCATAGCTCTTCACTTGCCAAGTTATGACAACTTCCTCCATCGATTATAACCTTGATAGAACATCCAATGATGCCGGCCTTGGTGTAGAAGATGTGACATCGTTGATCTTCATCTTGATGATGTCGAAGTGTCAAGACCTTGGAGACAACGAGATTAGGACTTGAATCATTGTCGCAAAACACTTGATTGTCTTCATCTTCATTCACTTGGCGATGCATAGCTACATGTTCAAGGGCTTCCATCTCATCATCGCTCATTGAGTCATAGGATGCGTCGTCATTGATGATCATGGTTCAAACGGTCTTGCACCCAAATGACTTGTGGCCTTGTCCTTGGCATTTGAAACACTTGATGGAGCTCGTCTTGGAGGTATCCTTGGTTGGAGTTGTAGATGATGAAGCTCTTGGCTTGAAGTTGTTCGTAGGAGGGGGATGACTTGATGTAGTCGGATTCTTGTAGCTTGACTTGTCACCTAAGCTTGTAGATGGTTTCGTAGAGGTAGGAGGTGCCGAAGTCGTTGAAGCTTGGTTATAGGAGCCGTAGTTCTTGGAGGTGAACTTGGAGTACTTGTAGTCTTCTTGAACTTGTCGCTCCGCTTTGGTTGCTTGGTGTACTAGCTCTAGGAGATTCGTGTATGGTTGAAAGTCTGCAATCTTCTTGATAGGATAGTTGAGTCCATTCAAGAATCTCACCATAGTTTTTTTTCATCTGCCGTGATGTTGGCTCTTATCATGGCAATCTCCATTTCCTTGTAGTTTTCTTCAACGGACTTGGTTCCTTTCTTGAGGAGTTGCAACTTTTTGAACAAGTCACGGTTGTAGTGTGTTGGCACGAAACGTGCTCTCATGACTTCCTTCATTTGCCTCCAAGTAGTGATAGGCAGTTCGCCTTTTGCTTCTCGTCTCTCGATGATTTGCTCCCACCAAATAAGAACATAGTCTTGAAACTCAAGGGATGCCATTGCGATCTTCTTTTCTTCATCAAATTTGTGGAGGCGAAAGATCTTGTCAACTTCCAATGCCCATGAGAGGTAGTCTTCGGAATCAATGCTTCCGGAGAACTTTCGCATGGTGAACTTGAGCTTGCCATAGCGATGCTCTTCATTGTTTGCTTGCCTATTGTGAAGGCGTTCTTGATTTGGAGCGTTGTGAACCACATGTTGCTCTTGGCGCGGTCGAAGCTCATTGTCATGTTGTTCTTGCCAAGCTTGTGGTTATTGTTGAGCATGTTGCTCTTGTCACCCTTGAGGATGAACTTCTCGTTGCATTCATGCCTGGTAACGCCTCTCGTGCATCTCATCTCGACGTGCTTCATCTTCTTGATGAATGTGTCGATTACAAGTTGCCACATTGCGATGTGAGTCACGTAGGGCACGTTGCGCCTCAAGAGCTTGAGCTTCTCGGAGTTGTTGTACTTGATGTTGTGCCTCGGCATCTTGATCTTCTTGGTGTTAGCGCGCTAGCTCTTGTTGTTGTTGACACGATCGTTCCTCTTCTTGTTGGCTTAGTCATTGCCGTTCTTCTACTTGCTCAAGTGTAGCTTGGTCTTGCCGATGTCGACTTTCTTACTTTTCAAATAGCTCTTGTGAACTCTTATCGTGAAGTGGGTTCCGGTTGTCATGTCGAACTTGACGCACGGCTTGACGAAGAGTGTTCGATCTAGGTATACTTGAGCCGGAAGTGTAGTCGGTATGACGACTTGAGCGGCTCGGTCTTTGGGAAGACGTAGATGAAGAGCGACGGTTGACAATCAAGGTTCGTAGCTCGTCGAATTGAGTAGACATGTTGGTGTTGATGATATCGAATTGCTCTCGTGTGCGAGCTTCAGATTGTCGTGCGTCGGCGACAACTTGCTCGATGCGCTCTTGCATGGCTTCATTGTCTTGATTTAGAGCTCTTTTAACACCAAATAGATGTAGTTTGGTGATGTAGTTGTTAGATTCTTGAGGGTCGTCGTATAGAGGGTTCGTACATGTACTTGGCATATCCTTCGTTGCAAGCAAGAATGTGTGAGTTGGAGAAAGGAAGAACTATACCAAATGTACCTTGACCGAAGTTGAAGATGGATCAATGATCATTCAATAGTATAATTCGGAAATAGCACAATTGGTACCGTATCTTGTCAATCTCTCACACCTACACAAATAAAGAGTTTGGTGGAGCTTGGTTAGGATGATGGACCAAAGTATGCAATCGTTAATAAGACTCTATGATATTGAAAATGATTCGCAATTTTCCAAAACAACAAGAAGACCAATAGCTATAATGGTACACGGAAACACACGCACATATAGATAAATGTGTTCGTGCAAACCAAAGGTGAGCGAGAAATGCACTTGTTGCACAACACTAGAGAGACACTAGCACGATTTCACTATAGGCGGATACGAGACTTGTGCACGACCTAAAAGAAAAAAATGCAACGACTTCTATCCCAAGTATGCTATAAGTTTGTTGTTTCTATGCAATGATCCAAGATGATCCAAGTGTGATACCATATGATATGATATGTTTGGATGTGATGCTATGGTTCTTGCTTCAAAGCTCTTTCCTTATCTTTCTCGTTTGCTTAAAATCTTGATTGGCTCTTTGTCTTGGAGCTCTTTTACTAGAGTACTTATGCGATGCTTTTCGAACCAAGATAGCAATTGTATATATGCTATGGCAACCTTGTGACACAAGAGATGATGATAAGATATCACTATGACTTCTATTATGATATGTTGTGGCTCGATGATCTCTAATGTGCACAAGTGTCGTTTCCCGGCAATACTCGAATGGCTAGTCTCGAAGGGAAAGCTACGCGAAGTGGTCGATGAGGGGATAGCAATGCAAATGCAAGGTTGGGTATACAAAGAGTCGTCGATGTTACCGTCTGTGTCGAGGTTGGGAAGTGGTCTTGTCGATGTCGTTCTGTTCCAAGATAGCTGAAACACACAAGGAAACAGATAAGCCACAACTCAAATGATCCAAGACAAAATGAGGTAAAATCGTATTGATGGCGGTTAAGCAATGGTGGTAGTGGTAGTGTATATGTGGAAGTGGAAATGGGTAAGAGTGTGTGGAAGGTGGAGCAAAAACTGAGGAAGTTCAATTTCGTCAGGGTTCAGCGGACTTCCGGTGGTTGGCCGGTCGTCCGGTAGGTTGGCGGACGTCCGATGCCTGGGTGATTTTGGGCTGGGGCAAAACTGCTAGGGTTCGTGGAACGGTGGCCAAATTGGTCAAAATTGACCGAATTTGCGGTGAAATTTTGGGGAAAATATGGGGGAAAGCTAGATCCACTCGTGGCAAAGCAAATCCACGGATCAAATCCAACAAAACTTCGCCAAATCAACAAATCACCGAAAAATTTTGGGCTATTTTTGTGGGGAATTTTCAAAATTGGGACAAAATCAGTAAAACACGGCTAGAGAACAAGGGTAGGGGCTCCAAATTCGTGATCAACCTAGGCTCTAGATACCAAATGATGCGGGGACAACCCGATAATTGGCCGATCTTTCAAGAAAAGGAGGAATCTCGAGGAAGAACACGCAGAACACGAGGGATAACACGAGAGAAATAAGAGGAACAAACTCAAATCAACAAGTTTAGGTCACACATATGCTAGATCCGGAAACACAAAGAGTGTTATACGATCCACAATCAACTAAGGACATTACAAGTAGCGATATTCTTCTCTGTGAGGAGGTCTTGAGTTCTTGTCCGTGAGGAGGTCTTGAATCCATGTCGATCTTCTCCGTGGAGGCCGCGGTCTCTCGAGGAGATGAACCACTAAGGATGAGCAATGCTCTAGGTTTAGATGAGCTATCACAAAGATGACCCTAAAAAGAGTGCGGAGGAGGTCTATAAATAGTCTAGAGTCACGAAAGGGTACATGGGCATCGGCCCGGAAGTAAACGGCGCGCACAGGTAGCGGACGTCCGCTGGGCTTCGGACACCCGGTGGCTCGTGAAGGACCAGACGTCCAGAAGTCCTCGGATGTCCGCTATTCTGTTCTGTTGTGGGATTACGGGCGTCCGGAGATGGTAGTACGTCCGGTTGTCGGTCGTCCAGTGGAGGGCGGTCGTCCGAGCCTGGGATGCGTCGGACGTCCGCTGTGGGGCGGACGTCCGGACCCTGTAGCTCTTCGGGCATCTTCTTCTCTTCTAGTTGAACTTGACATCCTTGCCATGTTGTCCCATCGGTGTAGCTACACCGTGACCTTCATCCAAGCATCTGATCATGCGTCGGGTTTCCGTCTTAGGTAGTAGCCATGTCTCGAGCGGTGAAAGTGGTATTTCGGAGAGGGGCGAGTTCACCTTATCTTCGATAACCCTTGCACGAGCTCTTTCTCATTGGTCCAAGTGGCATGTCCATGAGGATGCTTGAGCGATGCTCCGCATCACGCCTGCCTCTACTGCTGAACCACCCCGAGCGGGCAGCCTTACCTCACCTCTTTCGCGATCGCACGTAGCAGCCTTCGTCTCATCAAGCCACTATCGAGGCTTGCCTCCGTCTTCTGCCTCGAACTCGCTATCTCGCATTTTACCGATGCCGCGCTGGCCACATTTCCGTCTCATCCACTACTGTGACCCGCCATGGGCTACATACGTGGAACATTCAACTTATGACTAGTTATTCAGACGAACAACCCGGATTTCTTCAGAGTTGCAAAACATCATATTGGAGCAAGTCTTAAGCTATCACTGTGTTCCCCTCTTAAGAATTGGGGGCTACAGGTAATATGGTATAAGGAAGGTATGTCTTCAAGATTCTCCGTTTTGGGAAAACCAGGTATCATATTCTTAATGTAGGAATTTGTAAAGTTTATCTCCTCCAAGATATTCATAGAAAGACTTGGATAGCCGACTCAACGATTCGGAGTTATATTTACAAAAGCAGGCACCAAGCTGTCACAAGGCATAATCCGGTGCCAGCAGCAATTATTACCCGGTATCATCGGTTTTATAACCCGACAAATTTAGCAATCATAACTCAGCAAACTCTGCATTGTCAGCTGAATGTCAGACGAATATCTCAAGACCAATATTTTTGTCAAGCCAGAGCATTGGAAGGAGAATCAAATGGATTATTCTTCACAATATTTTTCTGCGAGAAACCAATGTCAGCAAATTGATTTCGAAGCTGGCCTATTGACCTGGACTTTTGAGAAGAAGCGCTTGGATTTTTTGCCTTGGCAAAGTTTGAATCGGTCGGGTGTATTTCACACAAGGAAATGACAAGAACTTAAGGATGATCAGGTGCCGGCTCAGAAGAACTTTTATCTCGGAGTACAACCTGTCATATTAGTTCTTGTGTTTATTTTGTAGGATCGGTTTAACATGGATAAATCCAAATTAAATTGGGGGCTAATTTCGAGGATATACCCCGCGGTGAAACCTGGCTATGACCCAGACTGAAGCTTGGCGACACACTGGAGACTTGGCCGGACTGGGCAACTCATTTGTGACCTGGCCGGACTGGGCGACTCATTGGTGACCCGGCAGGTGGGTCAGATGAACAACAAGACCCAATGGCCTAGAAGGCGGCTCATGGGAAGGCCGACTCATGTTATAGTGGGCTGGCTTAGATTAAAGGCATAAGGAATAGTTCCCTTACAAGGGAAGTAGGACTAGGATTCCACTTGTAATAGAATATTCCTAATCCTATTAGGACTCCACATGTAACCCGGCCCTTCAACTTATATAAGCAGGGGCAGGGCACCCTATGAGGGACAAGTTTTAGATAGACATACAAGTCATAGATAAGATCAAAGTAGATGCTCTCGAGATAGAGGTAGCGAAACATCGCTCTTGTAACATAGATCGTCATCATCATCAATATCAATCAAGAAAGATGTAGGCTTTTACCTCCACCGCGAGGGGCCGAAACTAGGTAAAATCTCGCGTCTCTCCATTCCGACCAACCTCGTTCAAGATACTACCTAGATGTGCTAGCCTCATGACTAAGTCCTCACCCTAGGACATCTGCCTTGACAAAACAGCGACACGGACTAAATGTGCGGACGGCCCGAGCCAAGAGCTAGGCGGAGTATCAATCTAGAGACGTAGAGATGGCGGCTTTCCTTCAGCCACCCTTCCAAGTCATCCTAAGGGGTGGATTAAATGTTTGTTTTATTGCAAGAACACTGCTCCTGCTAATGAGAACCCTCTACCGGGTTACAGAGCTGATCGCCTTCCCATACATTTCGACTCGCCAAGCAAGCTTCTTCAGAGGAACATGCCGAAGCGCTTCCACTTTACGTAAAAGTAAAGTCCTTGAAAGCAAATGGGTTAACTAGAGTTTATCTAACTCGGTGCTGGGTCTCGTGGAAAATCCTCCCTTTAAGCCGCCGACCTACCTTAATGTGCAAATACTCTGGCGAATCAAGCGATCCTCAACGGTACAACTCAGATAATTTTACTGATGATGAAGTCAATGAGACTATAAAGAGTTTTCTCGGGGAGTCTCAAGAAAACTGCAACAAGACGGGGTTGTCACCATTTTTCAAGCTCAACCGGGCTCCCCCTGTAAGTATTTATTTATATCCAGCTTGAATAACTTTTGATTTCGTATGTATTTCGCTTGCTAATCCATCTTCATTACACAGGACAATTCTCCTTTTTGGAATAATAAGAAGAAAACCGCCATGGCTAAAACTAAGACCGGTCCAAGACAGAAATAGAATAAACCATTTGTTGTGATTAAGCTGGCCGGTGTGGGCGAGTCAGAATATGTTGATGAATCACAGGTAGAACTTGACTCTCTTGGCCGCCTCTTTATGGAATTAGCTGACACCTCTTGTTCTTAGGATGAAGTAGCAACTAGCCAGGCCAATGATGCTGAGGGTAATTTCGATATCCTCCGGCTCAGATTCCTTGCCTCCATATAAGATAAGGCGGGTCACCCGAAAAGTAAGCTTTTCTCATCCAGATGCTCATTTAGACCCATACTTTTGTTTGAAAAAAACTCAGCATGAGTTACGGCGCCAAACTTGGAAGGGCACCTCTGAAGTTCTAGTGGCCGAGTAACCTCATGAATCTTCTTTTCGCAAGCGGCATAACGAGGTGCCACACAAGCCAACTTCCTCTTTGCCCAAAGTCGTCCTTATCAGGAAATAACTTAACCCATTTGATTCCGATTATCAGGAGTCGCCACCGTCTTCCAGAAGCTCATCTTTTACACAGCTGCCTCCCTTGGTTATAAACGATGGGTAAGTATCTGTGCGTAACTTGTTGGGGACTGAATTAATTGTCATATCCGCCTTAACAGTCCAACCTGAGTGTAGAGCCAAGGCCAAGAGTAATAAGAGAAGAATTGGTGACTCTTCGAAAGGCCCCGAAAATCCCGAGTTAGAGGAAAAGGTGTTGGTAACTCCTGAGGCCAACACCGAGAACCCTGAAGATCATCTCAACAACCAGGATGAGATGCCATCGCAGACCGAGGAAAAGACCTCTGAGACCATGGATACAGAAGCTAACCCGGTGGATAATTTTAATCCACGGAGCCCCGTACCTGCTTCAAGTCTTGTAAAGTCTACTGAAGAAACTCCTCTTGAGAAAGAGAATGACGACATTGCCATTTTAGGGGCGAGTCATAAAGCGCTAGAAATCTCTAACGTGTTGATGAAGCACACCACCAAGGAAGAGTCACCTTTAGTTGAAAAGGGCAAAACAAAACTTGAATTGCCAAATTATGAAGAATTCAGTGCTGAGTAATTGCATGTGGGCTATTTAAACCGCCTGGCCACATGCCGGGATATGGAGGCCAACTTAGTCAATATGATGAAGAGGAAATACGAGGTACATTCCATTTTCTCCTGATATATATCCTCATGTAGCCCCCAAGTATTGACCATAGGAAATATTTTGAGTATATTTTATGACTTGAAGAAAAAACTGCTATAACCCAAAACGTAGCCCCAAGGGCCGAGTAATCATGCAAATGATAAGCCGTGTCTTTTAATATGACCACTTGAAAGAATCGCCCTGTAGCCTTCAAGGGTCGGGTTATCATGCAAATGATAAGCCGGGTCTTTTAATATGACCATTTTGAAGAATCGTCCCATAGCCCCCAAGGGCCAGCCTAGCTTTCTTGAGATGAGACGTGTCTTCTAATTGAAGAATCTCCTGTAGCCCCCAAGGGCCAATATATCTTTATAAGATGAGCCGGGTCTTCTTCATTATAGATTGAAATGAGCGATTTACATTAGCCACTAAGTGCCAAGGATATTGCGTGCAATGTGCTTGGGACTTTGAATAGATTTTCCATAACATCCTTGTCAAATGTTGTTAGCATACTCATATTGTTCTTTTTGGAATGATAAACTCCTTATTGATTATGCAGGAAGCTTTAAGTTTGGGTGAGTCAAATATAGCCGACTTAAAGAAAAAACTGAAATCTCAACAAGCCAAACGCACCAAAGCTGAATCAAGCTTGAAATCGTCTTTAGAGGAACTGGAAAAAATCAAGGCAAACTTTGAAGCTGAGAAATCCGCCTTTGAGTTTGAAAATGCAGCTTTACTAAAACAGGCTCAAGACGACGAAGATCAGCTGAAACCAATGACAGAAGAGATGATTGGCTTAAAACGCCAAATTTCTCAAATGACTGCACCTATATTTGGTAATCAAAACTTAAACTCAATTGGAATATTTTGCCTGGCAACTCATGTTTTGAATGTAACTCTCCTGGTGACTCATGCTTTGAATGTTTGACAGGTGCCAGGAGCTCCACCCATGGGTAAACATGCTGCTCAAGCTGAAAGCCGTCTATACCTTAATGGAAAAATCATATGTTGGAAGCCTCCGTACTCTTGTAGCTATGTCAAATGGCAAGAAACCACCACGGCTCATCAATCACGTGTTAGACCAATTATAAACAATTCCCAAACAAATTGAAGAGCTAAAGTTGTAGCCGCTCGGGCAGGAGAGATAGCTTCGCTAAGCTGGGCTAAAGCTTACCGATCAGAGTTGGATCCAAAAGAAATGGCCGACGGGTCTCTGGAATACAACGTTGACTGTATATATTAAGCGAAGTAGATTGTACCGAGTGCATTAGAGAGATCCGACCATTGGCATGTCAACTTGCACAAGAGCTGGATCTAAATAAGTACCAGCCGGCTTATGACAACAATAACACAAGAATCAAGACGCCTTCATTTGACATTGTAGACCTGACTCAAAGGCATAAGCATACTTTTCCTGTGACATCGACCCTTCCTCCATCATCAACGATGAAGCATTCTTTGAGGCTTTAGCTGGTGTTGACTGGACTTCGGACAATCTTCAGATCGGAAACAACGAAGAGTCGGCTTAGGATGAGCCAGGAACTCCCACTTCAAGGCAATGTCAAAATGTTAACTCAAAGAGCACTAAAACGGACGATACAGAGATCGGGTCAAAGGAGTAGTATAACTCCTAAAACGTTGCTTGAAACTTTGGGTCTCAACTGAAGCCTTGTAATAGGCTTAGTTAATAATATTTGGTTACCCTTGTCGTGCCATCGCGCATGTTTTGTTTAACGCCAAACAACTATATGTGAACAATCCGGCTTGGATGTTATTGCTTTGCTTCATATGCAGCTGTAAAGAACATTTGTCTTTGAAAAAGTGCATTATCCTAAACCCTCCATAGTTGTAGAATGAACTGTCAATTTTCTTATAGGCGACTTATAACCACAAAACCTTGTGTGTTGACAAGATAATCCAGAGTTAAACATCTGGTAGCTCTTGGCCGATGGCGGCTTAGCTTGTATTATAATCCGAAGTTTTTATCACCCGGTGGCTTATATGCTTTGCAAAAGATCAAGAATTGATAACCCTGCAAAAAGAGATGTTGAAAAAATTGCAAATATGGACAACAATATAATTCATAAGTCATATTTTAAGGCTCGGCAGAAAAGATCAGCTTTTAAGGCTCGAGTCTTGCTTCAATGAAGCTTTGGCATGATAGTCGTTCCTCCCGTAAGCCGGCTCTCGCGTGATATATCTCGCCGTTTTAACCTTGACTAGTTCAGAGTCATATAGATTAACTTTCAAGTGTACGGCGAATCACAGAGTGGAGTAACAACAAGAAGACATGTGAATTTATCCTCGCTTTCTGTAAACTGACTCTCACGTGACAAAAACCACCGATTTGACCTTGACTAGTTCAAGGTCATTAAATATTGACTGTCAAGAGCACGTCGGGTCACCTGTTGGAGTAGCATCTTGCATATAGGAAGGTTTAACCCATAATATGCCGTTTATTTGTCAGTCAAGAGGGTATTAAAGCTAAACTCGGTGAGTTGGAAGCCCCCAAGTGACCTTATGATCAATTAATAAAGAATCATGCACAGTAAATATAAGCTGAAACGATAGAGGCCCTGAATTTTAGGGATGCTGGCTTTATTACGTTGATCATAAAAGTTATATACATTGATGAAGGTATATACAATGATGGGAGCCGGTGGCTCAAGTGTAATAAGGTCAAAGATGAGCAATGTTCCAGGGCCCCTTTGTCTCCTCCTCATAGGTGCGTCATCTTTGTTATCATGTATATCGATGAGATAGTATGACCCATTGTTGAGGTTCTTGCTAACAACAAAGGGTCCTTCCTAAGGCGGTGAAAGTTTATGCATGCCTGTCTGATATTGAATTAGACGGAGCACTAAGTCGCCCTCCTGGAAAGTTCGACTTTGAACTCTACGGCTATGATAATGACGTAAGTCCTGCTGATCGAGCCGCTGCGAGGTCACGTTCCCCTTCCAATGCATCCAGAGTGTTTTGACGTGCCGTCTCATTGTCAGCTTCAACGTAAGCCGCCACCCTAGGTGAGTCATGACGAATATCACTGGGTAGAACCGCTCAGCACCATAAACCCATGAAGAAAGGTGTATAACCCGTTGATCCGTTGGGGGTGGTCCCGATGCTCCAAAGAATCGAAGGAAGCTCTTTCGCCCAACAACCCAAACTCCATTTTATGGGAACCATACGACGGGGTTTGATTCCTCGCAAAATCTCCTGGTTAGCACGTTCTGCCTAACCATTGGACTGAGGATCTGCCACTGAAGATACATCAAGCCGGATATGTCTCTTTGTCAGAACTCTTTCATAGCTCCCTTAGACAGATTGTCCCATTATCAGTGATGATACTGTTAGGATAACCAAAACGAAGCTTCTTGACGAACTGAAGTGCAGTATCCTCTTCACAATTACTTATAGGCTCTCCCTCTACCCACTTGGTAAACTTATAAACTGCAACCAACAGGAGAGTTTTATTTTCCTTGGACCTCTTGAACTGTGACACCCCAAGACCGATGCGCCGGGTGTCAGTCAGTTATTCGCAGTTGTTGCCATGTCATCTGCTTGCGTGTTGCATCTTGCCTTGTCATCTTGTGTGTCGCATCATCATGTTTTCAAAAACTTGCATCCGTCTGAGTCAGCCCGTCCTCTCCGTTGTCCGTTCTGAGCCCACACACACTTGCACGTGCCCGCGGCATCTCCGAATATTTATTTTATAAGTGGCCGAAAAATGTTCTCGGAATGGGATGAAACTTGGCGTGTGGTCTTATTATAGCATAGGTACACCGCCTGTCAACTTTCGTCGCATTCCGAGCTCGTTTGATAGCCCAACTGTTAAACTATAGTGGTAGTATCACCGGTTAAAACGTCGGACGTTTTCGGTCTCCGAAAACCTCCGCGGGCCTCTCCCTCTCTTCTCTTCTCTAAGCTCGAGGCCTCTCCTACACAGCCCGTCAACTCCACCTAGGCATACCTAACGCCCCTCGCGATCGGATACGTCGAATCGCGATCGGAGGGCACCGAATCGCCCCAAAACCACCTAAACCTAGCCTCCTTGCCTATATAAGGAAGGCCTACCCCTTCCTTATTTGGGTTCCTAGCCTAGCCTACCCACCTCGGAACCCGCGCGCCGCCAGTCTCTTCTCACCTCTCCCGCCGCTAAGTGGCTCCAGCCACCTCCCTCCCCCGCGCTGGCCCGCCAGGCCCACGGGGACGCCCGCCCGAGCCGCAAACTAGGCCCAAGCGCCACGGTCGCTCGCCCGCAGCGCGCCCAGCTCCCGAGCCAGGGGCCTCGAGCCCCTATGACCCGCGCCGCCGCCGAGTTGCACCTCCCGCATCGGACCCCGCCGCCGTTCGCCAGATCGCCGCCGTCCTCTCGATCTACGCGCTGCCGCGCGCCCGCAGAACCCTCGCCGCGCGCCTCCTCGTTTGCTTGCCGCTGTCGAACCCGAGGAGCTCGCCAGAGTTGCAGGTCGCCGGCGTCCTCCGCCCTCACCGCTTGTGGCTCCCTCGCCGGATCCGGTCGATCCTACTGCCGCGGCGCCTCGCCCCGCCCTTCCGCCGTCGATCTGCGCCGCCGGCCTCGTCCAGGAGGTCGGGGACGATCCCCTCGCCCGCGCGTCACTGCCAGGAGGGCCCGTGTGCCCTCACCGCCGGACACGTCCGCCCTGGAGCCGGACACGTCCACCCCCCGGGCCCGCGCGCCAGCCTCCCAGCCGCCGGACGTGTCCGAATCGGCCCGGACATGTCCGTTCAGTCAACCCCCTTCGGAGGTCTATTTTTTTCCAAGTCCCTGTTTCTTTGTATTTTTGTTGCATACTTTGCGGTGCTGTAACTTTTTGTGTGCTTATCCAATTTGGGCGAATGATATGTCAAAATGATCGTGGTGATATGCTCTACACTTTGTTCCATTGTGCCATGCTTGTTTGACTTAATCTTGATGCCCTAATCATCGTTGCAAGAGTGCTACTTGTTTAAACTACTGTTAGTTGTAAATTTGTTGCATACTTGTGATGCTTGTAATTTTCTGCATGTTTATCCAAATGGAGCATATGATATGTCAAAATGTTCATTGTGAAGTGCTCTACATGATGGTTGCTGTAGCATTCATGTTAGGTGCCATATTGCCATGTTAATCTCTGTTGCAAAAGTGCATGTGGCTGTTAAGTGCTGAAACTTGTTATGAGATGCTGATTTCACTTGCTCATTGCTATTGGTGTGTTTGTCTTCATGCCACATGTCTTTATGTTTTAGAAGCACAATCATATGGTCTTTGCTGTGGTGCAATCCACTTTCCATGATATGCCTTGGGGTGACTTAAACAAGCTTGTAAACATGCCATGCCAATGTTGTTGTTTTATACTTAGTGAAAAAACTGCTAAGTCTGGAATTTGTTATAACCTGATGCCAAGTTTGCTTGATGCCCTAGTCAAATCCATGATTGTTTTGGAGTGGCCAACGATCATGTCTTATTGTCCATGTTATTGTCTATCCATTCATGCCCTTACTTGCCCATATGGCCTAATGTAGCTTATTTATTTCTTTCTCTCAAGTTGCTATAAATTTACCTGTCAGGTTTTTAACAGCATGTTCATTTTGGTGGAGCTTGTTGTTATTGATCCATGCCTCCTATGGAGTTGCTCCAATGGAGTTGTGTGATGTATGCTATGTCTACTTCATGTCCATGATCTTTATATGCTTAGTAGAGTTGATATGCTTGTTGTTTTGTGCCTCCGAAGGCAGCATCGTGGAGATGTTTTTGCCTTCCCAGATTTTGACTTAGTCTGGATAAATTTATTGCAACTTGCCATGCTTGGTTAATTGTGTTCCAGCAAGCTTTTGGGTGTGTTCTAAGTTCATGCTTGTTAAGTATCATGTCTATTTCACATCCATGCCTCTTGTTATCATGTTTGGGTGCTGTAGCATATCTTTACCTTGCTCCAAAGTTGCTATGTGGCTGTTAACTTTAGCTTTGCATAGTATCTTGTTTCGTGTGTATGTGTTGATCCGTTGCTCCATTTTGAGCGTGCCCTATATGAAACTTGTGTGATTTTGCATGTAGAAGCATAATATCTTGTTATTTACATGTTTGGAGTGTGTTTGCTTGTTGTTTGGGTGCATCTTGCACCGTTGACATGCTTGCCTTGTTTTGCTCATATCTTCTAGGCCGTAGCTCCGAATTAAACAAACTTTACATGAAACTTGACTAGAATTTCATGGAGATCATCATGGTGCGTGTTAAATTGCTTTTTAAAAACTTTAACTTAAGGTTTGTTCAGATCTGGACTAATTTCAGAATATGCATACGAGGACATACCGGATTTGCTATATGTTGATTCCGGCCTCATTTAAACTTGTTGTTTTGTGTTGTTCCTGAGTGCTTCATACCTTACCATGTATTGCATCATATAGACTTGTCTTTCATCATACTTGGTTGAGCATATTGTCATGTTCTTGTGTTGAGTGTTTACCTTGTTGTGTGCTTCTTCTCATTAGTGCTTGTTCCGTTGCGATCGTGAGGATTCGTTCGTCTACACGTGGTTCGTCTTCAAGGCTTCTTCTTCGTTGGATCCTTTCTTCTTCCTTGCGGGATCTCAGGCAAGATGACCATCACCTTGTATACCTTAACTATCATTGCCATGCTTAGTTGTCTCGATGCTATCATTATATGTCGCGCCACCCATCATTATTGTCAGCCCCTCTCCTTGTTTCCATGAAACCTCTAACCTTTGACACCTTCCTAGCAAACCATTGTTTGGCTATGTTACCCGCTTACTCAGCCCCTCTTATAGCGTTGTTAGTTGCAGGTGAAGATGAAGTTTGTTCCGTGACGGAACTTGATGCTTTGGGAATATCACAATATTTATTGTTATAATTAACACACCTATATACTTGGTAATGGGAGGAAGGCTTGGTCTTTTGCTCGGTGTTTTGTTCCACTCATGCCACCTTAGGAGCCGATAAACCGGCGTTATGTTCCTTGATTTTGCGTTCCTTACACGGTTGGGTATATGGCGACCCCTTGATAGTTCGTCTTTGAATAAAACTCCTCCAGCAAGGCCCAACATTGGTTTTTAATTTGCTCATAATAACAACTTAATTAATTAATTAATTGCATAGAGAGTTAGCGCTACCCGAGGATTCTTCTACATAGCAAGGGGGGCCAGTGCTGATGGTGTTGGTCCCAAATAGAGTCGTTTGCGGCGCCCCCCTTGGAAACTCGGGGTTTGGTTGTCGTACGCTGTGCTCATCTGGTCGTGGCCTGAGACGAGATACGCGCGGCTACTATCAGGGTGTCGGCACGCCGGGAGGTCTTGCTGGACTTGTTTTACCATTGTCGAAATGTCTTGTGCACCAGGAATTCCGAGTCTTATCGGGCCTTCCCTAAGAAAAGGGGTGATATTATTATTGCTTCTGCTGATCGTGAGAGCTTGTGATGGGCTAAGTTGGGACACCCCTGCAGGGTTATGATATTTCGAAAGCCGTGCCCGCGGTTATGTGGCAGATTGGAATTTGTTAATGTCCGGTTGTAGAAAACTTGATAGAGGATCCGAAATAAAACACACAACTGTGTGAGTAACCGTGACTATCTCTTTTCACTTTGAGAAGAGAACATGGTGAGGTTATGTTTGACTCGTAGGTAGTTCAGGATCTTTAGCGATCACTATTAGTTTGCGACTGTTTGCGTAGATGCTCACCTTATTCTTGTGCTCGTAAGTTAGCCACCATATATTGCTTAGCCGCTGCTGCAACCTCACCACTTTACCTCTTCCTACCCATTTGAGCTTTGCTAGTCTTGTTACCCATGGTTATGGCATTGCTGAGTCCTCGTGGCTCACAGATACTACAACAACAGTTGCAGGTGCAGGTTTCCGATGACTTGACGTGAGAGCGATGTTCTTGTGTTGGAGTTCCTTCTTCTTCTTCTTCAGTCTTGGATTAGGTTCCGGGTCGGCAGCCTGGGATAGCAGATGGATGTCGTTGTGCTATTCATGTTTGCATCCATAGTCGAATGTCTTGTATTGATGTTGTTGTATTCATGTGACTTGTATGTATCGTTGTATCCCCCATGTATGTATGTATTGGTACAATGTAATGATATCCATCTTGCTAGACATGAACGGTCCAACCATATCAAGCCCCCAGACTGCGAATAGCCAAGTAATCGGAATCATCCTCAAGTCTTGAGCCAACAGGTGAGCTTGTCTTGCAAATTTTTAACATTCATCACACTTGCGAACTATGTCCTCTCCATCAGCATGAGCTGTTTACCACTAAAACCATGACGAGAAGCCTTCGCCACCAGTGATCTTGACCTGGCATGATGACCACAATCCCCAACATGGATTTCTTGTAAAATTTCATGACCTTGTTCAGGGGAAACACAACGTTGAAACACGTTAGTCACACTGCATCTGTGTAACTCGTCATTACGATAGTCATGGACTTAGATCGATGAATGATCCGACGAGCAAAAAGTTCCTCTCTGGAAGCTCACCCCATGTTAAATGAGCAAGATATAGCACTGTCCAGTATGGAGTAGCATGTAGAGCCACCACCAGCCGGCCCTCTGGGTCAAACACAACCAAGTCTTCTTTTGAAGCAACTTGATAGTAGGGTTGTGCAGAACATCAAGGAAAACATTGGGAGGAATCGGCCTACGTTGAGAACCTAGCCGTGACTGAGCTTCAGCCGCCTCATTAAGTCGTCGGTCGATGTGATCCACTTGATAATATTTGAAGTGTCTAGCAATGTTAGTGATGGCCTGACGCTAAGCCACCATGAGTGGGTCCCTGGAATCCCACGTTCCTGAAACTTGCTGAGCCACCAGGTCTAAGTCGCCCAAGCACCTGACTCGGCTCAGGTTTATCTCCTTGGCCATGTGAAGCCCATGGAGTAAAGTTTCATACTCAGTTGCATTGTTAGTACAAGGAAACATAAGCCTCAAAATATAACAAAATTTATCACCTCAAGGGGAAGATAAATTAACTCCATCCCCCGAGCCCTCCAATTGCCTGGAACCATCAAAATGAATTGCCGAGTATGTATTATCTGGCCTTCCTTTAGGTGTTTGTAACTCGGTCCTGTCATTGATAAAATCCACGAAAGCTTGAGATTTAATGGCAGTCCTTGGCACATATTTGATATGATGCGGCCCCAGCTCAATTGCCCACTTAGCAACTCGACATGTGGCTTCCCTGTTTAGGATGATATCCCCCAGAAGAGCTGAACAGACCATGGTAATGGGATTCTCAAGTAAGTAGTGCTTTAGCTTGCAACTAGCCATAAACACCCCAAACACCAATTTCTGCCAATGTGGATATCTCTGGTTGGACTCTGTCAATACTTCACTGACATAATAAACCGTCAGTTGGACTGGATATTCTTTCCCTGCCTCTTTGCACTGCACAACCACTGCCACCCCGACGGTTGTGTTATTAGCCACCATGTACAAGAGCATAGCCTCTTTCTCGACTTGAGCAGCTAAGACAGGCGGCTTAGCCAACTGCTTTTTGAGTGCCTCGTTAGCAGTATCACTCCAGACAAAGTTGTCTGTCTTCTTCATCATCTGATATAAAGGGGTCACTTTCTCACCCGGCGGCTTATGAATCGACTTAGGGCTGCAATACAACCCGCCAACCTTTGTACATCATTAATACATGCGATCTTAGACAGAGAAGTAATAGCCTCAATCTTCTTCGATTTAGCTTCCCTACAGGTACACCAAAGACACAATTGGCCAGGTTAAGCGTCATTCTGTAGACCCGGAGGTTGTCAAAGGTTTCTTTACGGTCATCGAGCAAGGTTTCTTTCTTCCTTCAATTAATCCCAATGTCATCAACATAAGCATGAACATTGCGACCAATCTTTCCATGAAAGCAATTCTGGACACAATGCGGATAAGTCGCTTGGGCACTCTTAAGCCCAAAAGGCATAGATACATAACAGAAAGCTCCCTAAGGTGTGATAAAGCTGTCTTTTCCTGGTCTTCAACTGCCATCTTGATCTGATGATAACCAGGATCTAAGAAGCAGAGGCTCTCACAACCCACTATTGCATCAACATATAGGGAAGAGCAAAAGGATCAGCCGGACAAGCCTTGTTATGATCTGTGTAGTCCACACACATGCGCCAAGTGCCATTTTCTTTAAGTACAAGGATTTGGTTAGCCAGCCATTGAGGATGAAATACCTCAACTATGAAACCAGCAGCCAAGAGCCGCGCCACTTCTTCTCTAATAGCTTTTCGTCTCTCCTCGTTGAAACAATGGAGGAATTGTTGAACATGTTTCATCTTATGATCTATATCGAGGCCGTGCTCAATGACTTCTCTCGATACACCCGGCATGTCAAAAGGTTTCCATGCAAAGATATCCCAATTCTCACGGATGAACTCGATGAGCGTGCTTTCCTATTTACGATCCATCCCCGTCCCAGTGGTGAGCTGCTGCGAATAGTTGCTAGGGAAAAAATCAACATGTTTTGTATCTTTAGCCGACTTAAACTTGAGTGGCGTGTCACTCTCGGTGGTCAGTTTGTTCAGAGGGGTCATATCAGCCGGGTCAACATTGTCCTTATAGAACTTCAACTCTTCTGCAGCACAGGCCGTCTCTGCATAAGTTGCGTCTCCTTCCTCACATTTCAAAGCTTTATGACAATCCCCATGAACTATGATTGTGCCATTGGGTCCAGGCATCTTAAGTTGCAGATATACATAGAAAGGGCGAGCCATGAACTAGGCATAAGCCGGCCATCCAAACAGTGCGTGATATGGACTCCTGAGTTTGACCACCTCGAACCACAGTGTCTCTACTCTATAGTTAGAATCATCACCTAAAGCCACTTCCAGTGCAATCTTACAAACAGGATAAGTCGACTTGCCAGGACCAACTCTGTGGAAGACAGTGGAAAATGGCCTAAGATCCTTCTCGGTCAGATCCATGCGCCAGAATGTATCATAATATAATATGTTGATGTTGCTGCCACCATCCATAAGAACTTTAGTGAACATATAACCGCCCACTCGGGGAACCACAACGAAAGCCAAATGACCAGGGTTATCAACCTGTGCGGGTTGATCCGCCCGACTCCAAGTAATTGCCTGCTCAGACCAGTTTAAGTACTGAGGCACGGCCGGCTCAACAATGTTGACTAACCTCTAATGGACCTTTATGTTCCTCTTGCATGTACTTGCGGTGAAAACATGGTATTACCCACTATTCAACTACATCGGATTGCTCTGATATCCTGACTAGTTGTGTTGTTGCTTATCACTATGACCAGATTGTTGATTATGACCACCATGGCTACCTTGACCCTGATATCCAAAACATGGGCCGCCACCCCCGAAACAGAAACCATGAGAGCCGGATCCTGACCCGCCAGGTGCACCTTTACTATTGCCATGATGCTATTGAAAATTCCAGTTCTTAAACTCTCTCATTATATAGCAATCCTTCCACGCATGAGTGGCAGGCTTGTTAGGATAACTATGTTTTGGACAGGGGTCATTAAGCATTGCCTCAAGATTTTTGGGCCTTCCTCCACTGAAGGGTGGCTTGCCATTAGCGTTAAGACGTTGAATTTTAAATCTAGCATTAGCCACAAAATCTAACCCGACATCGAGGAACTTACGCTTCCCCCATTGCCTTGTCCATTATGATTTTCACTTTGAGTTGAGGAGTTCTGATGTTGGCCCTTACCACCAATGTTTTTTTGCCCTTACTAAGCTTATCATCATCAGAGCCAGGATCCTTTGTACTATGAAAGTTGGCGTATCTGGTAAGTACATCCAAGCTTGCCCATGTCTGAGCATTTACCCTTAAGCCACCCAAGCTTGTGCTTAAGAGGTTCAAAGTGACTGTTCTTCTCCAACATTAACACAGCTTGACCCGCCCCTATGCTTTCTGTAGAGTGTATGATGTTCGCAACCCGGCGAGCCCAATGGTGGGCTGACTCAACCTCACGTTGTATGTAGTGCTCCAAATCAGCGATTATCATCGGCTACTTACAAGTTCCTTGAATGTTCTTGATAAAGCTTTCCTTCAACTCTCCCTAGGTGTTGATGGAGTTGGGTGGCAGGTTCTTTAACCATGTACGAGCCGGACCTTCCAACATCATAGTAAAATGTTTGGCACAAACCACATCACCGACTTCCAACATATCCATGGCTAACTCATAGCTCTCAATCCATGCTGCTGGCTCAAGATCGACCATATAATTTGGTACTTTATGAGTTCCATTAAAATTCTTGGGTATACGCTTCATGCGCAAAGCCGACACTAGACACGACACTCCAATGGTCCTGGAAATTAACCCGGCTCCCAAAGAGGTTGAATGTGTCACGAGGGGCGGCTGATGAGCCCCCTCATTCGCTGCCTCCACCACTCGGCGGGCTCTTGCTTCATCAACGATAGCTTGAGCATTAGCACGCATAGTATGGGGAGGGTTATCTTGGGGAGGGATACGATGCCGCTCGATGCTAGACCGAGCTGGCGAATCAGCGTGCCGACTGTAACTACAACTCGGCAATGGGGTTGAAGGCATGCGATGCCGAGTGGAAGAATAATTGGCTAGTTAAGCCATCATCGTCCGAACAAACGCAATATCATTTCGGGTATCGATCGTAGCTGGCGTGTCACCAACGATGGGAATCGCGGCAAGCTGGGTGCCTGCCGCTACCATGTTATCCATCGGGTTGGAGAAGTGACCTCATGGAGTAAAAAATTGTTATGGTTGGACTGGGTTAGGGCTTGGGACCATGTCCTCCCTCCAGGCGGCCTCTAGCTGGCGAGGCTGAGCCACCACCCCACTTCAAGGTGCATTCATAGTCAATTGGGGTATAATCAATGCTCCCTAGTTACTCGTGCCATCTCCCAGTGTGTTAAACAAGCGTGTGGTCTAATAACCCCAATATAAAATGCTCTAATGCCGCCTTTGATGAACTGCCTCAAAAGAATTCTGATCAAGGTTTAATCGCCAAGCCTCAGCTGCAAGCGTTCCTTTTCTGCATGGACCTGAGCCTGTAACTCGGCCATCCGTGTGTTCTCCAAGTTTATCTCCTCCTGGGCTTTAGTCATCTTCTCACAAAGCTTCACAATCTCCACATTACGCTTTGCTTGATTCTTCATAGTGACCTCAATCGCCAGCAAGGTTGTACGAGTGTTCACCAGCTCAACCAAGGTTTGAGTCGGCGGCCTTGCTGAGCCAGATCCTTTAGGAGCTGCCGCCCCTGCTGAGTCAGTAGCAGCCGTTGCTCCCTTTGTCGTCGAACTGTTAATAAGTGTCGTTCCTGCGATGTAGGTGGTGTCTCGACATGGTGGCTCATAGGGGTTCGAAATACTGTCGCCATCGGAATAGTCCCCAAGCCTGCCATCATGAAGCCGATAGATCGACTCTCCGGTCGAGGACTCACCATCCATGGAGACGAGTGTCTCTCTTCCAGACTCAGAAATCTCAGGAAGTTCCGCACCCTCTCTGAAACCCACGAAGACATGCTTCCGGCCGGCTTGACTGGGCAGGTTGCGCGTGCTGAGCCGACTCGACGATGCTGATGCAGAAGTCCGGCTCAGATTCATATCAGCAGATTTTGTTGATCAACACATGGATTCTGTTGAAGGGGACCCGGTACCCGTAATCGATTGAGCCAGCCTAGGGACCCCAGCCGGCGTCGTCGATGTAAAGCTTGCCGCGATGACTCTTGTATCCATTGAGCCCCGGGAAAGTGCCCTTCAAGAACTTGAAACCACCGTGCTCTGGCCCCATGGTGGGCGCCAACTGCCGTGGTTTTAACATGGTAGATGTCCTAGGATGAAGACTTTGACGTGAGGCCATCGCAACGGTGACTAGCTTGTCGGGGTTAAGCGGGACGAGAGACACGGTTTACCCAGGTTCGGCCCCTCATGGTGGAGTTAAAAGCCTACTCCTGCTTTTCTGCTTATTGCTTGAGTATCGATTACAAGGGAGAGGAATCACTTGACCTAGCTCTTGATTGTTTATTTTCTGATCTATCTGCCTTAAGGGCTTTCCTTTATATACAGGTCGAGGCCCTAGGCTCACAAGAGTCCGAGTCTTCCTTAGACTCGAGACCTACTATGTTTCTAACCTGCTTAAGAAAAGAAACTATTATGTTCATATCTCTGGCCCGTGAGTCGCCATCTTCTGGGCTTCAAGCTGGCCCATTGGTCGAAGCACAAGTTATGTCTTCAGCTTGACTAATGATGGCCCACGTTAGTCTTTATCTCTTGACTCGCCACCTTGGTAATCCAGCCCAATCATAGCGGGTTACATCCTGGGGTTATATCCCCAACACATAGTCATCATATTTTGAATTATGTCATTCTATCTGTGAATTATATCATGCCATCATGCTTCCATGGACAACATGTATGTGAATTACGGTATTATGACTGGCATATACTAAAACCCAGGTTGTTAGGGGCCTGGCCCAGCTATCTTATAGTTATTAGGGGCTTAGCCCAATTATGGAATTTGCAGATTATATAAACTCATGTAAGGACCCGTTTGAAGTTAAGCATAAGCAATCATATTTTATCGGCTTCCTGAAAGGAGTCAGGAGACCTAACCCTAGCTGCTGCCTCTTTCTCCCTCTCTCTCTCTCTCTCTCTCCCGATGGCGCCCTAGCGCCGGCGACCTCGCCTTCCTCCACGCCAAGCCCCCTTCCACCCCTACAACCTACGAGCTAGACCTGGTAGGATCCCAGCTCCTATCAATCTGGTATCAGGTGTCTCAAGCTCGATCATGTCCGCGCCATCGCCCACCCCCTCCCTCCCGCTATCGATCGCCTCTTCATCGCCGATGACCACCGTGGCCAGCACGCCGTACCTGACCGACCTGGTCTCCTCCACCACGTGGATGCCACCCGCGCCCGCCCCCGTCGTGCTTACCAAGAGGAGATGACGATGATTCTCTAGGACCCGACTTAGGCAGTCCAGGGCATCCACACCCTCCTCGCGGGGCACTATGGGCTGTAGCCGCCCGCCCCCATTACCACCATCACGGGGCCGCAGCAGCTCCCATGGCAGCCACCACCACCGGCGACCGCCGTCTCATCCATCATGCCGCTGCCGCCGCCACCGGCGATCTCAGGGCCGGGCCTTCATCGACGGCGCCTGAGGTGCCCATCCACCAGGTCTGTTCCCCCCGTTGCCATCTCTGCTACCGCCCTAGCTCTCCGGGTACATCGAGCCGGTCTGCACGATGGCCTTAGGACAGCAGCACGTGTTGTCACTGCCGGCACCGCCCTCGACCATGCACTTCGACGGGTCCTTGGGTGCCGCGGGTCCCTACGATGGTGTGGATGGGCCCCTTTTCCATGGCGGTACTCTACAGCCCGCACACTCAGTGTCGTCGCCCTCACTGTTCCATGCGGACAACACATACCCACCCATCGTCCACACCTAGCCACCGCCGAGATTCTCCAAGCTGGAGTTCGCGACCTACGACGGCACCGTCGACCCCCTGAATTGGCTCAAGCAATGCGACCAATATTTTAGGGGGTGGCGCCCGCTTGTGTCCGACCACACCTGGATCGCCTCCTATTATCTACGAGGTGCCGCCTAGACATGGTATTATGCCCTCGAGTAGGACGAGGGTGGCATGCCACCATGGGAGCGTTTCCGTGTCTGTGCCTCTTGCGCTTCGGTCCGCCTATACGCAGGAGCTGTCTGGCAGAGCTTGGGCGCCTTCCGTTCCTTCCCACAATGCAAGACTTCACCGACCGCTTCCAGGCACTGGCGTGCCACACCCCACGACGTTTCGGCTCATCAACGGGTTGAGCTCTTCGTCGGCAGCCTATCGGACCACATCCGCGTGGACGTGGAGATGTGCGGGCCACAGGACCTCCAGACGCCCATGTACTATGCACGTGCGTTCGAGCGCTGCGCGATGGACATCCAGCAGGAGTCACCACCCCGGGACGCTGAGCCGCCACCCTGGCCGGAAGTTCCCGCATAGGGTCGGCCTGCTCAGGCTTCCATGGTGGCCCACGCCGCGACCGCGGCGCGCCCGTTCCACCGGCTCAACTCGGCCGAGCACCTCGAGCGTAGCCGCCAAGGGTTGTCTTCAACTTCAATGACCCCTACGTGCCCGGCCACGTCTACCCGCGAATGTTCTACCTGGAGGCTGCAGACAACATTGAGGAGGACGCCGCCGCCGGGCTCGGCGACCTGCCTGCCCCAGCTAATGCGGCGATGTTTGGCGCCCATTGATCACCTCGAGGAGTTCTGCAAGCACTTTTCCTCCTTCCAGCTCGAGGACGAGCTATTTGTACAGGCGAGGAGAGATGTTATGATCGGCATATACAATAGCCCAGGCAGTTAGGGGCCTAGCCCAGTTTTCTTATCGTTATTATGGTCTTAGCCCAGTTATCATATTTGGATATTATATAAACTCATGTAAGGACTCGTTTGAAGGTAATCAGAAGCAATCATATTTGCTTGGCTTCCTGAATGGAATCGGGAGATCTAACCCTAGCCGACGCCTCCTGCACCCTCTCTCTCGCGCGAGAGCGCCCCAGCGCCGGTGACCTCGCCATCCTCCACGCCAAGCAACCTTCCACCCGTACAACCTACGAGCTAGACCTAGTAGGATCCGAGCTCCTGTCATATAGCATGCCAACCTATTTAATAAACACATCATATAGTTATGTCATGTCATCATGTTTACGTAGTCATCATATTTTGAATGATGTCATTCTATCATGTTTAGTTAGCCATCATATGTGTGAAATTGTGTCATGCTATCATGTTTAGTTCGACAGCATATAAGTGAAATTGTGTCATGCTATCATGTTTGGTTAGACAACATAAATGTGAATTATTTCGTGCCCTCTTTTATTCCCCACTGTCCATTGCACATGTCTATCATACAATCTCTGTACATTCAATTAATTTTCTTGTTTACCAGCCATTTGAATTGGAGGGGTGATGGCAGTATCTGAGTGAGTAAAAACATGTTGTTCAGAAAAGATAGTGCTACCCATCGATGTAGATAGAACCACGGTTGTGCTTGCCTAAGAACCAGCCCCTCCACACATAACCCAGACTCTCGAAGATTGTACCCCTACCCCATTGGACAGAGAGCTAGCTACACTCCTTCTAACCCCAACTCAAGCAGATAGTTACTCAGTTCCAGTATGCACTACACCTTCTCCACCACAGAGCACCCAAACACGAGCAGTTAGTAAGGAAACTGAAGTGTCCAAAGCATGAGGACCACCACTCTGAACCCCAAGTAAACGCTTAACACAGAAAAAGAATTGTTCTCAGGTCAGGTTCCATGGCTATGGTTCATACTCCTTTGCTCTTGCATAACTATAATTTAGTCATACCAACTAATTACAAATTTTAAGGATCCAATGGAAACTCCAATGGTGCAACATGTATGTTTTAAACATGTTTATTTAACTAAGGTTTGTTGTTGTAACTTGCTCAATGTTGGTTTCAGTTTCAAATGTATAAACATTTATGTTCTCATGTCATGTAGATTACAAGTGTTATTAGTGTTGTGTAGTTTCCCACACTTATATACTATCTATGTTGCTTTGTCTTCAACATATATGATTTGAACCGTGTCTCTATCTTGATTTGGCAACATAAACTAGAATGATATAGACCATATAGTGACCATAGTACATAGATATATGTTTGTTTCATGCTGTTATCATGTCCACTTTGCTACCGAATTGGTTTACCAAAATGAATTTTATATACAACATGCTAAACATGTGATGTGTCTCCTTGTTTCCTTTTTAGAACGCTGACAAAATATTGGAGAAGAGTACCCCCATTATGCAATAGTAAAGGACGTAATGTAGATAAGATTCAAGATAGCGAGACATCCCTGTTGGTCTCCAAGAATGCTGATAAAAACTATCTTGAAGATAGTGAGACAACCCAAAAGTCCTGTCTTGATGTAGTGTTTGAGTTACTGGCCACTACTGCTTGTACAAGCTCTACGAACTCGTTGCCTAAATCAGTTCGTCTTCTTGAGTCTCAACTACAAGTTGAAAGACATCTATCAGCTGCGCTGTGACACGATGCTGAAGGACTAAGGAAGTCTATGCATAATTCAGATGCATTCTTTATGGTGCAACAACAAGAGCTGGAGGATTTAAGCACCAAACAAGAGAAAACTAATAATCTTGCTAAGCTTCTTGCCAGCATGGTGGGTACCTAGGATAATGCTTCTTGAGCTCTTCTTGAGTGTTTTTATTTCTAGACTTGTTTTGCTACGGCGTTTATTGGCACTGGTGGCCAACTATGACGCCCAGTGTATGTAATATGCTCTGCTTTGTACCCTATATTTTGCACCGGTGGCGAACTTTGGATGCCCAGTGGATGTAATTTGTGTAATCGCTGAAATATCCTAGCGTTGGTTGCTTTCTTATTTATGCTCTTTTATAGTCTTTGTTTATTTGTTTGCTTGTAGAACTGTAGTTCTTTTTCCTTGGTTTCCTAGAGGATCCATTCTCCTACAGATAGTATGATCCATGGCCTCCTACGGGCCTTACAATCGATGGGCCTCCTATATGCCTTACGGTAAATGGGCCTCTTTCGGGCCTTACTACACATGGGCCTCTTAAGGACCGTAGGATCTGGGCCGTACCGATCTTGGACCAAAGTTGGAACGCAATTTGGGCCATAAATGGGCTAGAAATGGAATTGAATCTTTGTGGGCTCGGGTCATAATGGACCAGTAACAGGCCATAAGACAGCACATGCTTAATTCTATCGATAGTTATAACGGGTTGTAATACATGACCGGATGAATTATGACCAATTTGTTAATGGGCCATAGACAGACCAACTATAACCACAGGCTGAATTTGGCCCATCAGAGGAACAGTCTAGTAATGGACCATATGTAATCGAGGGTTAGAAATGAGCCCAAAAATAAATGGGCCCTTAGAGGTCCGAAAGATAAAACGGGCTGGAAACGGCCCAACTGAGTAATGGGGTATTAATGGGCATGAAGAAATTTACTATGCCATACATGGGCCGAAAGTAACGACGGGCTGGAATTATATAGGACGGTGCACATGACGCTACTAGGCCAATTTCAGAAAGGCCATAACAGGTCATGAGTTAACGGGCCGTGAATGGGCTATACGCGAGCATGATGTTAGCAGGCTTTCGGGCCCGTTAAATTTTGACCAAGTCAAACGGGCCGGCCTTTTAAACCTAATTGGGCCATTGTTGGGCCATGACATGTGTCGACATACCATAGGCCCTTCCTATCCATTGGACGATTGATATCTGTCCCAATGCGGATCTGACATGTGGTTACTTCGGCCAACAAGAATTTCACACGTGGAAAATCGCCATTGGTCGGGGCTGTTAATGAGTTATTGGATCCAAAACCGGACCCGATAGCTTAACGGTGACCCGTTACGGTGGATGCCACGTGTCGGTCACCCTTGACGAAAGCACTTCCATGACGCGCCATTTATCCTCATGGAAGTGGACACTTCTGTGATGATAATTTCAATATTGTCATGGAACACTTCTATGACAACACATGTATGATTATCTTGATTCTTTCATAAAATCGTCATGGATGTACAAGCATGAGAGAAATTGTGACCTACTTTGACAAACACGTATCATCATGGAAGTTTTTTTTGTAGTGGTAGTTTGCTCCTCATCTTCCGTATCATTGGCTCGCATCATGGAAATCTCCATCTCTTTCTAGTACTCTTCAGGTTACTTGGTGCCTTACTTGAGAAGTTACAATTTCTTGAAGTATAGTATGTATGCACAAAACGTGCTCTCATGACATCCTTCATTTGGTTCCATGTTGTGATGGATGGGTTGCCTTTTGCTTGACGTAGTTCGATGACTTGCTCCTACCAACTGAGTACGTAATCTTGAAACTCTAGTGATGACATGGTGATTTTCTTCTCCTCTTCATAGTGAAGAAAAAATATCTTGTCGACCTTGAATGCCGACATGATAGGTACTTTCGGGATTGTTGCTTCTGGAAAATTTAGGCATGTTGAACTTGAACTTGCCGTACTATTGCTCTTCAATGTGTAGGGTCAATGGTGATGACAATCTTGCCGTCGTGGAGGGTCTTAACCGCTTGCTCCTCGTGTTCCTCTTGATTATCTTGACATTCAGGGTATGGAATTCATGCACGGTTCCTTATTTCTTGGAGCTCCTCAAGGAGTGCAGTTTCTTCTCGTTTCTCTTGTCGGAGGGCCTCTTCTTGTGGACGTGCTTGGCGGTTGCGCTCTTCTACGGCGTGAGTTTCCTCATGTAGAGCACATTGGCCTCTGTCGGTGTCAAAACAGGCGGATCTCAGGTAGGGGGTCCTGAACTATGCGTCTAAGGCCGATGGTTACAGGAGACTGGGGACACGATGTTTACCCAGGTTCGGGCCCTCTCTATGGAGGTAATACCCTACTTCCTGCTTGATTGATCTTGATGAATATGAGTATTACAAGAGTTGATCTACCATGAGATCATAGTGGCTAAACCCTAGAAGCCTAGCATGTATGACTATGGTAATGTGTCTGTCCTCTCCGGACTACTCCCTCCGGTTTATATAGACACCGAGAGAATCTTCCTAGTTGGTCGCCAGGCTTGCCTTCCACGCAAAGGAGAGTCCAATCCGAACACGGGTGCAATCTTCGGCCTTCATGTCTTCATAGCCAACCAGTCTGGCCCATTGATAATAGGCCGGACGCCCGAGGACCCCTTAGTCCAGGACTCCCTCAGTAGCCCCTGAACCTGACTTCAATGACGAGGAGTCCGGCACGCAGATTGTATTCGGCATTGCTAGGCGGGTTCCCTTTTTTCCAAACTCCAAGATAGTTTACGGACGTGATGATAGTATCCGGACCTGTCGCACACTCCATACATAACCGCAGAGAGTATAATTTTACATGAGTCCAATCTGCTGACAAATTTTTGTAACATGACATCACGTCCAACCGGTCATAATTCTGGACCTTTCTATGTCCACTGCTCCACGTCCCAAGACGCAGTTGCTATCGGCATGTCTCGTCAAAGCAGAGATCGTGCCCCCTTATTGCGGGGTTCTCATCAATGCGGGTATGGGTAACCCAACCGTGTTGTTTACACAGGCCTTGGGAATAGGAGAGATTTTTAGGGCGAGTGGGGAGGCGCTTGATATTCGTGACCTTTATAAGGGGATAAGGATTCCCTTTTTTCACTCATGCCCTTTCTCTCCCTCAGCCCTTCCGTCCTTGAGCTCCAGCGCCCAAGCTTTAGCTTTTTCTCGTTCGAGAAAGCACTCCAAACATGTTCGGATCCGGAGCTGGAGGCAAGTGGATGGCCTCCTCCATTAAGAAGGACATCAAGGAGCTCCGGGAGGCCGAATACCTGGCCAAGGAGATCGCTCACCGACTCCCGGCCAAAGGATAGATCGTCCCGACTCCAGAGCCCCATGAGAGGGTTGTGTTTCTCACACATTTTGTCCGCGGGCTGGGATTCCCTCTCCACCCATTCGTCCACGGACTGATGTTATACTGTGGGCTAGATTCCATGACCTAGCCCTTAACTTCATTCTCAACATCACGGCGTTCATTGTCGTGTGTGAGGCCTTTCTCTGCATCACACCTCATTTCGGTCTATGGCTAAAGACCTTCAATGTGAAGCTGAAGGTGGTGGGCGGTCAACAAGCAGAGTGTGGAGGCGCAATGGTGGGGAAGATGCCCAATGTTTCCTGGCCCGAAGGCTCCTTCGCGGAGACGATGAAGGGGTAATCGGGGTGGTTCTACATCACCGAGCCACGCGACACTGACTGGGCGGCAGCCCCCGAACTCCAATCTGGAACCCCGATGCGGCTCACCTCCTAGCAAGAGAGGGGTCTAACCTGGGGTCCCTTGGACGAGCTGACTGGGCTCCAGACATGCGTCCAAAACATGATAAACAGGAAAATCAAGCTTGTCAACGTGATCCAGGTCATGCTCGTTTGTCGGATCCTTCTGTGCCAACGCCGGACTTACTGTCGGTGTGAGTACGATCCGGCCAAGCACCAGACGCTACAAGAGCTCTTCGGCACGATGCACGAAGACATCTGGAAAGTGCTCTTCAAGGCCGGCGAGACGCCGCCACCCACAACCAAGGACCGCGGTCTCAACTTAAAAGACCACGATAATTCAGTAAGTTCTTTCATGTTTTCAAGGTATACTCTTTACTAGCACATTCTGAGGAAAAAGTCTAAGCCTTTCCATCCTTGTTTACAGGCCTGGATCGAGATAGCAGGGAGGATTAACTGTCCGGCTCCGCTGCCCGAAGAGCAAGAATTCCCATTACTGAAGAAAATGATGTTTCCAACAGCTTATGAGGTGCCGGCCAAGACGGCCAAGAAAGCGGCTGAAGAGGCCCGGAGGGGCGCTCGCCGAAAAGGCGCTTCAGACGTGACGTTTGAAGACAAGACTCACTCTTCGTCCACCGAAGACGATGATGAGGAGGAGGAATAAAAAGAAGACTCCCCACCCGAGGTGGGGAGGAAGAAGAGAGCAGCCTCCACGAATCTGGAGGCGAAGGCGCCCAAGAAGGGGAGGGGCTCCCGCGCGGATAACTCCACGTGGGATATTGATAGTAGTCCGGAGCGACATCCCCGGAAGCCTCGGGCCACATCGTAAGTACCAAAATCCTTATGCATGCCCAAATGTTTGGCCATTCCGATTTTTAATATTGATATGTGTAAATTGTGTTATTCTAGTCCGCCCCGTGATGGCTCCCCTCGATCCTCTACCGAGTGTTCGCTAAACTCTAAAGAGATGGCTAGCATGTCACTGCCACCTGCTCATTCTGTCTCGCCCAAGGGTGATGACGAGGTGGTGTCCCAAAGGACTTTCCCAGACTGGGGGAAGGTTCCGGAGATCGTCAGTAAGGCGCTCCAGGATGACTCCTTGGCCGCTGGACACGTGGAGGGAAAAGCCCCCATGGGGACTGGTGATGGAGGCCGGGTTCCATTTGGCCCTCAGCCGGATACTTTTTTGGAGACCTTCACGACTCCGGAGTCCAGCGAACGACCTTACCCGAAAGGAGGAGCTGTGCCTGTTTTTCTAGTGACTTCTGTCCAAGCAGAGGCATCGGATAATTTGCTGGAAGCGATGCGGGGTGCTTCCATTGTGGATGAGCACCGTACCTTTATGGGTACAGTGATCGAGAAGGTTCAGTCCGCCAAAAGCGGACTGACCGAAGCCTGCGTTAGCCTTCTAACAGGTTTTGAGGTGAGTAATGTAATTGTAGGAAGAATATCACAGTGTAGACAGTAGACCCTGATGCTCTGTTCGGTGTTCGAAAAGAAAGAGCCGAACAGGGGATCAAAAATAATTTTTGCAGGAGTCTAACGTAAGGTGTCTATGTGAATAAACAGGCATCGCTGCGGGCTGCTACCACTCATACTTCGGAGATCTCCGGACTGAAATGGAAACTTGAGCGGGCCGAGGAAGAGCTTGGCCTCGTGAAGAAGCAGTTGGAGAATAGCCAAGGTATGCAGTGACCTGTGTGTTCATTTTAATAAGGATGAGTAGTCTGTGCGGACTAAAGTGTCATGAATTTTATTAGGGGCCACGACCGAGGTGGCAGCCTTTAAGAAGGTGTTAGCCGAGGCCGAGGACAAAGCGGCCAGGGAACGCGCCGTGCGCAAGAAGCACGAGGCCCTGGTAAATAAGGCCCAGCAAGAGCTCCAGGACGCCATTGATAGGTTCGAGTCCCTCGAGCGCGATTTTAGGACGCAAGAGTCCGAACTTGCGAAGATCCGCTAGAGCATGCATGATGCTCGAGCCGAAGCCCAGAGCGCCCGCCAGGAGATTCAGGCGGCCGAGAAGATTGTGAAGGGTAAGTCTTTTGCTATGCAAAGAAAGTGTGCGAAGGAAATATTCCTTGTACTTACCCGAATATGTGTTTTCCAGGGGCGTTTGCGAATCTACCACACAACATATCAGATGCTACCGAGTTTTTTCGAGCCGAAGAGGGGATGTCTATGGAGAAGCTATTCTGGTCTCAATATCTTGTACCAGAACATACAGTGCCCTTTAGCGACCAGCTGAAATAGCTAGTCGAGTTGCACCGGTCGGCCGAGCTAGCCATGAAGGACCTAATAGTCCGGCTATGGCCTGCCGAGCCCATACCTAGCAGCTACTTCGGACTTGTGAAGCGGCTTGTGAGTGCCTGCCCACGGCTCGAATCCGTGAAGCGATCGGTCTGCATTGAAGGTGCACGAATGGCATTTGCCCGCGTCAAGATGCATTGGGCGAAGATGGATGCCAAGAAGCTGATGACCAAGGGGCCGCCGGAGGGCAAGGAGCATCATCGACCCGAGCTATATTTTGACGGAGTCTTGGAGGGATCCCGCCTTGTGGCGGAGCAATGTAAGAAGGATGTGATATTCCCATGAAAACAATCGGATTGTCCTGAAATATGAGACAAGATCGGTATGTAATATGATGCTTGTAACGAAATTTTTACCTCCTGTGCGGCCGTTTATTTTGAATCTGAGGGTTGACCAGTCGTCGACTTCTGCCCCCACATAGATAGTACGGGGGTGTTCGAGATAAATCTAAACACTCTTTACTCCACATTCTGGTCCTTAACGGAGGTGTTTAGCGCAACGAACAAGGCAATCAGACTATACGGCCTTTATTACCCTCACTTAGCCATAGGAGTTTGACAATGAAGCTTTCGGCGAAACCCCTAGTGTTCGGAAGGCCGAACTAGGGGCGCTACACACGCCTAATCGGAGAAAACTGATTCCTCGCATAAAGCGAAAAAAATCTCTAGGGATTTGAGACCTCTCGAACAGCTGACCAGCTCTTGCCGCATCATGACACTCAGTTTTCGGCTTTCTCTACTAAGGTGCTCCTCCGGAAGAACAGAGACACAATCGCAGTAGTTCTACCTTTACTACCCTAGCCGATATAGCGGAATGTAAGGTAGTAAGTATAGGAACCGGGCAACCCAACTATTGACCAAAGACATGATTCGGAGCCGATGCATATAATGCTATAGGTTCAGGGTGCCGAACTATACTGTAAAAGTGTTCGGACTTTTATTGCCGTAGTGTGGGGCGTAATGAAGCCCCTGGCGCAGACATACGTACAAGAGTGCACGTGTGTAATGAGTAATAAATACAAAGGTAAGGAAAAGGAGCGGGAAATCAAGCAATAAGCTTTCACTATCCTTTACTGTTATGTAATTAATATATGAAGGCGTACTTCTACAAGTAATGCAATAAGATAAAAAGGGTATTTGGCATGCCACGATCCAGAGCGAGCTGCGTGCGGGTATGTAAAACAGGTATAGTGATCGTTAGCAGAGATCACGTGGGGATTTCCCTGTATGCCAAAGCTCCTCGCCGCCTTGACGTGTCTGTCGAACGGGTTCTCGGGAGAAACCTCGAAAAGAGAAAATCCAAAAGGAAAAGTAAGAGTGTGCGGATCCAGGGTCGGTCGAACCATACTGTGGATCGCGAGCTGGTTATGCCTCCATTGATGCCTAAGGAATTTTGAGTGCGTAGTTGTGTACATGTGGTACGAATGCCGCCATTCGATCGGGACTTGGACGGAGGCAGAATTACTAGTTAAGCTCTTGATAAGTCGGGCTATCTCGCCACAGAACGGTCTGGACTCTCTTAATGGTGTCCGGGGGTTCAGCCGCCTATTTAGGGTTCTGCTGAAAAAGGCCGCGTTGTACTTCTGTTGCTAAGGCCGCGGTATGCTCCTCGGTATGGAGGGAGCATTCTGTATTTCCATTTATTGTTATGACGCCACGAGGTCCGGTCATCTTGAGCTTGAGATAAGCGTGATGAGGTACCACATTGAATCGAGAAAACGCGGATCGTCCGAGCAGTGGGTGGTAGCCGCTGTGAAAGGGGACGATGTCGAAGAGTAACTCCTCGCTTTGGAAGTTGTCCGGGGATCCGAAGAAAACTTCAAGTGTGATTGAGCCCGTATAGCGGGCCTCAATACCTGGGATGACTCCTTTAAAGGTAGTCCTTGTGGGCTTGATCTGTGATGGGTTAATGCCCATTTTGCGCACTGTATCCTGGTAGAGTAGGTTGAGGTTGCTACCCACGTCCCTTAGGACCCGTGTAAGGGGAAATCCATCTATGATTGGGTCGAGGACCAGTGCGGCCGAACCGCCATGACGGATACTAGTTGGATGATCTCGACGATTGAAGGTGATCGGGAATGACGACCATGGGTTGCATTTTGGGATGACTGGCTCTACCGCATAGACGTTCTTGAGTGCGCTCTTGCGCTCCCTTTTGGGGATGTGTGTAGCATATATCATATTCACCGTTTTGACTCGAGGGGGAA
The DNA here is from genome assembly GCA_902687465.1 of Secale cereale. Lineage (NCBI taxonomy): Eukaryota > Viridiplantae > Streptophyta > Magnoliopsida > Poales > Poaceae > Secale > Secale cereale. The sequence continues at coordinate 319,210,169 of LR738712.1, read as the reverse complement.
ACTTTTTCTGTTCTCCAGTGTTCGGCTGCCGGGACTCTTCGTCGTCGTCCTCGCTTTGCGATCCTATTTCCTTGCTCTCAGTATTTGACTTGTTGGCTTGCTTGAAAACCCGACAATCTCGGTTGGTATGATTGGCTTGTTTATCTGGGGTGTCATGTATTTGGCATGGACGATCGAGTATGCGGTCCAAGCTGGATGGTCTCTCGTTGTTCCTTTTCTAAGGCTTCTTACGCTGGCCGGACTTGGAGCCACTGAATCTGGCGTAAACTGCCGTGTCATCGGTGTTATTGCCATTACTTCGGCATTTGTGTTTATTGCGTCGGAGCTTGCCGGTGCTGCTTTTGGCCTCGGAGGGGCCTGCCTCGTTGGCTGTGTTTTTACTACGAGCCAGCCAACTATCCTCACACGTGCAAAAACAGGGTATGAGTGTCGTGAGGGCTGCCTTGGATTTCGGATTTTCTCGGCCGAGGTGGCGGGCGAGCCATTCGTCACGGATGCCGTGTTTGAAGGCCGCTAGGGCTTCGGCATCCGGATAGTCAACGATCTGGTTCTTTTTGGTTAGGAACCTAGTCCAAAATTTTCTGGCTGATTCTCCAGGTTGTTGAACTATATGACTTAAGCCATCGGCGTTTGGTGGCCGGACATAAGTGCCTTGGAAGTTGTCAAGAAAAGCTTCTTCCAAGTTCTCCCAGCTGCTGATGGAATTTTTAGGCAGGCTATTTAACCAGTGTCTAGCTGGCCCTTCTAATTTTAGTGGGAGGTATTTGATGGCGTGGAGATCGTCTCCTCGGGCCATATGGATGTGGAGAATAAGATCCTCGATCCATACTGCGGGATCGGTTGTTCCGTCGTGTGATTCAATATTGATCGGCTTGAACCCTTCGGGGAATTCATGATCCAGTACTTCGTTTGTGAAGTACAGTGGGTGTGCGGCGCCACTGTATCGGGCCGCGTCGCGGCGCACCTCCAATGAGGTCCGCCTGCGGTTATCGGCTAGGGCGTTACTAGGTTTGTCACGTGTGAATAGGTAGCCGTTGTCGCGGGTCAAAAGGCGTCCTCGCGATCCGTAGATTGATATGGTGTGTCCTGCTCTGCTGTCCAGGTCCTGCCGAAGGTCGTATGTATAGTCCCGAGTTGTTTTGTCCCTATTTTTACGAGGCGGTGGGGCGGGCTGGTGTTCGGCGTGAGTTGTCATTTTATCTCGACCACGAGGTGGTCGGTCCACATTCCGCGAGGGAGGTATGGGCTCTGGTGCCTCCTCATCGAACTGAGGTAGAAGTCTGCGTTTTGGGTAACTCTTGGCTGGACGCTTGAGGCCGTATTCTTCGGCTGCTAGGACGTCAGTCCATCTGTCAATGAGTAGGTCTTGATCAGCTTGAAGTTGCTGCTGCTTTTTGTTCAGGCTTCTTGCAGTAGCTATTAGCTGGCGCTTGAAGCGCTCCTGCTCGAGTGGTGCCTCAGGCACGATGAAATCCTCATTGCCAAGGCTCTCTTCCTCCTCAGAGGGTGGACGGTACCTATAGTCATCTGGGTCGTTAGGCATGGCCTGTTTATCAGGGTTAACTTGCCTATTATCTTGTTCCTCCTATTCGAATGTTGTTCCAACAGGGTCTTCATTGTTTTTGGCGTCGCCCGGAGTACTATTTTCTTCGGTGCCAGTGTTGCTGTCTCTTGAGCGACGTGACTTAGAACGACATTTAGGGCGCCGGTGCTTGGACTGTGTCTCAGGAGGTTTGTTCTCAACTGTATCTTCTTTGTCATCGTCATCAGCTTTTTTTAGGTGTATCAACCATGTACACATCGTATGAGGAAGTGGCGGTCCATCGCCCAGTAAATGGCGGGTTTTGACCTTGCTTCTCATCATCATCGTCGTCCATGCCGTCGATGTCTTCCGAGCCGCAATCAAGCATGTCTTTTAAGTCCTCGACAGTGCCTATGAAGTGGGTGGCGACTGGGAAGCAAAATTCTCCATCGTCAGCCCCTAGTTCAAACTGGACATAGTTCGCCTGTGAGTCCCCTGCCAAGGACAGGTTTTTTAACGAGTTCAGCATGTCGCCCAGGGGAGAGTCTTGGAAGATGTCTACGGTGTCGAATTCAAAGATCGATAACCGATCCAGCTCGGTGTCCGCAGGCGCATGTGGTTCGGAACTTATAACCGGAGACGAGTCCGAAGTTCCGTCGATGCGAATATTGCAAGGTGCCGAGTCTGTGTGTGGCTCCAACGCCGAGGACTCTATGGCCTCGAATGGCGTAGTCTGCTTCGGATTTAAGGCCGTTGCAGCAACATCAACCATCACCTTGATGCGATCCGGTGACAGATTTAAATCATGTTCATCGGAGCGACGGGCAGCGATCGCCGCGGTCTCAAATCCGTCGAAGATTAGGTCTCCACGGATGTCCGCGACGTAATTCAAGCTCCCGAATCTGACTTGATGGCCAGGGGCGTAGTTGTAGATCTGCTCCAGATGGCCAAGCGAGTTGGCCTGCAGTACGAAGCCACCGAATACGAAGATCTGTCCGGGGAGGAAGGTTTCTCCCTTCATAGTGTCACTATCGACAATTGAAGGGGCCATCGAACCTTTCGCTGACGGCATAGTGGAACTCTCAATGAAAGCACCAATGTTGGTGTCAAAACCGGCAGATCTCGGGTAGGGGGTCCCGAACTGTGTGTCTAAGGTTGATGGTTACAGGAGACTGGGGACACGATGTTTACCTAGGTTCGGGCCCTCTCTATGGAGGTAATACCCTACTTCCTGCTTGATTGATCTTGATGAATATGAGTATTACAAGAGTTGATCTACCACGAGATCGTAGTGGCGAAACCCTAGAAGCCTAGCCTGTATGACCATGGTAATGTGTTTGTCCTCTCCGGATTACTCTCTCCGGTTTATATAGACACCGGGGGGATCTAGGGTTACATAGAGTCAGTTACATAAGAAGGAATCTTCCTAGTTGGTCAGCAAGCTTGCCTTCCACGCCAAGGAGAGTGCAACCCGGACATGGGTGCAGTCTTCGGCCTTCATGTCTTCATAGCCCACCAGTCCGGCCCATTTATAATAGGCCAGACGCCCGAGGACCCCTTAGTCCAGGACTCCCTCAGCCTCCAAGGGCTTGCTCCTCGTGGTGTTGTTGCTCTTATTGGAGGGCGTCACCATCTTGATGTTCTTGTTGTTGTCAGTGTCATGGATGTTGCTCTTGTTCCATGGATCATTTTCTTCACTATGACGCCATTCATGTTCCCGAAAGCGGTCCTGTAAACCATTGCCATGCAATGGGTTTTATGGAGCTTAATGATCTTCATGGTCTTGGTGACGATCCATACGAACTTTTTGAAGACTTGTATCCGAAGAAGTGTCCAAAGAGTGTCACGCCTAATATGCGACCCTATCCTCAAGGAACTTGAAGGTCCCACCAAGGATAGAAGTGCATATTGAAAACACTTTGCAAGGTGGATATGATTACATCGTATCATTACATAATGGACCGAGATACATACAAAGGCATACAAATGCCACAAGAATACAACAAACATCATACAGAAGAGAGGCATCCGACTACGGATGAAAAAAAACAGAAAACACAAATGACATCCACCCTAGTAGCCCAGGCTGCCAACTAGGAACCTATCCCCTGATGGAAGAAGAAGAAGAGAAATAACTCCAAAACAAGCATACATCACTCTCACACCAGATTGTCGGCTTACCTCTACCTGTGACTATTATTGTAGTAATCTGTGACCCACGTGGACTCAACAATCAAATTACCATGGGTATCAATACTTGCAAAGCTTAATGGGTTGGGAATGGATAAGTGGTGAGGTTGCGGCAAGCACTAAGCATTTATATGGTGGCTAACTTACGAGTTCAAGAGTAAGAAGAGAAACTATGCATAGCGATCGCAAACTAATAATGATCAATAAGTGATCTTGAACTACTTATGAGTCAAACATAACCCCACTGTGTTCTCTTCTCAAACTCCCTTGAAAAGAGACGGAGATGGTTTGCATGTGATTGGTTTATTTTAATTCGGATTTAGTGTCAAGTTCTCTACAACCGGATATCATAAATTTCTAATCTGCCACATAACCGTGGGCAAGAATTTCGAAATATTAAACCATGCAAGGGTGTCCCAACTTAGTCCATCACAAACTCTCCTGATCCACGGAGGAAAATCCTCCATTCCGAAACAACCCGATCAAGCTCTGAATCCCGGTTCAAAAGACATTTCGACAATAGTAACAAGTCCAGCAAGACCTCCCGATGTGTCGATGATCCAGATAGGAGCTGTGTATCTCGTTCTTAAGACACGACGGATGAGCGACACATCAATAACTGTCAGGGATGTTACTACTAGGTATAAACCGCCGAGGAGGGGCCGGTTTATGCCTATGAAGATTACTTCTACTTAAGCCCAGCGAGACATAGGAGCATGGCGCTTTACTCCAGAAGACTAGAGATCCAAGGCCCAAAAGGTGTTAGGGCCCAAAGTGTAAACGGCCATACGACGTATAACTTGTGTTGTAAGATACGAAAGATAGAGACCGAGCCGGGCACGTTTATGAGCCGGCCACGGGATTCTGTAAACCGGGTCGGGCGTCACCTTGTGTATATAAAGGGGCGACCCGGCGACGGTTCAGGGGGTGAGAACAACAACTCGAGACACAGGCAAGCGGATTCGCTCCCTGGTCATCGAATCCCTAGCAATACTACACCAAACTAGACGTAGGCTTTTACCTTGCGTCCTTGTCCGCTTTAACCCCTTTAAGCTAACCCGTAGCGATGGCTCCTTGACTAAGTCCTTTTACTAGGACATCTGTCGTGAAAAAACCACGACAGTTGGCGCCCACCGTGGGGCTATCGCACGATGGTTTCGAGTTCTTGAAGTGCAGCTTTGAAGGACTCAAGGGCTACGCAATGGGCTGGATGACCAAGAGTCATCGTGGCAAGATCTACATCGACGATGGAGGCTGGGGTCCCGAGGCCGATTCAATCGAGTACGGGTACCGGGTCCCCTTTGGTGGCATCCTCGTCTTCATCGGCAAGATCGGCGAACCGGGCCCTGAGCCGGACATCTTCCCCAACATCGTCGACTTGGCTCAGCGTGCAAGACCTTCCCGGATTCGGCCCGCCGTGAAGCATTTTTTCGTAGGAGCGGTTCACGGGACACAAGCTGAGGATGGATCGGACTCCGGTGGCGAGACTGTTGTTTATTCTGGCGACGAGTCATCCACGGGAGAAACGGAATCTTTATACCTATTGCAGGATGGCCAGTCTGGGGGCTGTTCCGATGGTGACATTATTCCGGACCCCCTTGATCCGCCAAACCGGGTCACAGTCTTCATGGCCGGATCACAATCTGTGCAACAATCCTCAACTGCGGCGGCATTAACCTCAGACCCGGCGGCAGCAGCAACCGCTAGGGCTGGAGGCCCTGTCCAGTCGCCGGCTCAGGTCTTGTCCACCTTAGTCGACACTTTGACAGGGCTGTTAACCACAGAGGTCGGCCAAGCTGAGAAGGAACAACATGATGCAGAAGTTGCTAAGGTGAGGGCCCAGATAGATCAAGCTAAATTGGACCTAGCTGCTGAGAATACCAGGATGATTGCGAGGCAGGCCGAGCTAGATGCTCAGGCTTATTGGCTGTTGTTGGATCAGACTGCTTCGAATGATGTAATGAGGCGGCTTACGAGGCGAGGAACCTTTTCAGTACACTAGGAGCGGAAACCAGCAACCAGCCAGGGGTAAACCGGGGAGAAGTGCCTGGCACAGGGGCGTCGGTCCAGCCACAGGCCACAGGCCACGGAGCCAACCCGCTAGGTCGTTCCATCGCAGCACGCGCCCACCCGTCCCGGTCACTACTCCAACCCTTTGGATAACATAGTTGCCGCCGCTTCACGATTGGCAACCCTTCCTATTGAAGGAGGATCCCCTATAGCAGTGGAGGCGCGGCGAGCTAGGGAGTTTCTGGAGACGGCTTTAACTCAACAGCATGCCTACTCCCACAACCGCGAGAGGATTCATTCCACCCCCGCCCAAGCCGGAGTTACAACAGGCACCTGGAAGAACCGGCCGTGTTGATTAGCGCGCGGAATCATAACCCGCCGCGGAGGGTTAACCCGGCGGGAGTAGATGTAAATGCACAAGATGTGGTGGATCAGGGCATGCAGCGCCGAGAGGCCAAGTTAGCAGGACAGTATGAAGCCCGCCAGCCTATGCCGGTTCGTCCCTCTACCACGATCGAGCCAGGGGTTACTTCCAGCTCCTTGGGAGTACCATGCCTTACGCCCGCTTTACGCAATGTAAGACTGCCTAAAGACTTCGAAGGACCGCGCAAGGTGCCCAATTATACCGCGGATCTGTCCCCTGAAGCCTGGGTTGAAAGCTATGAGATGGCAATGGAAATGATGTATGTGGATGATGCGGCGTGCGCAAAGTACTTCACCATGATGCTGGAGGGCACGGCTCGCACCTGGCTAAAAGGGTTACCGCAGAACTCCATCAGATCATGGGACGAGTTACGACGCTAATTTATAAATAACTTCAAAGACACATGCAAGTAGCCCATGTCCATTGTAGACTTGGCGGCCTGCGTTCACGGAGAAAATGAATCAACAAGCCATTGGGTGCGTTGGGTATCAGAGATCTTGCATTCCTCAGACCGCAATAATCCGGACACATCAGTAGTGACATTGGAAGACAACTGCCGGTTTGAACCTCTGAAGCTGAAGCTAAGACGACTCAAGCTTCATTGTCATGACATGGGGACACTCATGGGAGCCCTGGTGAAGTATGCAGATTCAGATAGCGCCAAGTATCCTGAGTCTGATGATGAGAAGTCAGGAAAAAGGAAAAAAGAATGGTAAAGCGCCGCAGTCTAATCCGGTGAATCAAGGATACAACGGTAAGTGTAAAGCGGATAGTAGCTCAGATTTCGTAGTTAACACCAATGCGCAGGAGGATGGCCAGCGCCGTAAGGGTAGACCGCCCCGGCGGGGCGGAGGAAAAAATATCAATTTGGAGCGCCAGATGAATGTGCCTTGTCCCAGGCACGGCACGAAGGAAAAGCCAGCCACACACCTTTGGAAGGACTGCTTCATAATGAAGGACTTCAGAAGCCGGTTCCAATATGATCATGGATCATCTGGCTGTTCAGGTCCTGGTTTCCAGGGGCCGGGTTATCAAGGTGGTGGTTCCAGTCCAGGGTTCCAAAATAATTAGGGCGGCCACAACAATCAGAATGGACACAACCAGCAGAACTGCCAGGGTGGCTATAATAATCATAGCAATCATCAGCAGCAGCAACAATCAGGTTACCAGAGGAACCCGAAGCAGCTAAGCAGTGGGCAATATCATGTCTTCACCACAAGTTTATGTAAGCGCGATCAGAAAGTTAACAAGAGGGCAGTGCACTCTGTTGAACCGGCGGTGCCGCATTATTTACGCTGGTCGGAACAGCCCATTGTGTGGAGTTGAGAGGATCATCCACCCCGGGTTGACAATCCGGGTCAGCTAGCTCCGGTGGTGGCGCCTTAGGTTGGGGGCTATAAGTTCACCAAGGTGCTCATGGATGGAGGAAGCATCATCAACATACTATATTATGAGACATTTCGTCGCATGGGGTTGACAGACAAGAAGCTCAGGCAATCCAACATTGTTTTTCACGGCGTGTTACCTAGTAAATCGGCGTATCCGGTCGGTAAGATAGACCTGGAGGTCACCTTTGGAGATGAGCATGATTCGAGGTCGGAAACTTTGACCTTTGAAGTGGTAAAGATCAAGAGCCCGTATCGCGCTTTGTTCGGGCGGCCGGTTTATGCTAAGTTCATGGCAAGGCCTTGTTATGTTTATCTGCAGCTTAAGATGCCAAGTCACAAGGTAACTATTACGGTCCACGGGAGCCGTAAGATCGCTTTGGAGTGCGAGGAAGGAGATGCGGCCTATGCGGAGGCAGTTTGTGCAACGGAGGAGTTGAAATTTTACAAGGATAATGTTGATCCGGCAGACATGTCTTCGTTAAAGAAGCCAACTACGGAGCACGATCCAGCCTTGAAGTTTAAATCAGCTGATGAGACCAAGAAGGTTGACTTTGTTCCTGGCGATTCATCCAAGCAGTTTACCATTAGTGCTAATATGGATCCAAAATAGGAAAGCGCACTCATCGAGTTCATCCGTGAGAATCGGGACATCTTTACATGGAAACCTTCTGACATGCCAGGTGTACCGAGGCAACTCACTGAGCACATCTTAATATTGATCCCAATTTTAAACCGGTTAAACAGTTTCTCCGCCGCTTCAATGAGGAGAGACGCAAAGCTATTGGTGAAGAGGTGGCCAGGCTCTTAGCAGCAGGTTTTATAGTGGAGGTGTTTCACCCTGAGTGGTTGGCTAATCCGGTTCTGGTGCTTAAAAAGAACGGCACTTGGCGAATGTGTGTTGATTACACAGATCTGAATAAGGCCTGCCCATCTGATCCTTTTGCCCTCCCCCGTATTGATCAAATCATTGATGCTACGGCGAGTTGTGAGCGTTTAAGCTTTTTGGATGCATATTCCGTTTATCATCAGAGTAAGATGGCAGTTAAGGACCAGGAGGAAACAACCTTTATAACTCCCTTTGGAGCCTTCCTCTATGTATCCATGCCTTTTTGGCTCAAAAGTGCCCAGGCAACCTATCAGCGTTGTGTGCAGAATTGTCTTCATGGACAGATTGGGCGGAACGTTCATGTATATGTGGATGACATTGTGGTGAAATCCGGGAAGGAAGAAACGTTGATAACAGACTTGAAAGAAACCTTTGATAATATCCGGGTTAATAAGATGATGCTTAATCCGGCCAAGTGTGTTTTTGGTGTTCCAGCAGGCAAGCTCCTGGGATTCTTTGTGTCAAACAGAGGAATTGAAGCTAATCCGGAGAAGATCAGGGTTATTACATCATTGGCTAAACCGGCGTGCATCAACGATGTCCAACACTTGGCGGGCCGTATTGCGGCGCTATGCCGGTTTATCAGCCGCTTGGGAGAGAAGGCCATCCCGCTTTATCAATTGATGAAAAAGATAGACCGCTTTGTCTGGAGTGAAGCTGATCATGCTGCGTTTGAGGACTTGAAGAAGCAGTTGGCAGAGCCGCCTATCCTTGCTGCACCAGTTGACAATGAGCCACTGTTGTTATACGTGGCTGCTAATGTCTGAGCAGTAAGCGTTGCCATTGTGGTAGAGCGCAAGGAGGCAGGAAAGGAATATCCGGTTCAACGGCCGGTTTACTATATCAGCGAAGTGCTCATCGAGTCAAAGCAGAGATACCCGCATTGGCAAAAATTATTATATATGGAGTCTTCATGGCAAACCGGAAGCTTAAGCAGTATTTTTTTCAGGGCCATCCAATCACTGTGGTCAATTCATCCCCTCTAGGAGATATAATACAGAACAGAGAAGCAACGGGTCGGGTTGCCAAGTGGGCCATTGAACTTAGTCCTCACTGGTTAAAGTATGTGCCTCGTACTGCAATCAAATCTCAAGCACTGGTGGACTTCATCAATGATTGGATGGAGTTGCAAGCACCGGAGGAAAAACCGGATCGCACGTACTGGACTATTCATTTTGATGGATCCAGGCAATTGGAGGGCTCGGGGGCTGGAGTCGTGTTAACTTCCCCACGAGGTGATAAGTTCTACTACGTCCTCCGTTTAATGTTCCCTTGTACTAACAATGCAGCTGAGTATGAAGCTCTCCTCCATGGTCTGCGAATGACTAAGTAGATGAATTTAAGACGGGTTAAATGTTTCGGCGATTTAGACCTGGTGGCACAACAGGTATCTGGTACTTGGGATTCCAAGGACCCACTTATGGCAGCGTATCGTCGAGAGGTGGACGCTCTTGCTGGACACTTCAAGGGTTATCAGGTGGACCATGTGGACCGGCGAAAGAATGAAGCGGCCGACGCTTTAAGCTGGCTGGGTTCTCAAGGTAAACCGGTTCCACCTAATGTTTTCCTAGACGTATTGCATAATCCGTCGGTGAAATTGCCTTCATAAGAGGATTTGGCCGTTCCTGATCCGGAGGCTCAATTGGTGGCGGCGCTTCATGTCGTTTCAGATTGGACGGCTCCGTACTTGGCGTACATGAACCGAGGTGAGTTACCAGAAGATGAAGTCTCAGCTAGACAGATAGTCTGGCGGTCTAAATCAATGACTATTGTCAATGGAGAGCTGCATCATTGTAGCGTGTCTGGGGCGTTTCAACATTGTGTGTCACCAGACGAAGGCCGGGATATTCTTCGAGAGATCCACGAAGGAGATTGTGGTCACCACACCGGTTCAAAATCTTTGGTAGCTAAAGCTTTTCGTCATGGGTTCTATTGGCTGACGGCTTACGCCAATGCAAAGGGCTTGGTCAAAAAGTGTGACGCTTGCCAGAAATTCTCACGGCGTGCTCATATACCGGCTCAATAATTGAGGATGTTTCCAATTACTTGGCCATTCTCGACTTGGGGGCTAGACATGGTTGGGCCCTTTAAGAGATCTCCAGATAAGAAGACCCACCTTCTGGTGGCGGTGGATAAGTTTACCAAGTGGGTCGAGGCGGAACCAGTCAGCAAGTGTGATGCAGCAACGGCGATTCAATTCATCAAGAAGGTGATTTTCTGGTTTGGCTTTCCACACAGTATTATAACTGATAATGGTACCAATTTATCTAAGGGGGCTATGGAGGAGTTCTGGCAACGAGAGCACATCTGGCTTGATGTATCTTCATTAGCTCACCCCCAATCCAGTGGTCAAGCCGAGAGATCCAATCAAGAGATCTTGAGAGGCATCAAACCCTGGCTCATGGTCTCTTTGCAGAGGATGCCGGGTTGTTGGGTGGAGGAATTACCCTCTGTGTTATGGAGCATCAACACCACACTTAACAGGTCTACAGGTTACACGCCTTTCGTCATGGTATATGGAGCGGAAGCGGTCCTCCCTACTGACGTTCGTCATGATTCGCCACGGGTGGTGGCTTACGTTGAAGCTGATAATGAGAAAGCACGGCAAGACACGTTAGACCAACTCGACGAGGAGCGTGACATGGCAGCAGCTCGATCGGCGATTTATCAGCAAGATTTGCGCCAATACCACAGTCGCCGGGTTAAAACGAGAACATTTCAAGAAGGTGATCTAGTGCTCCGGATCATTCAGGACCAGACAGACATGCACAAGCTATCCCCGCTTTGGGAAGGACCCTTTGTGGTCAGCAAGAATCTACACAACGGATCATACTACCTCTTCGACGTTCGAGAACACAAGGACTCACGCAGTGCGGAGGAGGAGACCCGACGGCCGTGGAATATCGCTCATCTTCGGCCTTACTACACCTGAGCCATAGGCTCTACTTTATGTACATATATTCGCAATGTATATATTATGATCAATATAATAAACCGGCATCCCTGTTAAAGCAGGGTATCTACTACTTTTTTCATAAGAGTTTGTCACATGGGGCTTCTGTGTGTAAAGGAGTTCCCATGGCCCTCTTAGACCGGCTATCAAGCCAATATCATCATAAGAGCACAACTCTGGTTATTTCCGTAATCCGGCTATCAAGCCAACTCAAACATAGGCACAACTCAAACATAGGCACCCGACGAGCGCAACTCACAATGCTACCTGGGGGCTCCTGTCGCACAGCGGCAACGAGTTTTTAAGACCCTTGTAGTAGGCTATCAAGCCACGACTTGGAAGCCTGGTGTATACACCTAAAACCCCGGGTTAACCTGCCTGCATCAAGTAAGTCACTCCGCCCAGGTAAACCTGGTATGAACCGTCGAACGTTTGACAAGTCAATCTTATCACATACCCTGAACTTCACAACGTTAAATTGACGATTGGTTATGGATTGAGGACCATCTTAACAGGCTTTGTGAAATGGTTAAACTCAGTGGCCTGGCAGCCCATGAAAAGCCTCGAATTTGGAGCCTGGCAGCTCGTAAAAAGCCTCGACTACATGATTTTTACTTCGACAAGTGTTTCTTTGTTTTTGCCAAGTTTCTTATTTTTTGAGATCATTGGTATTTAGCCAAAGTCTATTGATTCGGCTGAGTTGATGACTATAAGTTGCCACCATAATAAACCAGCGTTCACATAACCTGGTCTGGTTTGCTTACAAATCGCCAGTACTATTTACAGCTAAACCGGTGTTTATCACAACCCGGCAAATATCCAAGGAGTTATCAATACTCACAAGTTGGGATCATTGCCCTTACTACAAAATATTGGTTAAAGCCAATGGCACAAATTTATATCACAGGTATGATATATGTTTCATATTTAAAATACAGTTTAGGTTATAAACCTAGATCATGTATTTGGGCATTATGACCCGTCCGGCGATAAACCTCCAGGACACAGTAAACTTTTGTCTTATGCAGAAAACAGGTGGAACATCACTGTTAAAGTATCATAAGCAGAATCATTATGAAATTTCCAGATAGAGCAAAGTTATGCAAAGGGAGCACGCATGATGTCATAACCAAGTTTATCGGCTACCCTATTACAAAGCATTGTTTCAGCCCAAAAGAATATCTGTTTCTGGCCTAAGTACTACGGCATAATAAATATCAACAAGGCATTGGTTCATGATTCTTCGCCGGCTCGGCTGGAGGGTTGTCGATCATCTTGCTCCGTCTCATCGAGTCCTCATCCAGTAGCTGGAAGTCAGTGGTTGCCCAATTGATCTTTGTCAACGCTTGGAAAATAGCTTCATCATTTATGAGTTCAGACGGTTCAAACTCAGGGGCGTAAGTATGCTTACGGACAGGCGGGATGAGATCTTCCACTTCATAAACCGGAGTGTCAACCCGGCGATTATCAGCATCATAACCCGCCTTATAGCGGGACAGGTCAGCTTCATCAGCTAATTTGCTGGCCAAGGGCCGCATTTCTCTTGTTAAAGCCCGCAAGTCTGTGTCTGTGAACTCTGATCCGTCCTCCTTCATTCTTGGATAACCATTCATCACATCTGCCGGATCAAGGTCAGGCACCCAAGCCTTCGCTCGAGTTAATGCCATTAAAGCGCCCGCCCTAGCAGCTGATTTCTTGAGCTCTCCAGACTGGGCGGGCAGCACTGATAACTTCTCCAAAGTCCCCTTGATCGACTTGGGAGCCGGCTTGTTATGCGAAGCAGTACAAACAATCCTTTGAGAACCGCCATACAACTTCTCTATAAGGGTATACGCGGCCTTCAATTTCTTCCACATGTCAGTGCCAAGATGAGCAGTACGTTTTCCTACAGCAATAGAGCTTAAGTTAAACCGAAAGAATACCGAACTATCATATTCAGAACTGTGTTAAGTATACTTACCAAAGACAGCAGTATTCATGGCATTTATCTGCTGCTTTAAACCGGACAGTTCTTCTGACACCGGATTGAGAGCATTTTCTGCGTCAATGGACCTTTTCTCCAAAGCGGCTCTTTCTGTATCCCAATCCGCCTGTTCCTTCTGGAAGTCTTTCTTCAATTTCTCTAGACTTGCTAATGCAAGAGTCAGCTCATCTTTGGTCTTGGAAGCGGCAGATTGTTGGAATTTCGGATTATCTTGAAGCTCAGACATTTGAGAATCTTTCCGGTTTAGATTAGCCTATCAACAGAAGACCACAGTGTACATTAATAAAAGCATTTGGAAAGTCCCAAGTACATAACAAGTTATCCACTTGACACTTGGGGGCTAATGCGTATTTGCAGTTATCAAGCATTTTCAGTGAAGTCCCAAGCGCATAACAGGTTATACACTTGGCACTTGGGGGCTAATGCATCATTATTCAAAGAGGATTACATGGTAAAAAGTCCCGGTTCATCCTGAAGAGATAAACCGGCCCTTGGGGACTACACAAGGAAAACTAAATAATCGGTATACTGAAGTCCCGGTTCATCCTAAAGGAGTAAACCGGCCCTTGGGGGCTACGATGGAGTGAAGGCAAGCTACAAGACTTAAGCAGGAATAAAGTTAAAGGAAGTTCAGCAGAAATTTACCTCATAGCGTTGCTTCATCAGATTCACCAAACCAGCTTCATGATCACGGCTTGTGTACAGCCGGTTCAGATAGCCGGAATGAAGATCTTGGGCACTAAGTTGAGCATAGTTGGACAAATCAGCATTCAATTTGCCTTTGTCCTTGCCAGAGACTTCATCTTTTGTAGTGTTCTTGGATAAGGCAACAGGCTCACTTGGAGCTGTATAACCGAAGCCAGTGATTTGAACATCTTCTGTTGAAGCTGCAGCAGGTTTAACGGTGCTAGCAGGAGTCTTGATGGCCCGGACTGGACTGGCCGGATTAGTGTCAAGGTCCATTGGTGCAGTTTCTTGATTGATAAAGACTTCATGATCCATTGGAGGAGGATCATCATGCAAGGCGTCAACATTTTCTTCAGCAGGCTCATGACTCTTTGCCGGTTCAGAAATCATATCATCACTTGCCGGTTTATTCATTTTAGCCTTCTTGCTAGGCTTGGGCTTACTGTGAAAGATAAAGGTGATGACAGTCAGAGGAGTGAAAGAAAAAGGTTAAACAGGAAAATGAAAAACTTACCCATTAACAGTCTTAAGAGGAGGAAGCTGCGTATCAGTTGATTCGCCGGATGACGAACGAGGAGTATCCTGATAATTTGAATCAGACGGATTAAGAGGCTGATGAACATGACCTGCTTTGGGATAAAGAGCATCTGGAGTATATAAAACCTTTGAGCGACGTCTTCGGGCTGGGGTTTGCGGTAAACCGGTGGACTCAATAACTTGGCCACCGTGCTGCGTTGTGCGGCGAGCTTCATGTTGCTGTTTCTTCAAAATAAAGTTTGGGTCCAAGTAAGCAAAAGGGTGAGACAATTGTACTTTCCAGCTTGCTCGACGAATTTTTGGTGTTGGCAGAGCTTCTGAACCGGAAGAAAGGGTAATTACCTCGACATCATATGCCTTGCTGCCTTCAGCGTTTTCCTTAGTACAATCATTGTTAATAAGATGAAAGAAAAGGGAGCTAAGAGAGTCAAGTGATACCTTTGAGGCTGGTTCATCATCCTCAGGATTGGTTTCAGATACGTCAGTAGCTTTCTTCTTGACGTTTTTATTAATGGCCTTTGTTTTTTGGCGAGGTGCCTTCGCCGGTTTATCCTAGACTTTCTTCTTCCAGAATGGGTCATTACCCTGTTGAAAATTGTGAAGTCATTCATAAAGAATACTAAAGACAGATCGAAATAGAACAGACAAGACAAGAGAAAGATTTACCAATGGCGGTTTGTTGATCTCGCAGAAGGGAGCTAGTCCGGTTTGGCTGCAGGCTTCTACCGGTTCATTCAGTAGCTTCTTAACAGCCTCATTAACTTCATTCTCTGCTAGCACGGCTTCAGTATGGCGCAGAGGATCTTTGTGGTTTCTGGTATATTCACACATTAAACCGAAACACCAGCTTAGTAGAAGAATGCTCCAGGAAATCCCACAGCGAACAAAATCAATTCCAGTTAAACCATTTGCGGTGAAGGCTCTGAGTTTTTAGAGCTGCGGGGCAAATCTGGCTTGTTCTTGAGCACTTAGCCGTTGAGGAAATGGATGGTTCTGAGAGAGCCGATGAGAACGATAACCCAGCAAAGGACTCTCGTCTTCCGGAGAAGTATCTAGACAATAAAACCAGGTTTGATTCCAATCTTTAGGGTGGCTATGGTGATTGGCGTGAGGAAAACTGACATCCTTTCTCTTCTGAATGGACATTCCGCCAAGTTCAGTGTTTGGACCGTCACAAAACTCCGTGCGATGGTATAAATGGAAGAAATCTCTGAATAGTTCAACTGAAGGGCTTCTTGCAGATAAGCTTCACGAAGTACTTGAAAATTGCAGATATTGGATACAGAATTGGGCCCTATATCTTGAGGATGGAGCTGAAAGTCAGCTAGCACGTCACGAAAGAACATTGATCCGGGAGGACAGAATCCCCTGGCTAGATGATCAAGAAATACGATAACTTCTCCATCTTTGGGCTCTCGAGGACATTCCGGTCCAGGGACTCTCCTGTGGAGGATGTTCTTTTGGCCTAAAGCGCCAATTTCAGCCCGGTTCTGCAATTCCTCTTCGGTAACCCGAGACTGGACCCATTTGCAGGAAGTAAACTGTTTGGCTTGCTTTGCCATTTTGAGGGGAAAAGTTGAAAATATAGTCAAGGGCCGGTTTATGATTTATGCAAGGTTAAACCGATAGTGTTTCAGAGGTATCTACAAAACGGCGATTTAAGCAGGGGCCTAATGGTATCTACAGGTTTATGATCCTTTTCTAAAAGCTAAACCGACAAGGAGAATATGAAAGGTACAGATCTTATGTTATGGGAAAACAAGTTTTGTAAAAATAACAGCAAGATTATAGATCTACGGCGTGTCAGAAATTCGAAAATATTCAGGATCAATATTCCAACGGATACAACAATGGTTCAAACAACCTAGTTTGGACTAGTACTTCAGAGATAATAAGGCACGTATTAAAAGAAGCGAAGTTATTACTACAAACGTACGCCGGAGGATCAGATCTACACTAGTTGTCGGGGCCACGATGAAGAACTACGAAGAACAGTGCCCTAGCTATGAACTTGCAGGAGAAAACCCTAATGGGATCTATATAAGGGATAAGGAAGGAACTTACTGGAGTCAATGGGTGCAGAGGCGCGCCAGCGATTCTTTGATCCGACCAGGTTGATGCAGCGGCCAAAATTGACGAAGAGGCGAGGGTCGACGGCGGCGGCAGAGCTTGAGCACGGACGAGCGCGAGGAAGAAGAAGCAAAGGAGCGAGGGGGAAAAGGAGATGCCCCCCTGCCCTATTTATAAGCCGAAAAGTGAAATGGCAGGTGCGGGAATCGAGGAGCCAGAAAAATGGAAATGGGATGATACTGTCGCCTCGATCTTCGGAGCTTTTAATGAGTAAAAAATATAACAGGTACAAGTATTAAATGAGCAGATGACGTCACGAAGGTTCAGTGTGGTCCAGGAAGATGACGTCACGGCGACTTATGAAGTATTTGAAGCCATGGAGGGCAAAACTTTTTCAAGACGCTGAAGATTGACATGAATAGATTCAAATCAATATGGGGCCTAATGTCAGGGATGTTACTACTAGGTATAAACCGCCCAGGAGGGGCCGGTTTATGCCTATCAATATTACTTCTACTGAAGCCCAGCGAGACATAGGAGCATGGCGCTTTACTCTAGAAGACTAGAGATCTAAGGCCCAAAAGGCGTTAGGGCCCATAGTGTGTAAACCGTCATACGGCATATAACTTGTGTTGTAAGATAGGAAAGATAGAGATCGAGCCGGGCACGTTTATGAGCCGGCCTCAGGATTCTGTAAACCGGGTCGGGCGTCACCCTGTGTATATAAAGGGGCGACCCAGCAACGGTTCATTGGGAGAGAACAACAACTTGAGACACAGGCAAGCGGATTCTCTCCCTGGTCATTGAATCCCTAGCAATACTACGCCAAACTAGACGTAGGCTTTTACCTTCATCGAAGGGGCCGAACTAGTATAAACCCTTGCATCCTTGTCCACTTTAACCCCTTTAAGCTAACCCATAGCGATGGCTCCACGACTAAGTAATTTTGCTAGGACATCTGCCGTGACAAAACCACGACAATAACTGAAGTCCCGAGTTGCCCCAGGTAGCCCGCACACTGCTCTAGTTTTGACCAGCACCATCAGCACTGGCCCCCCCCGTATTAGGTGGAATACCGAACCTCTGGTAGCGCTAGTCCCTATGCGTCAAATTTATTAACATGTTTCTTAAGTTGGGAAAATGTTAAAACCAATGTTGTGCCTTGCTGGAGGAGTTTTATTGAAAGCGAACTGTCAAGGGGGGCCCATAAACCCCGACTGTGTTAGGAACGCAAATTCAAGGAACAGAACACCGGTATGAAGGAAACTAAGGTAGCATGAGTGGAACAAAACACCAAGCAAAATGCCAAGCATTCCACCCATTACCAGATATATAGATGCATTAATTAAGTAAGAGATATTGTGATATCCCATGACATCAATGTCCCAACATGGAATAACTTGCAACTAGCAATGCTATAAGAGGGGCTGAGCAAATGGTAACATAACCAAACAACGGTTTGCTGGGATCGTGAACTGGTTAGAGGTTGTTTCACGTCATATTGAGAGGCTTGATAAAATTGTGGTGGGTAGCGTGACATAGTGATAGCATCGAGACAACGTGCATAGCAAATATACTAGTGAGATCCAAGTTGATGGTCATCTTGCCTGAAATCTCGCTTGGAATAAGATCGAGTCCATGAAGTAGCCGAACAAATGTAGTCGAAGGAATCCTCACCGATCACAACAAAATAGGAACTATCGAGAAGAAGGCCAACCGGAAAGAAGCAAACAACACGGTAAACATACACCATATAACAGGGCGTGATGCTCATCCAAGTATGATGCACGGCAAGGCTACATGAAGCTACCCATGGCAAGAGATGAATCGTACAAGATATTGGGCTACGGTAGGGTGCTTTGACTTCAAATTTTAAATTCCTAAGCGCAGAACATCCAAGAACTAGCTAAGGGAGATGGATCACAGATCGTTACCACTAGACACGCAGTGCCGTGCTGCAGAAGTAGAGTTGGGGCAATGCGTCTCCGGAGTCGTCTCGTCCTTGTCGTTCTCCCACGTACCCGATCGAATCCCGCGAACAGGTTCACCGGAGCGGCGCAAGTGCACCGCCTGTAACTATATCCGCGCGTGAGGCGGAATGTCATGCGGCGGACTGCTAGGTCCAATCACACAGCCGGCAGCGAGTGGAGGTGGCTAATTGCAACACATGCAAAGCCCTAACGACGGCGCCGAAGCTATCAACTTAATAAGTGTGCCACACCTCCACTATATACAGGCATCCGTCACGGGCTCAACACTTGGGCCTCACACATATCCAAAAGCCCAAAGTCTACTCGGTCACGTTCCAAATCCAGCTCAGATCATATCCGACCAGTGTCCTCAGACCAGACCTTGTAGGTTACTTCCCTTAAGCGCACGACCCCTTAGTTTCAAGTCGACTTGGTCACAGTTCAGATCTTCTCCGACTTGCACGGTTGGTAGCGGCCTGTAGCAAGGCGTGGCCACCACCAAGTAGACTATGAAGCTGGTTAGGCGAACCTATGCAATTGTGTCACACTTCAATTCCCTTTGCCACACGATATATGTTGTCGGGCTCAAGGCGAGACTGTCATCCTTGTGCTAGCCCGACCTCTTTTCTCGTTCAAGTGATACTGACCACAAACCAGATTATCTCATAATCCTTATCGCTTGGGCATGCTTATCCTAATCGGATAACAGAAGGGGCCCAAAGTATATCTCTCCTGGTTGGAGGGGGAAATCCCATCTTGTTGGACCACGTCTCATGACATGGGTCTGGACAAGTCCAAAACCTACCTTTGTAACTACCCAGTCATGGATTAGTGTTTGGTCGGCCCAAAGTAAGTCTGTCACCATCCTGAGCACATGCATCATCTCAGGTCTTGGGACATAGAACGTATGTTGTACTAGAGACTAACACATGACATATTGCTGCATCTCATAGTTGGGTCTGTCCAATCCAATATCCACCCGAGCTTGGATCCAGTCACCTCGGATCCAACCCCGGATCTGATCAGATCCATGCAGTTCGGCAGCATCACATGCTTCATGGCTAGTGAGACAAAGCCATCCACCGTATTGCATGCTAGTCTAGTACAACGTGTGCCCACACGTCACTTACGACTAGGGACAATTTAGGATGTATCATACAACACAAGATCTCACAAACAAGTCACGTACTTATCAACAAGTATCATTGATTACATCCAAGGACTATCTTTATTCATAAACAAATAGAAATATCATCATACATGATTGCCTCTAGGGCATATCTCCAACACAAGAACCACACATCAAAGCAAGTTTAAATGAGGCCGAAAGCAACATATAACAATTCTGGTAAGTCCCCATATGCAAATTTCGTAATTGGTCCAGATCTTAATAACACATTATGTTAAAAAATAAACAACAAGTTAATATGCACCAAGATGATCTACACGTCTTTCTAGTCAAGTTACATACAAGGTTCATTTAATTCGGAGCTACGGCCTCGAAGATATGAGCAAAACAAGTTAACCATGGCATTGATGAAAAATGCATGCAAACATCAACCACAAACTCAAATCAAGGATGCAACATAACATGATGCATCTACATGCAAACCAAGCAAGTTTCATATATAGCATGCTCTAAATAGAGCCACGATGCAACACATACATACGAAACAAGTTTTATTAACAATTTGTCCAAAACAACAAATAGGCATCTTGCAAGCATCAAAACAACAAGCTACAGGAACCATAAGAGCACAAACTTGATGTGCACTTAAAGTACATATTACACGCTTCAAGTATCTGTAAGGTTTAGGTTCGTAAGCATCATCATTAATTTACTATGAACCATGCAAAATGCAATGTTCTGTAAAACTGGGCATATACATAGCAGAGTTAATATGATGGTATGTTGGAGGCATGAAACAAAGATGCTACGGTGCAAGATCATGGCAAACAAAAGCATTGCATGCTAGTACATATCATGGAGCTCAAATAATATAACATGTCATATACATAGGAGTAACAGGTTCATGGGAATCATCAAGTTAATATGCAACAATGTAACTAAAAATCTGGGAACACAAACATTAACATCATGATGCTGACTTGTAATGCACATAACAGCAAGCATAGTAATTTTAAAATTTGTGAAGTTGACATCAGCATAAAGTAGACATGGCATTCTAGAAATTATTCCATGGGCACAAAACCATATGATGTATATATTAATTACTATGATTTTACGGAATGGAACATGCTATTAACAGATTGACAGATTTATCATGATGGCAACTTGAGAGTAATAAAGCAGCATGCTACAACAACTTTACATGGCAACCAAGGACATGGAATAAAATTTTACATCACATAGAGCAAAACACACGAAGGAATGACATGCATATGAGTCGGTGCAGCAAACCCTGGGTCTATTTACCTGACTGTGCACAGGCACGAGAGCAAGATTGGAGCACCAACCCAACTCAGGGTACAAGAAACCAAGAGGTTTGAGGAACCAGCAAGCAGATCAGAGAAACCAAAGCCAAGCCAGAGAAGTAAGATATTGCTAAGAAAAAGGCCTCCCTTGCCGTGCAGGCGTGTGCTAATTCTCGAGCTTGCGTTGTATTCCCTCGAAGAGGAAAGGGTGATGCAGCACATGAGCGTAAGTATTTCCCTCAGTTTTTGAGAACCAAGGTATCAATCCAGTAGGAGACCACGCGCGAGTCCCTCGCACCTGCACAAACGAATAAGAACTTCGTAGCCAACGCGACAAGGGGTTGTCAATCCCTTTACGATCACTTACGAAAGTGAGATCTGATAGATAGGATAGTTTGGTATTTTTGGTATTTTTGGATATAAGAACAGAAAGTAAAAACAACAAAGTAAAGTAGATAGTAGATTGATATGTTGAGAATAGACCCGTGGGCCATAGGTTTCACTAGTGGCTTCTCTCATGATAGCAAAATTCAACGGCGGGTGAACAAATTACTGTCGAGCAATTGATAGAAAAATGAATAATTATGAGAATATCTAGGCATGATCATTATATATAGGCATCACGTCCGAGACAAGTAGACCGAAACGATTCTGCATCTACTACTATTACTCCACACATCGACCGCTATCCAGCATGCATCTAGAGTATTAAGTTCATAAGAACAGAGTAATGCTTTAAGCAAGATGACATGATGTAGAGGGATAAACTCAAGAAATATGATATAAACCCCATCTTTTTATCCTCGATGGCAACAATACAATACATGCCTTGCTGCCCCTACTGTCACTGGGGAAGGACACCACAAGATTGAACCCAAAGCCAAGCACTTCTCCCATTGCAAGAACTATAGATCTAGTAGGCCAAACCAAACCGATATTCGAAGAGACTTGCAAGGATATTATAATGATACATAAAAGAATTCAGAAAAGAAGATAATCTTGATCATAAACCCACAATTCATCGGATCTCGACAAACACACCGCAAAAAGATTACATCGAATAGATCTCCTGGAAGACCGAGGAGAACTTGGTATTGAGATCCAAAAAGAGAGAAGAAGCCATCTAGGTACAAACTATGGACCCGAAGGTCTGTGGTAAACTACTCACAACTCATGGTGAGGCGATGATGTTGATGTAGAAGCACTCCATGGAAGATCCCCCCACCGGTGGAGCTCCAAAACAGGCCCCAAGATGGGATCTCACGGGAACAGAAGGTTGCGGCGGTGGAATTAGGGTTTTCTCTGTTGCCTCGATGTTTTCAGGGTACATGGGTATATATAGGAGGAAGAAGTACGTCGGTGGAGCAATGTGGGGCCCATGAGGGTGGGGGCGCGCCTAGGGGAGGGGCGCCCCTTGACCCTCGTGGGCACCACGTGTCCCCTCTGCCTTGGTGCTCAAGTCTCTCGTGAGGATATCGTTCCAAAAATAACTCTCCCGAAGGTTTCATTCCGTTTGGACTCCGTTTGATATTCCTTTTCTCCGAAACCCTGAAATAGGCAAAAAAATAGCAATCTACACTGGGCCTTTGGGTTAATAGGTAAGTCCCAAAAATAATATAAAAGTGTATGATAAATCCCATTAAACATCCAAAACATCATATATAATAGCATGGAACAATAAAAAATTATAGATACGTTGGAGACGTATCTGCGTGCTCGGCAAGGGGCGACGCCACCCCAGAAGAAGACGACCAAGGCATCCCGACAGAGCTTGCTGGGACTCGCGAAGGCTAAACCACCTCACCAACCACTCCACCACTCACATCGTCAATTAGTGTGGTGTCAAGCCGCAAAGTGACTAAGTGGCAGCCATTAGCGACACGACAGCCTCTCCATACAGGAAGAACCCACATATGACACCTGTGACGTGTCAAGCAAGCAGGCGCGGAGCTGGCAAGATAGCCTGACAAGCCTTGCCGGGCAACCAGTTATGTGACACTAAGCGGTGCATTCAATGCGCCCGGTCAGTGTGCAGACTTAGGTATGATAGCACTGTTGCTATCATATCAGTGTATAATGACTACTTTGCCACTATGGTGACCCCTTAATCTATAAAAGGAGGCCCATGGCAACCGTAGGCAGAGGGAGAATATTGGAGAACTCACACACCCATACGGGCGTAGTCAGTGCTGCCCTGAGGCAACCCTTGCCGGGCAAGTGTACTGCGCTCCACCAGCATCAATCCACCAAAGAAGGAGTAGGGCCTTTCGCCACAATGGCGGCCCGAACCTGGGTAAAAATGCCCACGTGATATCTGTCGGGTTGTCCCATGCTCGTCTCCTCTTTGTGCAATGCGACGTCCTCCCGCTGAACTAGCAAGGGACCTCCTGGTCCCATAGGTGGCCATGGTTTTCCCTGACATCTTTGGTGTGCCACGTAGGGGGATTGCTTGCGCGAACCTGAGGGCGTGTGCAATGCGTCATCTTCATCACCATCTTCATCTTGAACAGCGCCATCAACCATGGCGCCCGAGAAGAAACTAGCTTCTTCGGCGCGTCCGTCTACCTCAAAGGCTCCGCAGCCAGCGGCCCCTAATGATGCAGGAGGTGCGGAGGCGCGCGAGGATGCAGGCGCTGCTGGGGATGTGGTCGGAGCAGGCGGCACCATCACCACTTCCCCGCGGCCAACGCCAGAGCAGGAGGCACCAGAGGAGAGCAGCATCAGCAACACCCCGACGTCCATGCTCCCCAAGGCTTGGGCGAAGAGGTTACTTCATATGTGCCCCTTCTGCCCACCGACGAGCACAGCTGCAGCAATGGCGCTCGGACCGGGGTGAATCACCATCCTCCGACCGTTCCCACCACAGGTGCGGTCATAGCACATGCGCCTCCCCGGGGACGGGTCGACCAAGCCGCCGCGCTTGACGGAGTCGCTAGCCCTCGTGCGCCTCCGCCGCACCACCCTGCTATGCAGGTGGTCGCCCCGCAGCATCGGGGGCGCAGTGCTACCGCCGCTGGCACTGTAAAGAGCCGGGCGATGGTACGATCGACTTCTTCAGCACCCATGCCAAGTATAGCTTCAGAGGCCATGGCGCGGGGTCAGCTGCTACCGAGATTTCCGCCAGCGGACGTGCAAATGGACAAATGGCGTGCCACCATCCAAAGTCTGCTCTATTTCGCCGAAGTCGGGGGCTCACGGCGAGCTGACCCACCGCAGCCTTCCCAAGCGACAGCAATGGCTCGTGCTGTTGGTCGTACGGAGGGAGCCGTCCCCACGGTGTAGCCCCTGCGACGTTAGACAGCGCGAGCGTGGCAAAATCAAGACACCGACGATGTATCAATGGCCTCTTCTGACCCTCGAGCGCGTCCAGGCTAGCATCGAGCCCCGGAGGATAGCCGGAGAGGAGACGCGTGCGTTGCTGTTGAGCAACGCCGCGGCAACCGCCGCTAGTCCAACGGGTGCGACGGCCTCGACGTTGACGAGCCCGCACACGATAATGGCAGGTGCCTACCTTTCGAGGTTGGTTGCCCTGCCTTTACTCGTGAGCTGCGGCAAGTCCATTGCTCGTCCATTCGCACGTTCAAGCCAGATATACCTGAGAAGTACGACGGGAGGCTGAACCTGGCAGAGTTCCTGAGCATTTACACCATCGTTGTTCAGGCTGCCGGGGAAAGAGATGTGAAGCTATTTGCCAACTACTTTCCTTTGGCCCTCAAGTCCAGTGTGAGGTCTTAGCTGATGGACCTGCCGAAGAACTCCATTTCTTCATGGGCTGACCTGTGCCACGAATTCATCGGCGCCTTCACCGGTGGACACCAAGAACCAGGCAGGCCCAGCTACTTGCAGCTTCTCCAATAGAAGGAAGGAGAAACCCTCCGTACGTATTTACAAAGGTTCAGCAAAGTTCATAGAAAAATGCCAAATATCCATCTGGCAGCTGTGATAGGTGCCTTCCAATCCTATGTGCCCAACCGCCGGATTCGTTCTAAGATGAACTTGCGGTTTCCCAAGACTATGAAGGAGCTCTACACCCAGGTGGATAAGTGTGCTCGGATGGAGGAGGCAAGGAAGTTGCCCAGAGAGGAAGATTGCATGGATGTTGATTCGGAGGAGGAGGATGAATCAACCAGTCAGAAGAATAGCAAGAAGCATAGTAAGAAGCGGAGAGATAAGGCAGTGATGACTGTCGAAGGATCGGGTACGGCTAGTACTAGCAAGAACGCCAAAGCTGACGCCCATGGCAAGGAAGTTGTCGTGTGCACTGACTGTCGGGAAGCAGAGAAAGGTGATGGGACGTATTGCTAGATTCATCGGACCAAGGGCCACGTCCTTCAAGAGTGTCATCAGGTTGAGCAGCTTGTCAAGATACAGAGAGCGGAGTATGAGAAGCATGATAAGGAAAGGGGTAAGAATGTTGCTCACGGTAAGGGCTGATGTGGTGAAGTAGATCGCCCTGGCAAACCCCTTTGGAACCAAGGAAAGCCCGCCATAGGTAGAGAAAAGGGAGTCTGTAATGATGAGAGTGATGGACGAGATGGAGATTGGAGAGGAAACCAGTGAGGAAGAGTTTCAGAAGGCCACAGACACCCTGTGCATTGACGGGGGTGCATCTCTGCATGCCTCTCACCGTCAACTCAAGCGGTGGGAACAAGAAATCTATGACATGGAGCTAGCGCCACAGGCCCGGAAGCCGCTCAAATGGTCCTGTACACCCATCATCTTCGATGAGGAGGATCATCCTTGCCGTACCATTACGGTAGGATGCTTCCGTTGTTGGTCTCCCCAACAATTCGCAAGCTAAAGGTCACCAAGATGTTGGTGGACAGCGGGACCGGGTTGAATCTGATCTCCCCAACAGTTATCAGCAAGCTTCATGTGGGGACCCCGACTTAGAAGTCGAGATCACAGAATGCACGTGTACAATGATCCCAGAGATCAATGCTCACTGAACACACAGAAGCTGAATACCAAGAGTCTTACATCCATACAAATAGTCTTACACGAATTATGGCCATTATGGCCAAGTCTTACATGGATAGAGCCTCACGGGCTGAACAGCAAATAACTCAAATAGCGGAAGTCTTCGATAACGGCTAGAACCCATGCCATCTGCCTTAACCCTACAGGCATTTTGACTGGGATAGCGTCCTAGTTCGCATGTTCGTCTCCAAATAACTCTTCCTCATAATCCTATTCTTCCATGCCTGGCCAATTAAATAACCAGTGGCAAGCCAATGAGTACTTTGAATGTACTCGCAAGCAACCCATGATGTGGTTCAAAGTAACAATGCAATTGAATAATAAAGATCAATCTAGCAAGGCTGGAACAAATATTCTACCATCAAGTTTATGCATTAATAACCTCGCGTAACCTCGAAAACAGGTTACCGATATCAACATGAATATGATTCATCTCATCGAGTCAAGTTACCATCTTGACTCACACGCATGGTTACACAAACATTGGACGTAGCCCAAGAGCGGTTACCCAACTGTCCATGACCGTGGACACGGCTATTCGAATAGTTTTACACTCTGCAGAGGTTGTACACTTTACCCACAAGATCCGGGGAACTTCTGTGTCATCCACGACCCGCGGTACCTCAAGTACCCGGGGTAAGCACCCGGTCATTATCTTTCCTTAGACGACACTAGCATAGAGTCCACTCGTTCGTACACGGCCCTCGGGTACAAACAATAAATCAAGGGACTTGCCCTAATTTTAATGTCATGCGTACCCGAAGGGACCAACGGTGTGTCCGGTGCCCTGTAAAAACAGTCATGGCCGTCTATCCAAGCACGACCCCGTCCCGGGAAAGACCTCAAGTCTTCCCGTCACTAGTAATGCGGGCACCATGTTAGTATCGACCTAAGTAATCAATAAAGCCCTGTCCCATAAGGGGTAGTGTGGTTGCACATGTATGGTTGGAATAACGGTCGCAACTTAAACCAATCCGTTTGAAAAACACACACACTTGCCTCGGTACACCACTTCGTCATCAAGTGGTCACCTAACTCATCATCATCTCCCTCGGGCATGAATGGCACCCGACGGGGTTTTATGTAAAGACTTCAACCACGGAGGTTCATGTCACACATGCATCACTAATCATAACCACTAACCATATGAAAGTCATCTAGCACTTAGCAAGATCAAGATCATGGCATGCATCATATGGTGGATTCAACTAGGTCACTATCGTAACCCTAACATCATGCATCGGAAACATACGGGTTCCGAAGAACAAGTGTATCATGGTCAAAGGGCTGCTTGCCTGGATTGGCTTGGTCTTCAAAGTCTTCAAATCCTTCTCCTTCTTCTTCCACAACAACTTCGTCAAATACGGGATCTATACGTCGCATAATAACCACGGGAAAATAAGAATATAAACAAAACAGAAAAATCAAAGTGCTCAGAAAAATGTCAACTCATTTTTGTAAAATACTAGAGGAATTTCTAAGGTGGGGAAAAATCTTGGTTGGAGTTTTGGAGTAACAGGGTGAAATGTACTGATTTTTGAATAGGAGTATTACTACCCAAATTTGAATTTAAATTTGAACAGTACAAAAAAGTTTCATGGATTTGAGTGAAAGTGGTACCATTAAATAGGTTGGAATAATACAAGATTTTAGGAGTTGGAATTATTTAATTTGGACCATTATTCTTTTCTGTAGAAATGTTTAAAACATTTACAGAAAAGGAAAAAAAGAAAAATGTGATCTGTGCACTGGGCCAGAGAGGCCACAGTGCACGGCCCAGGGCAGTCCAGCCCAGCCGCACGGGAGCCTGCGCGCGCGCGTCAGGTTTTTAAACCCGACGGGCGGGGCCCGTGGGTCAGTGACAGAGAGGAGGGGGAGAGAGGTGTGGGGATGACAGGCGGGGCCCGCCTGTCATCTCCAACCTTGCGGCCACGGTGACGGCGAGCTCACCGGCGAGTTTTCCGGCCACGGCGACGGCAACGGAGGCCAGGGATGGACTCAGCGTCGAGCGGCGGTTGCAGTGGTGGTGGTGCGACACGCCGGAGAGGTCAGGTTCGTCGGCGGCGAGGTGGGACGGCGGAAGCTCGTCGGGAGGTGGTGGCTCTGGTCGTTTCCGACTGCAAACGGAGGGGGAAACAAAGGGGAAAGGGTCAGTGAGGCGAGGGGGTTCCGAATCAGGCGAAAGGAAGGGCAGGGGAGGCCCGTACCACGAGATCACCGGCGGCCCGACGCGGCGGCACTCCGGTCGATCCCGAGTACTAGGACCTCTTGGGGTCGAACTGAAGGTGCTGGGGGGCTCAGTGGAGTGGAGTGAGGCTGGTGGTGGTGCTGGAGAGGCTCGGGAGGGGCTATATATAGGAGCTCAACGGAGGCCCGTGGTCCAGTACGCCCGCGAGCTCTGGCTCGAGGCTACAGCGCACGGGAGGCCAAGGGAATGAGTCCGTGGAGTTCCTGGACGATCTCCACGTCCAGTAGAAGTGAGAGGAGGAACGGAGGAGCGTCTGGAGCGTGCGCGCGTGTGAAGCAGCAGAGTGGCCGTCGCGGGCGGCCAGCGCGCGTGCGACGACGACCACTGGAGGGCGCAGGAGGAGGGGGGACAGCGCCGGGGAGGTTGCGGACGTCGAGATGCCTCGACTGGCGCGAAGGAGAGGCCCGAGGCTGTCGGGGGAGGCTGATTGGCCGAAGCTACAGTGCTTGTCTGCACTGTTGCGTGCTCCAGAGCGCGCGTTTGGCTGGCATTGCCGCGCTCTCGCCGTCCTGGTCAAAACCAACGTGTCCAGCAACGTCTAGAAGGTCAGGGGGCGAGTAAAGAATTGGCCTGAGGCCTTGGATGCCCTGGAGATGCTGAGAGAGAGTGAGGGTGCTGGTGAATTGGTGAAAACTTGCTGTCCAGCAAGGTAAAACAGGGTTCTTACCCCTCAATCATGGAGCTGGGGTGCTGGGGGAGTTACTGGAGGTAGCTAGTAACTCAATGATCATGTGGTAAAAAGTACAGGCCATGGAGAAGTGTAAAAGTGATCAAGTTGGAGGTTTTAGTAAAAAGCCAGAAGGTGTTTGATCAGTGTTTGGTCAAGTAAATGAACTCCACTTGACATGGCACTGGACAGGGTTGAAAGACATGAGAAAATAGGGTGCTTCACCAAATTTGGGCTCATTTGAAGAAACTAGCCAATGTAACTTTGGTGAACCCTAGAAATCAACAGAAATAGCTTCATCTTGATTGGGTCAAGCTAATCATCTCCCCTTGATGCACCACTTGGTGTAGCATCATTATTTGGGGTATTGATCATTCCCACAAAGTTTGAAGCTCCAGATAAAAAGTTGGTAATGTAAAGTTGTTCAAATTTGCATTTGAACAGAAAGGGTTTTGAGGTGATCTGATCAAGTTGCTCTATTCCAAATCTTGTGCCATTTGGTCTAGATGCCTTATTAGGTCATTCTAGCATGTGCACCAAGTTTGAGAGCATTTGGACAAGTTTGGCAATGTAAAGTTGCTCAAACTTCAAATATGGACAGAATGGTTATGAAGGGGTTTGAGGATGTTTTCTTGCTTCCCAAGGCATGGGACTTGGCAAGATCATCAAATATGTCATATATGACATGATAGAATTTCCCTGGAATTTTTGGAGAAAGTTTCCTTTGTAAATATTTCAAAAGCTTGAAATATCCAGAAAGGGTTTTAGAGGGTTTAGCCCATTATTTTGAACATGACCAAGTGTTGAAACTCTTATATATGGACAATATATGTCCTCTGAGTCTCTCTGAATTTTGGCAAATATTTTTGAAATAGTTAAATAATTTTCCCCTATTAAAGACCATTTCTGGCCTTAAGAAAAAGCTTTTAAATAAAATAGGAAAATAACTTTTAAAATTATACCTTTGTGGTTTCTGGGAGTCTTATGACTACTAGGTCTCAAATAAACCTTTTGAAATAATTTTCTCACCCTAAATCAAGTACTTGCAGTGCAAAACTCAATTCAGGGGTTTTTGGAAAACTAAATTTATAAAATACTTTTTGGCCAAATTAATTTTGTAAGAAAATACTATATTGTCATATAACACTTGGCATGATCATTGGGCAGAAGTTTTGGGTATGGAAATGAATTCTACAAGAGGTCATAGTTGACTTAAATGAGCACATGAAAAAGCACATGAAGAAAACTCGATTCCAAATAAAAGCCAAATGATGCTAAAAATTTTTGCTGGTCGAAATTTTCATGCTTCAAAGTTACAAATAACATGTTACAAAATGCAAGGTGTGACACTTCAGATAGCAAAGGAAGAGCTAGAGGTTACCGGCAAGTTTCAAGGATTTAATCCCGGCAGGAGTCATCCGAGGGGAAAGATCACATTGTCGATAACATTTGGGGGAGGATTGAACTACCAGATTGAAAGGATTGTGTTTGATGTGGTTGATTTCCCCCTATCATACAATGGGATTCTTGGACGCCCGGCATTGGCCAAATTCATGGCGGCATCCCACTATGCCAACAACACCTTGAAGATGCATGTGCCACTAGGAGTTATCACTATCCCATCAGATGAGAAGGATGCAATCATTTGTGTGGACAAAATTTATCAGGACGCAGTCGCGGCACAGGCAGTGGCAGTGGCAGTTCCCGCCAAGGAAAGAAAAGCAAAGAAGAAGGATTGTAGGATCTCCAGCAAGGATTCTAAGAAGCGTGCCCCACCGAGTTCACGGCACCCGTTGACGACGTGCCGGAGTGTTTCTACAACAAAAGATCCAGGGTTGCTGCACCCCAAGTTAAGAAGGACCCGGGAGGGCTGGCTGGCATTCATGGTGCCTTTACTATCAACACCACCCTCGATGACAAATAGGAAAGCACGCTCATTGCCTTCCTGTAGGCGAATATCGACGTGTTTTCCTGGCAACCATCTGACATCCCCGGTGTTCCTAGGGATGTAATCGAGCACCACCTTGTTGTCCGCCAAAATGCCCGACCTGTCAAGAAGAAAGTCCAGAAGCAGGCCCTAGAAAGGCAGCAGTTCATTGCTGAAGAGATCAAGAAACTTGAGGCAGCTGGTTTTGTTAGAGGAGTGGTACATCCAACATGGTTGGCAAATCCAGTGGTAGTACGGAAGGCTAACGGGAAGTGGAGGCTTTGCATAGATTTCACAGATCTCAACAAGGCTTGCCCTGAGGACCTGTTTCCCTTGCCGCGTATTGATCAGATTGTGAATTGCCCTTCAGGTTGTGATTTGCTCTCCTTTCTGGATGCATACTCTGGGTATTACCAAGTCTTCATGTCCAAGGAAGACGAAGAGAAGACATTGTTCATCACACCATGTGGTATGTACTGCTTTGTCCGCATGCCATTCAAATTAAAGAGTGTCGGTCCACTTTTTCAAGGGCAGTCCAGATTGGTTTTGAGCCATAGCTGCATAGAAATATAGAGGCATATATGGATGATATTGTGGTTATGACTAAGGACAGGGCGACCCTTATTCATGATTTGGGGGAGACGTTTGCTAACCTGCACAAGATCAATTTGAAGCTCAACCCAGAGAAGTGTGTATTTGGTGTTCCCTCCGGTAAGCTACTTGGGTTCTTTGTATCCCACCATGGGATCGAGGCCAGCCCTGCTGCCTCTTGAGCATGTGTTGTTATTCCCTTGAAGAGGAAAGGGTGATGCATCAAAGTAGCGTCAGTATTTCCCTCAGTTTTTTAGAACCAAGGTATCAATCCAGTAGGAGACTACACGCAAATTCCTAGTACCTGTACAAACAATTAAGAACCTTGCAACCAACGCGATAAAGGGGTTGTAAAACCCTTCACGGCCACATGCAAAAGTGAGATCTGATAGAGATAATAAGATAAATATTTTTGCTATTTTTGTTGTATAGATTGAAAAGTAAAGATTGCAAAATAAAAGAACAATAAAGATAGCTAGTTGACGAAAAATTAATATGGTGCAAAATAAACCCGGGGGCCATAGGTTTCACTAGTGGCTTCTCTCAAGATAGCAAATCTTACGGTGGGTGGACAAATTACTGTCGAGCAATTGATAGAAAAGCGCATAGTTATGAGAATATCTAGGCATGATCATATATATAGGCATCACTATGATGCCCCAAGACCGACGCTCCAGAAGACTTCCATATGTTCCGGGTGTCACCGTGTGTTTCTTTTGCTTGCTTCATTTTATTTTTGCATTGCATCATGTCATCATGCCATCATGTCATTTAATTTTAAAACCTCAACTAAATAAATTGTATGAATCTTCGGTCCATTTAGTTCGAGGGAATTCACATGGTGATTTCTCTTTACAACATATAAGGTCTCTCAATATTTTAGAGAGCTATAATAAATATTCCATTAATTTGGAATTTACCTCAACACACTTGCAATCTCAATCATATGTCTTTTCTGCTTCGAGTTTCACCTCCAAACCGTGTAGACAGTTCTTTTCTCTTTATCGAGGTTCCTCCAAAGATCTGAACATTTTTGGACCCTGCTAAAAACCTAGTCCTAGTTCAAACCATTTGAATTTTATTCAAATGAGTTTGAATTCATCTTCAAATCATGCCCACTTCTTGTTTTCTTCGATCATGCTCATTTTTTACGAGTTCAGAAAAAATACCGCATGCCTAACCACCATCCCTAGCTCCTCCTTTCTTCTCCTTTTTCTCTTCTTTGTTATGCTTTTTCTATTTTAGGAAGAGTTGAGGAGGATAGCAGCCGCAGCCAGCAGCCCAGCAGCCCACTTGGGCCTCCCACCAGCCGGCTTGCTAAGCCCAGCGCTCCCTCCAACCCTAGCGAGCTAAGGCCCGACCCACTCCTCCTCGTTCCCTTCCGCCGCCATCACCCATCTCGCAGGAGCCTCGCTCGATCCCCATCTCCCCCTTGTCCTCCTTCTCCTCTAGCACGCAGAGCAGCACCCGTGCTTGCTCCATCGATCTCCCTCTCCCTCTGCCTTCTCCCGACAACCGCCACCACCTCGCGCCAGCCGCACCCCGACCCCCCTGCCGAGCACTTCCTCCCGTGTGCCTCCCCGTCGTCCGCCCTGATGACCTCTCGAGCCGCCATGAACAGCGACAGAGCAGCCCCGCCGCCGAGCGCCTCGCCTCCATGGCGCCGGTATCCCGGCGCCCGAGGCCACGCGCTCCTCCCCTCACGCTCACCCCATCGGCGTCCTTTGTCGTCCAGGCCGCCGTCGCACCTGCCACTTCCTCCCTAGCGCCACCTCGTCCCCGCCTCCAAGTCTTCGCGCCTCCACGCGTCTCCTTTACAGCGAGCGGCTGCACCTCTGCGCCTGGGCCCGGTCGCGCCAGCCCTCCCCGTGGGCCAGATCCTTCGTCGCCCTAACCGTCTCCAAGAGGCGGGTCTCCACTGCTAGTCGCCGCCGGAGCGCCCCCACACCAGCAGACAACCACACATTGGCCTATGTCCACCTGATCGGGACTGTCCCTGGCCTGGCCTCCTCACATGACTGTTCCCCACCATGGACTCCCTTCCGGCCGCTCTCCACTTCGCCGTGAATGTCAAGTTGCAGCGCCAAGGCCTGAAGACCCACTGCTGAACCAAAGCGTTGTGTTGCTTCGTGTTGGAACGCCAAGATCCACAAAAACCAAGTTCGACTACCGCATCGGATCACCAAGTTCAACGATGACCCTTGAGTACGACTACAGGTGGCGCGTCAAGTACCACTACATCGTCTACGAACGATGATGACCCTGAACATCTACGAACCGTGTACGACTACCGTCGCCCGAAGAACCGTGGGTCACAAGCGTCGTGTTCCACTATCGTCACCAAGACCGGACCGACAAGTACCCTGACAACGTGTGTAGCACTACCGTCGACCCTCAAGGACCCTGTGAATGACTACTTCCCTTGACGCCCTGTGAACAACTACCGTTGCGTGGATTCGGCAAGATGATGTGTTCCACTACCGTCGCCAAGGTCGCGAGTACCTCTACCGCCGTCGTGTACCACTACTTCCACTACGACTCGAATCGCCCCGAGAACGCTCACTACCCGCTGAAATGACGCCCGAGAACGAATGCTTGTTGTGTTGTATGAGATGTTCCCTTGTTGGACCGTGTCCGAGTTGACGTTGCACGTTTCTCCGTGTTTGCCATGTCGTTGACCCGTGGGAACCCAGTAACGGGATCACCCCACCTTCCTTCGCATGACATGCTCTCACTCCTTCTTTTTCACAGGTCTCTCGACGAGTTACCGGAACCGATATGTTGCCGTGGCATCATTTTCGGATTCGTCGCCGTGGCACCCCTTCCTTTCCACCACGGTGACGAAGTACTCCATATCTTGCTCATGTCAACTTTTAATAGAATTGCATAAAACTTGCATTTGCCATCCGCGTCATGATAACAACCTTTAAATGCTTAAAATTGTTCTCTGCTTTAAATTTGCTAATTATTGCACATGGGGATCTTCCGGAATTCTTGTTGTTATTTCCGGCGTCATTTAAATTGCCTAGATAGTGTAGTTTGCTCATGCTTCACCTCTTGCCATGTTAAAGAACTATTAATATTGTTGGGTATATAAGTGAAAGCGAACTAAATAATTGAATGTGGTGTTTTGTCAATATGCAACTCGTTGCATATTCGGC
The DNA here is from genome assembly GCA_902687465.1 of Secale cereale. Taxonomy (NCBI): domain Eukaryota; kingdom Viridiplantae; phylum Streptophyta; class Magnoliopsida; order Poales; family Poaceae; genus Secale; species Secale cereale. Next base: position 319,175,538 of record LR738712.1, on the reverse strand, counting down.
TCCACTTAATTTGTAGTGATGTTTGAGAACTTTGCCATGCCATGCATAATTTAACCGGACATGCATCATACTTGGTTGTGAATCATATGCCATGCTTATGCTTGTGTGTTTACCATGTTGTTTGCTTGTGTGTTTAACCGGACATGCATCATACTTGGTTGTGAATCATATGCCATGCTTATGCTTGTGTGTTTACCATGCATAATTTAACCGGACATGCATCATACTTGGTTGTGAATCATATGCTTTTGTCAGTTTCGTTCCGGAGTTGTCAGGATCCGTTCAACTTTGTCCCTTTGTCTTCTTCATGGACTCGTTCTTCTACCATGCGGAATCCCAGGGAAGATGACCGTTTCCCGATATCACCTCTATCTTTGCCTTGCTAGTTGTCTCGCTCTATAGTTATGCCTCAATGACAATTCTTATCTTGTCAGCCTCCTACGTTGCCATGAAACACTCTAACCGCCTTCCTAGCAAACCGTTGATTGGCTAAGTACGCTTTTACTCAGCCCCTCATATAGCGTTGTTAGTTGCAGGTGAAGTTGGAAGATTGCTCCATGTTTGGACATCTTTATTGGGATAACACAATATACATCTTATTTAATTAATGCACATATATATTGGTAATGGGTGGAAGGCTTGGCCTTCTGCTTGGTGTTTTGTTCCACTCATGCCACCTTAGGACCCAATAAACTGGTGTTTCCTTGATTTTGCATTCCTAACACGGTTGAGATTTATGGCCCCCCTCGATAATTCCCACTGCTTAAAGCTTTTCCAGCAAGACACAACTTTGGTACTACATTTTCCTAACAACTAAAACTTGCATAGGGAGTAATTAACCCGAGTTCTAAGTCTACAACCCGGGCCAGTGCTCCACATGAGTGTTGGTCCAACCCAGAGTCGTGTGTGGTACCCCCCTTGGCAAGTTGGGTCTCTGGTCACTGTACACTGTGCTCATCTGGTCGTGGCCTGAGACGAGATACGCGCGGCTACTATCAGGGTGTCGGCATGCCAGGAGGTCTTGCTGGATTAGTTCTACCTTTGTTGAAATATCTTGAGCATCGGATGCTGAGAATACTCGGGTCTTCCCAATTTGGAGTTGCGACTCCGCAGATCGTGAGCTTGTGATGGGCTAAGTTGGGACACCCCTGCATGGTTATGATCTTTCGAAAGCCATGCCTGCGGTTATGTGGCAGATGAGAATTTGTTAATTTCCGATTCTAGATAACTTCACACCATATCCTTAAGAATACACTACATGTGTGAGTAACCGTGACGGTCTCTTTTCGAAGGGTTTTCGGAAAGTGAACACGGTGGGGTTATGCATGATCGTGAGTAGCTAGGATCACTTATTGATCATCTTTGGCGACCGTTGGCACTTTTCTCTTCTCGCTCTGATTTCGTAAGCTAGTTGCTTAGTGCTTGCTGCAGCCACTTTATTACCTCTCCACACCTATAAGGCTTTGTTAGTTTTGATACCCGGGAATGGGATTACTGAGTCCTTGTGGCTCATATATTACAACACACAGCAGATGCAGGTACAACTGAGTACGACACAGGAGATGGACAAGAACTTCACTTGGAGTTTGATGAAGAGTGTGGTCGTATGTTTGTGACATATCCCGACGATCAGTAGTGGTTCCTACTAGGGGCGATCAGGACTTGTGGTTGTGGTATCTTTTCTCGTTTGATTTCGTCTGTAGTTGGACCCTGTGTTATTTGGATGAATGTATGCTATTGTATTATTTGTGTGATGCGGCGAGTGTAAGCCAACTATTTTACTCTTTCATTCCTGTTTATTACACGATTTGTGCAAAGATACCACGCTTGCGATCATTCCTTGGCATTACAAGTTGGTATTCAGAGCCTTCTCCGACCTAGGAGCCCCCTGATTGATCGAACCGTTGTCGGTTGAGTCTAGGCACACACACAATAGAATGTTTTGAGTCATATATATATCGGAGAGTAGGATTTATTTTTACTCCTCATCCCCTTCGTCGCTATGGTGAGGATTCCTGACGTTGTTTTAACATCACTATCCTCAATTTTCACCAAAAAGTTTTTTAGGATCACGCGGGTATTGTTTGGATTGTTCCGATATCCTTGTGACGAGAATTTTGTCTTGGTGCCTCCCATCTATTTAGGCTGAGTCCCGGGGAGTTGAGCTCTGAGGTATTGACGTCCAATTGTGTATCGTTGCAGTTCTAGCATACCATAGGCGGCCGACATCCAAAACTCTTCTATGCGTGTCTGGTGGTGAGATAACCCCGACGTCACCCAGTACTGGTGGGATAGTTCGGGAGTATTGCCATAGCTAGTATAGTGGATGCGTTTTGAAGGTCCGAGGTAAACGGTTTCCGAAGGTGCCTGGTTATTTGTTGACGGATGGATACAGTTGGATGTAGGTATTGCTAGTTGGGTGAGATATTGTTCTTCCCCTGTATCCCCAACACCGGATTGCATAACCGGAAAGCTTTGGGAATTAATAGGTGGGATTCAAGTAGCTCTTAGGTAATCTTCCAACGGGTGCATGATATGAGGTTGGGGTTCAACATCTAGTGGAGAGGTTATCATGGGCGTTGTTACATTAGGAAGTTGCATCTTAAAGGATCCTTGGCTATGCGGATTCGGGGATTGCAAGGCCCTTTGTAACACGTGCCATGGGGCATTGCAACTTCTCGAGCTTGCGTTGTATTCCCTCGAAGAGGAAAGGGTGATGCAGCACAGTAGCATAAGTATTTCCCTTAGTTTTTGAGAACCAAGGTATCAATCCAGTAGGAGACCACGCGCGAGTCCCTCGCACCTGCACAAACAAATAAGAACTTCGCAGCCAACGCGATAAGGTGTTGTCAATCCCTTTACGGTCAATTACGAAAGTGAGATCTAATAGATATGATAGTTTGATATTTTTGGTATTTTTCGATATAAGAACAGAAAGTAAAAAAAGAACAAAGTAAAGTAGATTGTAGATTGATATGTTGAGAATAGACCCGGGGGCCATAGGTTTCACTAGTAGCTTCTCTCATGATAGAAAAATTCTATGGTGGGTGAATTAATTACTGCCGAGCAATTGATAGAAAAGCGAATAATTATGAGAATATCTAGGCATGATCATCATATATAGGCATCACGTCCGTGACAAGTAGACTGAAACGATTCTGCATCTACTACTATTACTCTACACATCGACCGCTATCCAGCATGCATCTAGAGTATTAAGTTCATATGAATAGAGTAACGCCATAAGCAAGATGACATGATGTAGAAGGATAAACTCAAGCAATATGATAGAAACCCCATCTTTTTATTCTCGATGGCACCAATGCTATACGTGCCTTGCTGCCCCTGCTGTCACTGGGAAAGGACACCGCAAGATTGAACCCAAAGCCAAGCACTTCTCCCAATACAAGAACTATAGATTTAGTAGGCCAAACCAAACTGATAATTCGAAGAGACTTGCAAGGATATTATAATCATACATAAAAGAATTCAGAAAAGAACCAAATATTTCTCATAGATAATCTTGATCATAAACCCAGAATTCATCGGATCTCGACAAACACACCGCAAAAAGATTACATCGAATAGATCTGCTCGAAGACCGAGGAGAACTTGGTATTGAGATCCAATGAGAGAGAAGAAGCCATCTGGGTACTAACTATGGACCCGAAGGTCTGTGGTAAACTACTCACAACTCATGGTGAGGTGATGGTGTTGATGTAGAAGTACTCCATGGAAGATCCCCCCTCCGACGGAGCTCCAGAACAGGCCCCAAGATGGGATCTCATGGGAACAGAAGGTTGCGGCGGCGGAATTAGGGTTTTCAAAGTTGCTTCGATGTTTTCAGGGTACATGGGTATATATAGGAGGAAGGAGGGCATCGGGGATGCAACGTGGGGCTCATGAGGCAGGGGGCGCGCCCAAGGGGTGGGGGCGCGCCCCCCACCCTCGTGGACGCCACGTGCGCCTTCTACCATGGTTCTCAAGTCTCCCGTGAAGATATCGCTCCAAAAATATCTCTCCCGAAGGTTCCATTCCGTTTGGACTCCGTTTGATATTCATTTTCTGCCAAACCCTGAAATAGGCAAAAAAACTACAACCTGGACTGGGCCTTTGCGTTAATAGGTTAGTCCCAAAAATAATATAAAAGTGTATAATAAAGCCCATTAAACATCCAATACATCATATATAATAGCATGGAGCAATTAAAAATTATAGATACATTGGAGACGTATCAAGCATCCCCAAGCTTAATTCTTGCTCGTCCTCGAGTAGGTAAATGATAAAAATAGAATTTTTGATGTGGAATGCTTACCAACATAATTTTAATGTAATTTTGTTTATTGTGGCATTAATGTTCAGATCCGAAAGGTTCAAGACAAAAGTCTTTATTGACATAAGAAATAATAATACTTCAAGCATACTAATAAAGAAATCATGTCTTCTCAAAATAACATGGCTAAAGAAAGTTATCCCTACAAAATCATATAGTCTGACTATGCTCCCTCTTCATCACACAAAATATTCATATCATGCACAACCCCGGTTTCAGCCAAGCACTTGTTTTCATACTCACTTTTTTCAAACCTTTCAACTTTCATGCAATACATGAGCATGAGCCATGGACATAGCACTATGGGTGGAATAGAGTGGTGGTTGTGGAGAAGACAAAAAGAGGAAGATAGTCTCACATCGACTAGGCGTATCAACGGGCTATGGAGATTCCCATCACTAGATATCAATGTGAGTGAGTAGGGATTGCCATGCAACGGATGCACTAGAGCTAAAAATGTATGAAAGCTCAACAAATGAAACTAAGTGGGTGTGCATCCAACTTGCTTGCTCATGAAGACCTAGGGCATTTGAGGAAGCCCATCGTTGGAATATACAAGCCAAGTTCTATAATGAAAATTCCCACTAGTATATGAAAGTGACTAAACATGAGACTCTCTATCATGAAGAACATGGTGCTACTTTGAAGCACAAGTGTGGAAAAGGATAATTTTTCATACATGTCTCTCTTTTCTCTCATTTTTTTTATTTTTTGGAGGGGCTTTCTCTCTTTTTAGCCCCTCTATCTATATTCTTTTTTGGGCCATCTCCTTTTTTTAATTGGCCTTTCCTCACATGGGACAATGCTCTAGTAATGATGATCATCACACTTTTATTGATTTACAACTCGATATTACAAGTCGATACTAGAACAAAGTATGACTCTATATGAATGCCTCCGGCGGTGTACCGGGATGTGCAATGAATCAAGAGTGACATGTATGAAAAATTATGCACGGTGGCTTTGCCACAAATACGATGTCAACTACATGATCATGCATGGCAATATGACAATATGAAGCCTGTCATATGAATGGAACGGTGGAAAGTTGCATGGCAATATATCTCAGAATGGCTATGGAAATGCCATGATATGTAGGTATGGTGGATGTTTTGAGGATGGTGTATGGTGGGTGTATGTGTCAGGCCCAAGATGCGATTCTATCTCGATCACGTGACACTTACGTGATTGAGGCACAACCGCATTTCGGGCGCTTAGCAAGATGGATATCATTACATCGTACCATTACATACATACATAGGGGATACAACAATACATACAAATCTCAAGAATACAACAATATCAATACAAGTACCCGACTACGGATACAAACAAGAAGAGCACAAAGACATCCATCTGCTATCCCAGGTTGCCGACCAGGAACCTAACCCAAGACTGAAGAAGAAGAAGAAGAAGAAAGAACTCCAAACAACGAACAACGCTCTCACGTCAAGACTTCGAAAACCTGCACCTGCAACTGTTGTTGTAGTATCTGTGAGCCACGAGGACTCAACAATCCCATAACCATGGGTAACAAGACTATCAAAGCTTAATAGGTAGGAAGAGGTAAAGTGGTGAGGTTGCAGCAGCGGCTAAGCAAAAGTATATGGTGGCTACCTTACGAGTACCAGAATAAGATGAGCATCTACGCAAACGGTCGCAAAAGTAGTGATCGCTAAAGATCCTAAACTACATACGAGTCAAACATAACCCCACCGTGTTCTCTTCTCAAAGTGAAAAGAGACAGTCACGGTTACTCACGCAGTTGTGTGTTTTACTTCGGATCCTCTGTCAAGTTTTCTACAACCGGACATTAACAAATTCCAATCTGCCACATAACCGCGGGCACGGCTTTCGAAAGATCATAACCCTGCAGGGGTGTCCCAACTTAGCCCATCACAAGCTCTCACGATTAGCTGAAGTGATAAACATAATACCATCACCCTTATCTTAGGAAAAATCCGATCAGGCTCGGCATCCCGGTAGCATAAGTCATTTCGACAATGGTAAAACAAGTCCAGCAAGACCTCCCGGCGTGCCGACACCCTGATAGTAGCCGCGCGTATCTCGTCTCAGGCCACGACCGGATGAGCACAGGGTACAGCAACCGAAGACCCCAGATAACTGGGTGGCACCGCACACGACTCTATTTGGGACCAACACCATCAGCACTGGCCCCCCCTGCTATGTAGAATTAAGAATCCTCGGGTAGCGCTAACTCCCTATGCAATTTAATTAATTAATTAAGTTGTTATTATGAGCAAATTAAAACCAATGTTGGGCCTTGCTGGAGGAGTTTTATTCAAAGTCGAACTGTCAAGGGGTCCCCATCCACCCATCGTGTAAGGAACGCAAAATCAAGGAACATAATGCCGGTTTATCGGCGCCTAAGGTGGCATGAGTGAAACAAAACACCGAGCAAAAGGCCAAGCCTTCCACCCATGCCCAGTATATAGGTGTGTTAATAATAATAATAGATATTGTGATATATCCAACAACAAGTTCCCACCTGGAACGAACTTCATATTCACCTGCAACTAACAACGCTATAAGAGGGGCTGAGCAAGCGGGTAACATACCCAAACAATGGTTTGCTAGGAAGGTTTCAAAAGTTAGAGGTTTCATGGCAACAAGGAGAGGCTGACATAAAATATGGGTAGCGCGACATGTAGCGATAGCATCGAGACACTAAGCATGTCAATGATAGTAAAGGTATCCAAGGGTATGGTCATCTTGCCTGAGATCCCGCAAGGAAGAAGAACGGTTCCGTGAAGAAGACGGAGAAGAAGCCTTCAAGAAGAACCACGGGTAGACGATCGAATCCTCACAACGCAACGGAACAAGCACTAACGAAAAGAAGCAAGCAATACGGTAAACAAACCACTCAACAACATAACAATATGCACTACCAAGTATGATGCAAAACAAGTCTACTTATGATGCACAGAAAGTCTACACAGGAAGCACAGAGTTACAGCACAAGGAGCATGGAAATATGCATTCAAGCAAAGTACTTCAAAACATGATAACAATAGGATAATATGAATCTACACGGAAAATCGATCAAGTTTCATATAAAGAACACCCCAATCGGAGCAACGGGCTAAAAGATACACATGAAACAAGATATAACAACAAGCTGAAAAATTACAGCAACATAGCAACTTCGGAGCACTAGAAAAATAAGCTACAGCACTCAAACACCATGGGAAAGAGCATGAACATAAACTAGACATATCCTACAGCAAATAAGTCCAAAGGTGCACCCCCAAAGGAGCCACGGATCAATAGCAACAAGCTTGGACATATTCAACTTGACAATAAAATTCTGGCAGCAGAATTTTATTGAAACTTTGGAGCAAAAGATAAACATGCTACAGCCACTTAAATAAGCATGTGAGAACATGAATGGAAATCTAACAATATATACTACAAGGAACAATCAAGATCCACTCCAAAACTATCATGGTTTGTCCTAGAACATCACTCAAACATGGCATCCGAACATTACAGATTTCAGACTTAGTGGAATTTCACTAAGTCCTAAAACAACAGTTTCATCATGGCATCTAAAAGAGCAAGTTTAAGTCACCTCAAAACTAAACATGGCAAGTGGTAAGAACCACATCAAAGTACACATGATGGTGATTCCGAAACATACAAGCATGCATCATGGAGATAAACACAACGATAGCAATGAGCTCAACAATATGGCATCTCATAATAAGTTTAATAACTAAACAGCCACATAGCACTTTGCAACGAGGATAACCATGGCAAGAATAAATCTATCATGCAACCTAACACAAGCAACATGTAGAGCATGGCAAGACGAACACATGGACATGTCATTTGCATCATTCGGATAAACGAGCTAAAAGATATCACTATGCAAAGATGACATAAAAACAACACATAGCAGCAGTTTATATTGGGATGCACTCTTGCAACAGAAAAATAAACATCTATATGACTTCAAACATGCATGGCACAAAGGAACAAAGTGTAGAGCATAACTCCACGAACATTTTGACATATCAGTCACTCAAATCGGATAAGCACACAATTATTTACAAGCAGTCAAAGATGCAACATTATAACAGTCAGAAAATATGACTTAGCAGATTTTAGACAAAACAGGCGGGCACAAAATAACTAAAAGGTGCTCGGGGCGAGGCTTAGAGGGGTGGCTCACCACGGGCTCGGCCCAAGAAGAGGAAGTAGCAGCGGCCTGGGAGCTTCTGGGCCCATGCGGAGCAGGAGGTAGCAGGCCTAGCTCGGGCCTGCGGAGGCGGCTGGGCCGGTTGGAGGCGCTGGCTGAGGGAGGCCTGAGAGGCAGAGGAGGCCCACGAGGCCCTTGGCTGGAGGAGATGGCCTGGGCCACCCTGGGGCATGCTGGGGTTGGGCCGGCTTGGCTTGCGGACGGCTGGGAGGCTCGAAGGGAGCTGGGCCCGCGGGGCAGGCCGAAGGAGGCGACCGATGCGGCCTGGAGGCGGGCGCGCTGGCACGGGGCAGGAGGCCCAGGCGGAGCGCTGGCTCGATCTGGCGGCTGGCGATCGATGGAGGAGGCCCGGTCGGGCCGGCTGGCGCCTGGAAGGCCTGGCGGGGTGAGGCCGGCTCGGTGGAGGAAAGGATCGCGCTGCTGCTGCCTGGGCTTCGGCTCGTGGAAGAGCGAAGTGGCTGTGGATCTGAGAAAAAAAAAGGGAAGAAGTGGAGAAGAAGCTAGGGATGCCTAAAATAGACCTAGGGGTCTATAAATATAGCATATTGCTAGGGTTTGAGGGATCTGGCTGTTTAGGAGTCCTCCGATCGCGATCCGACGGATCCGATCGCGAGGGGAGTTAGGATGGGCCTAGGGGATGTTAGTGGGCTGCTGGAGGGGTGTTTCTGGGCCACAAAGTGATGGCACTTTGGACCCACACGAATAACTGTTGGGATAGCAAACGGAGTCCAAACGCGACGAGATTTGACAGGCGGGTTACACACAACAAAACAACAACACACGACAAGTCTCGCGCCACACCGGCAACGTTACACGGCCAAACAACAAAGTAGGTCTACGGGACGCCACGGACACGTGAGGGAGCTCCGGAACGCGAAACGGACAACGGGAAGGAACACGCGGAACCGGAAGCAACCGACAACACAAATGCAATGCGATGCACATGTCTACATGATATGAATGAATGCCACACACACACACAACAAAACGACGAAAACCCGAAAGACAAAGAACCCTAAAATGGAATAGATGAAGCCGGAGATATATTATATGCCCAAAAGGGAAAGTATTGCATCCGGGGCATTACAAACTCTCCTCTACTACAAAAAGATCTTGTCCCGAGATCTAGGACTGGAAAAAGAAAGGGTACTCGGAACGAAGATGATCTTCTCGTTCCCACGTAGCCTCTCGGTCGGTGTGATGTGACCACTTGACTTTCAAGAATTTGATGGACTTGTTGCGGGTCTTGAGTTGGACACGGTGGGGTTATGTTTGCTGAGCTTTAGCTAGGATCACTTCGTGATCATCTCTCGACCGAGGCTTTTCTCTTCTCGCTCTCAATCACGTAAGCTAGTGCTAGTTGCTGCTGCAGACACTTATTCTTTTCTTCAGCCTTATCCTCACCCAAGGCTTAAATAGTCTTGTTACCCGGGAACGGGATTGCTGAGTCCTCTGTGGATCACAGTTACTTCACCACACCAGATGCAGGTCCAGCTGTGAGCTATCCAGGTGATGGCACCGAGCTGGATTGGGAGAACGACGAGGAGCGTAGTCGATACTATGTTCGTTATCCGGATGATCAGTGGTGGAGACTTCTACTAGGATTCGATCCGACCTGTGGATGTTATTTAAGTTTGGTATCTTGACATTTGGATTTTGCCCTTAGGGGTTGTGATGTTCTTAATGTATGATGTTTGAGACATGTATTGTATTTGGGTGACGTGGCGAGTGTAAGCCAACTATTTATGTTTACAATCCCCTCTTTTACATGAGATGTGCAAAGATTACCAAACTTGAGATCATTCTAGGATGGACTTATACCTTTAAGTCGTGCCTCGACACGTAGGAGGTATAGTTCCATCCTGGGCATTACAGTATGGTACCGGCGAAAGTTGCGCGGTACAACAGAGGCTAGCAATGGTGGAAGGGTGAGAGTGCGTATAATCCATGGACTCAACATTAGTCATAAAGAACTGATATACTTATTGCAAAAATATACGAGTCATCAAAACAAAGCAATCAACGCATGCTCCTAGGGGGGAGGTTGGTAGGAGTTAACCATCGCGCGCCCCCGACCTCCACACAAAGGATGACACTCTACAAATACCTCATGCTCTAACTTCGTCACATAGCGGTTCACCATACATGCATGCTACGGGAATCACAAACTTTAACACAAGTATTTCTCTATTTCATAATAACTCCACTTGCATGACTCTAATATCATTATCCTCATATCTCAAAACAGTCATCAAGTATCAAACTTCTCATCATATTCAATGCACTTGTCTGAAAGTTTTTACTACATTTATCTTGGATGCCTATCATATTAGGACCAATTTTATAGCCAAAGCACATTACCATGCTGTTATAAACGACTCTAAATAGTATATAAGTGAAGCATGAGAGATCAACAATTTCTACAAAATAAAATCACCACCGTGCTCTAAAATATATAAGTGAAGCACTAGAGCAAAACTATTTAGCTCAAAAGATATAAATGAAGCACATTGAGTGTTCTAACAATTTCTAGGCCATATTTATCTCTCTCAAAAAGGTGTGTCCAGCAAGGATGATTGTGGCAAACTAACATGCAAAGACTCAAATCATACATGATGCTCCAAGTAAAACACATATCATGTGGTGAATAAAAATATAGTCCCGAGTATAGTTACCGATAGATGAAGACGAAAGAGGGGATGCCTTCCCGGGGCATCCCCAAGCTTAGGCTTTTTGTTGTCCATGAATTTTACCTTGGGGTGCCATGGGCATCCCCAAGCTTAGGTGTCGGTGTACTAAGGTAGGGGTACCTCAGTACCCCAACTTGTGCACGGGCAGTAGCAGCTCCCCGCGGTAGGGCTTACCACGTGCTCGTCGGAGACCTTTCTGATCCATATGAAGCCATTCAAAAACAAAGTATACAAGACAGAAGATCAAGACCCCGGCAAGTGGAGCTTGCCGGGAAGGCCGTCCCAGGCCCAAGACTATCACATTAGCACAAGACCCTGGCAAGAGGAGCTTGCCAGGAAGACTAGAAGATTACATTTCAGAAGACATGCCTCGGCGCAGCATGCGCCCCGGCAGGGCCCGGGGAGTGACAAGCTTCAGAGCCCGGCAAGCTTCCGGGCCCGGCAAGGTCAAGGCCCCGGCAAGATGCTTGCCGGGGGAACTCACACTGTGTGCCCGCGCTCCAGCTCATCGACCCACGCGTCGCCCTGGGGCCCTTCCGGGGACGCGTGGCGGATGGCTGTGCAGCCTGGGGGACACGGTGGCACTCCACGGTGACGAGGCTATCGCCGTGGCGAACGGAGACGCAAGGGCGGGCGCTTTTGGGGTCGACGGCGACGGGCATTTAATGCTCTTGTCCCCCACTGTCAAAGTAGGTGATGACCACTGTTCATCCACTGTTCATCCACTGTTCCCGCACTGTTACAACTACCACCAAAGTTACGTTTTTACCCCTTCTTCTACGTTGACACCTGTCAGTGACCCCTTTAGCTATAAAAGGAGGCCCATGCACAACGTAGAGGGGGTTCGGAACCTAGATCGCTCATCCGCTCGGTGTAGCTAGTTCTTCAAGCTCCCGAGCTCCCCAACTCAATACAAACCAAGCAGGAGTAGGGTTTTACGCGTCCATCGCGACCCGAACCTGGGTAAACTGCATGCGTGAGCTCTACGATCTGCTCTTTGTGCTCCCTCCGCTCCCTTACCACACGAACAAGGGGCTCCGGTCCCATAGGTGCTCGTGGTGGACAGTTTCCCCCGACATCTTTGGCGCGCCAGGTAGGGGGCGTCGAGGTTGTGCGAACCTGATCCGGCGTTCACGCGGGCGCATTTTCATCAATCTCTCCAACTTCGTTAGCTTCATCAGCAACAGCAACATGGCCCCGAAGAAGAAGGCTTCGGAGGTCGCAGGCCCGTCTGCGTCTGTTCCACCGCCACTAGAACCAACGGTGGGTGGAGGAGACGCCGGCGGAAGGGTGGTTGCCGGTGAGGAGACTCACGACACCGCTAAATCCAAGGACAAGGCGGACGGCCGGGCCAACTCCAAGGCCTCGGTCTCCGTAGATGCGCCACGTCCATCCCACCAGACGACAGGCCCGCAGCGCCATGGCACAGGAGGTGCCATCCGCTTGCTGGGCCAAGGGCAAACCGGAGGCTCGCGGGATGCTCCGGGCCATCGTCCTGGCACGAGCAAGGCGTGGTCGCCGGGGCGGGACCCTGCTCCTTCTAACCCTGTTAGGAGTCCGAGCATATCCCACTCCTCGCACCGCTCGCCCCCGCTCCCCTCCTCTCCAGCAGAGGCACTCACGAGAGCGCAACTGCTCCTCGATTTCCCCTCAGCGGTAGACAAGGCCGAGGACTGGAGGGCAACAATCCAAAGCCTGATCGCCTTCGCCAACAACGACACGCCGCAGCAGCCGGCGACCTCGCGGCCACGGCAAGTCGAGAAGACGAAGGCCGATGGCGACAAGACTGCCGGGGGTGCAACAACCGTGCACTCCCCGCCGCGGAAGCAGAAGATGCCTCCCCGCCGGATCAACGTCGACGACGACTCCACGGCGTCGTCGGATCCGCGGGCTCGTCGGGACCAGCGCCAGGTCCTTGACGATCGGCGACAAGAAGACGCTCGAACGACGATCGAGCGCCGCCGAGAAGCTCGGCGACAATCAGATCAGCGAGCTGGGACCGCTGTTGACACACACGCGCCCGGTGAGCCAGGCGACTTGCCGTACACGGCGGGTTGCCCTGCGTTTACCCGCGAGCTGCGGCGTGTCCAGTGGCCCAGCATGAAGAACTTCAAGCCTGACGTACCGGAGAAGTACGACGGCAAGACGCACCCCTCGGAATTCCTCAGCATTTACACCATCGCGGTGCAGGCTGCCGGGGGGCGCGACGAGAAGATACTGGCGAACTACTTCCCGCTGGTGCTTAAGCCAAATGTCCGTTCTTGGCTTATGCACCTGCCGGAAGGCTCCATTTCTTCTTGGGCGGATCTTTGCCACCAGTTTGTTGGCGCCTTCATGGGCGGCCACAAACCCCACGGCCAGGAGAGCGATCTCCACATCTTGGCCCAGAAGGAAGGAGAACCTCTGCGCAAGTACATCCAGCGCTTCAGCCGCGTGCAGCACAACATCCCCGACGTCCACCCTGCTGCGGTTATCAGTGCGTTTCACCAGAACGTACGTAACCGCCGCATGCGTGAGGAGATGGCCATGACCAAGATACGGGATGTCAGCGAGCTCTATGCTCTAGCTGATAAGTGCGTGCGCGTCGAAGAGGGGAGGAGACTCCCCGGAGAGGATGCTGGCGCAGGAGGAAGCGACAGCGACGACGCCGCCCCGGCAAAGAAGAGCCGGCGGCGGAATAATAGAAGAAAGAAGAACAAGGAAGTGCTTGCCGTCGAGAAGTCCGGCAAGGAGGCTCCCGCCAAGCAAGCACAGGCTGGCGGCTCCGGCAAGGAGCCTGCCCCTGTAGCGGTAGCCGACAAGCAGGACGGCTCCGACAAGCAATACTGTAAAATCCACCGCACCAAGGGCCACGACCTCTCAAACTGCAAACGCGTCGAATACCTCGTCGAGCAGCAGAAAGCTGAGTACGAGCGGCGCGACAAGGAGAAGGCCCAAGGTGGCAGAGGAGAGCCAAGCAAGAAGCGGCCATTCAATGGCCGGGGAGGACGCCGCGGCAAGGCCAAGCAGCGGCAAGGTGACCGACCTCCCCGAGGCCGCGACAAGGACGAAGAAGACGACGACGATGACATGGAGGAAGATGATAACATCGAGCAGGAGTTCCAGAAAGCCACGGAAGTCCTGTGCGTCGATGGCGGCGCCTCTCTGCGTACTTCCCACCGCCAACTCAAGCAGTGGGTGCGGGAAGTGAATGCAGCAGAGCCGCCCGTGGAGTCGCGCAGGCTCCTCAAATGGTCCAGCACGCCCATCATTTTTGATCTTGAGGATCACCCTGACCGCACCTCTGCGGTCGGGTGCTTGCCGATGTTGGTCTCACCAACCATCCGCAACCTCAAGGTCACCAAAATAGTTCAGCTCCCCGCCAAAGGTCACTGCCGATGTTGGTTGACGGCGGGGCCGGCCTGAACTTGATCTCCTCAGCTGTGATCAAGAAACTCCAGATCCCAGACGGCGAGCTCGAAGAGACCGGTTCGTTCCAAGGAATAAACCCGGGGAGGAGCACGCCCAAGGGGAAGATTACTCTGCCAGTGACCTTTGGCGGGGAGCTGAACTTCAGGACGGAGAGGATAACCTTCGATGTTGCCGATATCCCATTGCCATACAATGGGATACTTGGACGTCCTGCCCTCGCCAAGTTCATGGCAGCGTCCCACTACGCCTACAATGTGCTCAAGATGCCGGGGCCGATAAGCGTCATCTCTGTCCATGGCGACAAGAAGGACGCGCTTATCTGCGCCGACAAGATATACCGGGATGCAGCAGCCGCAGCGGAGAGCAACACACTTGCCGTTGAAGCTCCCGGGGGGAAGAAGACCAAGACCAAGTCCGGCAAGTGCTCTGGGACCCACTCCGGCAACCGCACCTCTTCGGAGTGCTGCGCTGCCGTCGAGGACGTTCCATCGAGCTCCACCGGCAAGTGCAAGAAGGGGATGGCCGCTCCACCGGCAACCAAGAAGGTGTCCTCCAAGGAGGACGGCACTGGTGGTACTTTCACCATCAGTGCTACACTCGACAGCAAATAGGAAAGCGCGCTCGTTGCCTTCCTGCGGGCGAATGTCGATGTGTTTGCATGGCAACCATCTGACATCCCCTGTGTTCCCAGGAAGGTGATTGAGCACAAGCTTGCTGTTTGTCCTCATGCGCGGCCCGTCAAGCAGAAGGTCAGGAAGCAAGCCGTGGAGCGCCAAGAATTCATTGCCGAAGAGATCAAGAAGCTAGAAGCAGCGGGCCTAGTTAGAGGCGTGATCCATCCGACGTGGTTGGCAAATCCTGTCGTCGTGCGTAAGGCCAACGGGAAGTGGAGACTGTGTATAGACTTCACCGATGTGAATAAAGCATGTCCCAAGGATCCATTTCCTTTGCCGCGCATTGACCAGATTGTAGACTCCACTGCTGGATGTGAGCTGCTCTCCTTCCTTGATGCGTATTCAGGCTACCACCAGATTTTCATGGCCAAGGAAGATGAAGAGAAGACTACATTTATCACTCCATGTGGCACATATTGCTTCATACGCATGCCCTTCAGATTGAAGAATGCAGGCTCCACATTTGCAAGAGTAGTATACACTGCTTTTGAGCCACAGATCCACAGAAATCTAGAGGCTTACATGGATGATATCGTGGTCAAGAGCAAGAGCAAGGATACACTGAACCAAGATTTGGAAGAGACATTTGAGAACCTGCGCAAGATCCAGCTTAAGTTGAACCCCGAGAAGTGCGTCTTTGGAGTCCCCTCCGGCAAGCTTCTCGGGTTCTTTGTGTCACAAAGGGGGATTGAAGCCAATCCCGACAAGATAAAAGCCATAGAGCAGATCGAAGCCCCGAAGCGCGTCAAGGACGTAAGGAGACTTGCAGGTTGTGTAGCCGCCCTCAGTAGGTTCATTTCAAAGTCTGCAGAACGCGCCCTTCCTTTCTTCAAAATCCTGAAGAAGGCAGGTCCTATGAAATGGACTCCGGAAGCGGAGGCAGCGCTGCAAGATTTGAAACGGTACCTATCCTCCACTCCAATACTTGTCGCACCTAGGCCACGAGAGAAGTTGCTGCTGTACTTAGCGGCAACCAATCAAGTGGTTAGTGCTGCGTTAGTAGCGGAGAGGGAGGCCGACGAGGAGTCTACACCACCGGCAAGCGAATCCAGCGACAAGCAGGGGGCTACTCCGGCAAGCTCTGGCCCCGACAAGGACAACTCCGCGCAGGAACAAGGAGAAGTGTGAAGAAGGATGGTGCAGCGCCCGGTGTATTTTGTGAGTTCCCTCTTGCAGGGGGCTAGATCAAGGTACTCCGGGGTGCAGAAGTTGCTTTTCGGCCTCCTCATGGCCTCGAGAAAGCTGCGCCATTACTTCCAAGCACATGAGATAACAGTGGTCACTCGCTTTCCGCTGAAGAGGATATCGCACAATCCAGAAGCAACAGGCAGGATCGTCGAGTGGGCACTTGAGCTGTCAAGCTTTGGTCTCAAGTTCGAGAGTACCTCAACTATCCAGAGCCGAGCTTTGGCAGAATTCATAGCTGAATGGACCCCAACGCCCGATGAGGAAGTTCCAGAAACAAGTGTACCCGCGCAAGAAGCGACAAGTGAATGGGTAATGTACTTTGATGGTGCCTTCTCGCTGCAAGGCGCTGGAGCCGGTGTGGTACTCATAGCACCCACCGGAGAACACCTCAAATATGTTATTCAGATGCACTTTCCCAGGGAACAAGCGACAAACAATACTGCTGAGTATGAAGGTCTGCTTGCCGGCCTCAGAATTGTAGCTGAACTTGGGATTAGGAAGCTGATTGTGCGGGGAGATTCTCAGTTGGTGGTCCGACAAGTCAACAAGAGTTACCAGAGCCCTTTGATGGAAGCTTATGTAGATGAAGTGAGGAAGCTTGAAGAACACTTTGAAGGTCTGCAAATGGAGCACGTTCCGAGAGCTCAGAATGAAATTGCAGATGGCCTTTCAAAGTGTGCTGCAATGAAGTTACCTGTGGAACCAGGGACCTTCCTGCTCAAGCTGACTCAGCCATCCGTTACACCATCAATTGGGCAAAGTAAGAAAAGAAAGTTGGTCTCCGGCAACTACTTGCCGGCGGATCTCCCCGAGGCCGCCGCCAAGGTCCCCAAGATCAACGAACAGAACGCTGAGGAACAGTTTGCTCCTGCAGATCCAAGGGTCTGTACAGTTGAAGCAAACGTTCCCGACAAGTCTTGCCCCGACGAGCTTGTCGGGGGACCATCAGCTCCAGCCGAACCAGAGGTTCTTGCCGTAGAAGCTGAGGTTCCCGCAGCGGCCCTCATGCCTTTAGTCCTTGCCGTTGAGCCTCGCGCTCCGGCATGGGCACAGCAGTTTGTCCGCTTTCTGCAAACTGGAGAGCTTCCCGACGACCCGGCAGAGTTAGAGAAAATAACCAGGCAGTCAAGTATGTACCAGTTCGTGGATAATGAACTGTACAGAAGAAGACTAAATGGTGTCAGGTTGAAGTGCATTTCCAGAGAAGATGGACAAAGGCTGTTGGCAGAAATACATGGAGGCATATGTGGCCACCACATCGGTGCAAGGGCACTTGCCGGGAAGGCGTTCCGGCAAGGGTTCTTTTGGCAAGAAGCCCTCCAAGACGCAACTGCACAAGTAACCAAGTGTGAAGCATGCCAGTTCCATGCCAAGCAAATTCATCAGCCAGCTCAAGCTCTCCAGACAATCCCTTTGTCCTGGCCCTTCTCGGTCTGGGGGCTCGATATCCTCGGCCCCTTCCCCCGTGCTGTCGGGGGCTTTGAGTACTTGTACGTTGCAATCGACAAGTTCACAAAGTGGCCAGAAGTGGAACCAGTGAGAAAGGTGACAGCACAGTCAGCGGTCAGGTTCTTCAGGTCGATTGTTTGCCGTTTCGGGATCCCTAACAGGATCATCACCGACAACGGTACACAATTTACTAGTCGCACCTTCATGCAGTACGTCCAAGACCTTGGCGCCAAGGTCTATTTCGCTTCTGTTGCTCACCCGAGGAGCAACGGTCAAGCGGAGAGGGCAAATGCTGAAGTGCTGCGCGGACTCAAGACAAGGACCTTTGACAGGCTGCGCAAGTGCGGAAGAAACTGGATAGAGGAGCTACCGGCGGCTCTTTGGTCAATCAGAACGACACCAAGTCGAGCCACCGGACAGACACCCTTTGCTCTTGTCTATGGAGCAGAGGCAGTTCTCCCCACGGAACTCGTATACGGATCTCCTCGAGTGCTCGCTTATGATGAGCTCGAGCAAGAGCAACTGCGACAAGATGATGCATTGCTCCTCGAGGAGGAACGTCTCCAGGCTGCTGTACGAGCTGCTCGATACCAGCAAGCCTTGCGCCGCTATCATAGCCGCAAGGTTAAGGCCAGGAGTCTCGAGGAAGGCGACCTTGTTCTTCGGCGTGTTCAGTCCGCCAAGAATTCCAACAAGTTGACGCCGAAGTGGGAAGGCCCTTATCGGGTGAGACAAGTAACAAGGCCCGGCGCTATCCGCCTTGAGACCGAAGAAGGCTTACCGGTGAGCAACTCCTGGAACATAGAGCATCTTCAAAAGTTTCACCCATAAGGCGCGGTTGCCGTGATCCGCTCCGGCAACCAACTTTTGTACAAGTCTTGCCGCTGCTGCATGTAAACCTTTGTACAAAGCCGGGCGCAGATCCCGTGCATCAGTAAAGCTTTGTGTTTTTGCACTATTTGCCATTCTCGTGCTTTTCTTTGTTATTTGCATGCATTATTTGGCATTTTGTGCAACACACATATCCGGTAAGCATTACCATGCCAAGAAACCCTATACGTGTTTCCTCTTCTCTTTTTCTTTCTCTTAAGCAGAAGAAACATTCCTCGCGCACAAGTTTGCCGGGGGGGAAGGAGGTGGAGGATGAACCAAGTGCTATTCAAGAAAGAGAAGCTTGCCGGAGAACGAACAGACTATGAAAGCTAAGTTGCCAGAGTTTGAGCCAGTCCAATTTTTTTAAAATTTTAGTTGTCTTCCTTGAACAACCACACTTTGTATGGAAAACCTGTGCGCGGAGGAACCTACCCTTGGCTAGCCGCACCCTTATCTTGCTTTCGAGTACGCTCAACGACTTAAGTGAGCTGCGACAAGTGTTGCGCCCTTGCTTCGTTTTCGAGTTCGCTCAGCAAGCTAAGCGCGTTGCGACTAGCTGCGGCAAGGTTGCTTGCCGGTAAGACCTTGGCCAGCAGGCTGCTCGGAGTCCAGCACTCAGCGCTCGCGGCAAGGGCCCCTTGCCGGCAAGTTCCCTAGAAGCGTAGGGTTGAAAGCATACAAAGTAAAGGACCAAAGCAAGGGAGACAACATTGCACTGATTGCTCGAAATAAGATAAATATATTACAGAGATAACTTGTCGCAATGACTAATGGGTTCATGTTCATGGCACACTTTGTAGTAACAAAGGAAATAAAAAGGAAGAGGCCTAATCTACGCGGTCGCCTTCACACCTGGAGATCTTGTTCACCTTGGCGATAATGTGGGCGACCTGCGCCTTCAGCGCCTCCATATCTGCGTCGGCCGGCAAGCTGCGGAGGACGTTGACGAGATTTATACCAGGATTGCGGTAGACGATCTTCGTCAGGACGCGCTCCAGAGTACCCGCGCAGAGCTGGCGTGACTCCTCGGCCAGCTGCGCGGGGAGCTTCTTCTGTAGATTTGCGAGTGCCGGCGCGACCCCTCTGAAGAAGAGACTGAGCTTGGCGCTGTGGGGGAGGTTTGGATCCGGAGAGTATATGAGATGCTCAACCTTCAGCGCCATCAGCTCCTTGTCGATGCTAGCTGCAGAAGCCACCAGATCTTCAGTCCATACTTCGACGGTCCGGCGGAAGTTCTCAGCTGAAGTCGCGGCGCTCTCCACCAGGCCTCGCTCCTTGCGGAGCTCGTCCTTCAGCTTGGTTTCGCGGTCCCGGACGGCGTCGAGTGAATCTTTCAGCGTAGAGACTTTCAGCTCCAGATCTGCAATCGAGTCCTTGGCGGCCTTCAGCTCGTCGCCCTGCTTGGAGAGGCGTACCTGGAGTTCCGAGTTGGTATGGGCATCCTTCTCGCGCTCTATGTTGAGCGCGGTGACCCTCTCCGTGCTCACCTTCAGGTACTCCTCCAGCTGCACCACCTTAGCTTCAAGGTCCTTCTTGGCGGTCTCCGCGGTGGCTGCGGCGGCCTTTGCTTCCTTCAGCTCTCCGCCAAGGGCCTGCTCCCGGGCGGCAAGGTCGTCCTCGTGAGAGTCAAGGTCGACCTTCCGCTGGTTGAGCGCTCCTTCTCGCTGGGACAGCGCTTCTCCGGCGAGTCGCTGCTGCTCCTCGGCCTCAGCCTTCTCCAGGAGCCACTCTTGGTACTCTCCAGCAAGCCGTTCGCGCTCCTCCGCCAGGTCACGGAGGGCCGCCTGGTTGGCGGCGCGGAGCTCCGCGGCGCGTTTCTCCATATCTGCTGCGGCCTTGGCGGTGAGGGCCTCCCGAGTTTCCAATTTTGCCTGCCTGGCCCGGTAAAGGGCCAGGAGCTGGCGAAGCAATTTCTCCTCCTCGGGCTCGTCGCTTCCGCCGGGCGCTTCGACAATCTTCAGCCCCGCAGAGGCGAGGACCTCTCAATCAAAGGCCTCTCCCTCCACGGGGGCTCGCGACGAAGATCCCCACGGCACCTGAATGAAGACGCTGTTGGGAGCCTCAAGGTAGAAGCCCGACTGCTCCTTTCCGGCGGAGGGGTCGGCGGCCGGTGCAGCGCTCGACGCTCCTGCCACCTCCGGGCCGGCAGTGCGGTCGCCGTCCCCCTCCCCGGCCGCAGCGTCTGCGGTTGGAGCAGTCTCCTCCGCGGCGGGCTCGTCGGCTCCCGCCATGCTATCAGTAGCAGTGGCGCTGCCGTCGCCGCCGCCCGTCTCCTCCTCGACGGCGGCCTCCGTCTCCATCCGCTCCGGGGGAGGAGGATCTTATAGAAGAAGAAGAAGACAAAATTTCAAGCAAAAATCCAAAAAGACAAGTCCAAGAAGACGAAGTTACGAGACTTACCTTCACGGACTTCTTCGACGACCGGCTCCCTCGCCGGAGAGTCCTGCCTTGCCGGTGGAGTGGTGGCTCCTGCTGGCGGAGGGCCGCCCGTGCCCTCCCTTGGCGGAGTGGCCACCCTTGTCGGGCTACCCGTCCTTGGCGGGGAGCCCGTCCTTGGCGGAACGTCCTCCCTCGCCGGGGAGTTCGCCCTTGGCGGGGAGGGTGGAACCTGCTGCTCCTCGGGAGTGACCTCCGGTTGCTCCGGCGGCTGCGGCTCCGTTCCTGCACAAGATCGCAAAATATTAGTACAAACAAAATCCTCAAGAGCGCCCGACGAGCGGAAAAATCAAAGACCAGACTTACGCTGGGGGCTGCGCTGGGGGCTGCTCCTCGGGGCAGCGGTTGGATCCGGCAAGTCCGTTGCCGGCGCGTCCCCTGTCACCGCGACGGGCGAGTCGTCTTCGACCACCACCACGGGGACCTTGGCCCTCTTCGCCATCTGCTGGGCCAGGGTCCTGCAAGCAAATCAGAAACAAGATCAGAATCATCAACGTAGGAATCAAGACAGAATTAAAGAAGATACAAAACTTCAAGCACTTACTCCTCTTCCTCGTCGTCGTCGCTGAGAGCGGAGAAATCAAACTCCACCTGAGGCGCGTCCGCGCGAGGAGCAGGAGGAGAAGGCTCCCTCGGGCGCTTGGCGGTCCCCGGGGCTGGGGGCTCCGAAGACCCGGCCCCTGTGGACGCCGAGGCCCGGGGAGCAGGCGGAGCAGCTGCTCCGCTCTGAGAAGACCCTCCTCCACTTGGCGCTGACGTACGGGGCGCCTCCGCCGTAGCCTGTGCGCGGGTCGCCTCCGCCGCGGTTGGTGCGCCGGGCGCTCCCGTCGCGGCTTGGCTCCCCCGGGTAGCTCGCGCCGCCCGACGAGCAGGTTGTTGTCAGGGCGCCTGCGCCCTCGTCGTCGTCGTCGCTTTGTGGAGGCGCTTCAACGGAGATCGCCTGGGACTTGCCCGAGGCGGGGAGGTCTCCGATGACGAGGAGGCGTCGTCGTTGAGCCCCAGAGACCCACCGGAATCCTCGCCGGCCCCGGCGCCCTCCTCCTCCTCCTCCTCGGCCGGCTCGCTGGGCCCAGCGCCCTGCCCTGCGGTCGTGCTCCCTCCGACGCCTCCGCTCCCTCCGGCGCCTCTGCTTCCTCCGGCAACATCGCCCCTCGCGGCGGCCTCGCTCACGATCCCGGGGATCCCAGCATACCTCAGAGAGGGGACCCCGGCGAGCTCGTCGGGCGGAAGCTTAAGCAGCCTGCGGATCTCCGCCTCCTCTGCTTGGCACGACGCTTCCGCAGCCTCTGCCTCTTCAACTGTAAACCCGAACTCTCCTGCCGCTGCGGCTGCGGCGGCCTCTTCTACCCGGGAAGCAATATAAGCAATCTCCCGCTCAGTGGTGGCCCGGGTGAGACCCTTGATCTCCTCCTTGTTCTTCGGCACCTCCACCAAGTTGTCGAAGAAGCTCATGATGGCATCCGGCGTGGGCACTATCCATGTGGGGTCGACGCCGTGCGAGTCACATGCGGGCATCATTGCGCGCAAAGAGTCCCGGGCCGTGCTGTTGCATAGAGGCACCACTCCCCGGGGAGCTCTAAACCACTCCGGGTGGGCCGGGTCGTGCTTAAAAAGCTCCCGGACCATCCCCTTCAGCTCCAGCGACGTGAAGTTGAAGTTCAGTCCTGGGCGCAGTCTCATAATGTCCGCCGCATTGCCGTACTCCCATGCTGGCCTTTTCCTCTCCTGTAAAGGGGCAATGCGGCGGCGGAGGAAGTCTGCCCCTACTTCTCCGATGGTCAACCTGGCTACCCGGAGGCGAAGAATTCTGACGAGGGCGACGTTGAGCTTGATGTCGTCCACGTCCAGGTCACTCCAGTCCCTGCCGCGCACTATAGCAGTTGTGCGCGGCGCGGTGAAAGGCTGCGGCTCGTCCTCCACTACCCAGCACCAATCCGCGCGCCACTCCTCCCACTTGCCACGGAGCTCCCCTTGCAGATAGGATTCCTTCTTGTTCAAGCGGAAGACCCAAGAGATACCCCCGGAGAGGGGAGCGCCGGCCTCTACTCTAGGCGTAAAGAAATGCCTAAAGAGCGCTACGTTTGGATAGATCCCTATGTAGTTTTCGCACAGATGTGCGAAAACCGCCATCGTGAGGATGGCGTTGGGGGTGAAGTCTAAAAGGTGGAGGTTGTAGGTGTTCATGATATCGCAGAAAAATTCAGAGAATGGAGGACATAGGCCGCAGTGGAAGAAGACAGCGAAGAAGAAATACCCGCCGGGGTACAGATCCTTGGCGGCGGCGGGGTAAACTCTGGTCCGAGGATGCGCCTTGGTCTTCTTGGCCCAGAACAGGTAGTACTTGTTCCAGAGCTCCCACGCGCCGAGCCTTGGCGCGAAGACGACATTCCTCTTCCGCAGGAGAGCAAGCATCGCCGCCTGCTCGGACTTCTCTTTCTTGGCCTTCTCCGCCTTCGCCTTCTCGGTCTTCGGGGCCATGGCGGAGGCGGCGAGGGAAGGGGGACGAGGAGTCCGGCGGCGCCGCAGATGCGAGAGACGGCGGAGGAGGTGTGGAGGCGGAGCGCAGAGGGGAATTTCTGGAGATGGAAGAAGCAATGAAGACAAAGTAAGGTAACGGCCCCTGCTTCCTCTGCTTTTAAGGGGGAAGTGGGGGACGCTCCGCATTTCCCATTAAAGAACGTGGCCACGATCTCTCCCACGACGCCGCAATCGACGCGTGCCGTTAGGGAGAGACGCGGCGGATGCGGAATGGGATTCGGCGTGCCGTGGGCCGCGCGTGCCCGTGCACTGTTTTGGGCCTGGCCAAACAGCGCTTGGCACCGTGTGTGGCCCAGGCCCGGGGGCTCCTGTCGGTGTACTAAGGTAGGGGTACCTCAGTACCCCAACTTGTGCACGGGCAGTAGCAGCTCCCCGCGGTAGGGCTTACCACGTGCTCGTCGGAGACCTTTCTGATCCATATGAAGCCATTCAAAAACAAAGTATACAAGACAGAAGATCAAGACCCCGGCAAGTGGAGCTTGCCGGGAAGGCCATCCCAGGCCCAAGACTATCACATTAGCACAAGACCCTGGCAAGAGGAGCTTGCCAGGAAGACTAGAAGATTACATTTCAGAAGACATGCCTCGGCGCAGCATGCGCCCCGGCAGGGCCCGGGGAGCGACAAGCTTCAGAGCCCGGCAAGCTTCCGGGCCCGGCAAGGTCAAGGCCCCGGCAAGATGCTTGCCGGGGGAACTCACACTATGTGCCCGCGCTCCAGCTCATCGACCCACGCGTCGCCCTGGGGCCCTTCCAGGGACGCGTGGCGGATGGCTGTGCAGCCTGGGGGACACGGTGGCACTCCACGGTGACGAGGCTATCGCCGTGGCGAACAGAGACGCAAGGGCGGGCGCTTTTGGGGTCGACGGCGACGGGCATTTAATGCTCTTGTCCCCCACTGTCAAAGTAGGTGATGACCACTGTTCATCCACTATTCCCGCACTGTTACAACTACCACCAAAGTTACGTTTTTACCCCTTCTTCTACGTTGACACCTGTCGGTGACCCCTTTAGCTATAAAAGGAGGCCCATGCACAACGTAGAGGGGGTTCGGAACCTAGATCGCTCATCCGCTCGGTGTAGCTAGTTCTTCAAGCTCCCGAGCTCCCCAACTCAATACAAACCAAGCAGGAGTAGGGTTTTACGCGTCCATCGCAACCCGAACCTGGGTAAACTGCCTGCGTGAGCTCTACGATCTTCTCTTTGTGCTCCCTCCGCTCCCTTACCACACGAACAAGGGGCTCCGGTCCCATAGGTGCTCGTGGTGGACAGTTTCCCCCGACATTAGGATTTTGCCACTCTTTGTTCTGTAGTCCATCAAAGCCATACTCAAAACTTGAAAACTTCACAACACGAAACTTAGCCAAAAATCTCGTGAGCTCCATTAGTATAAGAAAACAAACCACCACTCAAAGGTACTGCAATGAACCCATTCTTTGTTTATATTGGTGTTAAACCTACTTTATTCCAACTTCTCTGTGATTCATATCCTCCAATAATACTCATAGATTCACCAAAATAAGCAAACAACACACGAAAAACAGAATGTGTCAAAAACAGAACAGTTTGTTGTAATCTGTAACTTTCGCATACTTCTGTAACTCCAAAAAATTGAAATAAATTGGTAAACGTTAGGAATTTGTCTATTAAACATCTGCAAAAAGAATCAACTAAATAGCACTCTCCAGTAAAATCTCGTGACTATTCTCGTGAGCGCTAACGTTTCTGCTTTTTAGAGCAAGATCATATAAACTTCACACAAGTCTTCCCAAAGGTTCTACTTGGCATAAACACTAATTAAAACACAAACCACATCTAAACAGAAGCTAGATGCAATATTTATTCCTAAACAGAAGCAAAAACAAAGAAAATAAAATTGGGTTCCCTGCCAACAAGCGCTATCGTTTAACGCCCCTAGGCATGATACAAGGATAGATCTAGGTATTGCCATCTTTGGAAGGCAATCCATAAGTGGCTCTCATAATAGATTCATAAGGTAATTTAATTTTATTTCTAGGAAATTGTTCCATGCCTTTTCTTAATGGAAATTGGAATCTAATATTTCCTTCCTTCATATCAATGATTGCACCAATCGTTCTAAGGAAAGGTCTACCAAGAATAATAAGACATGAAGGATTGCAATCTATATCAAGAACAATGAAATCTTCGGGCACATAATTCCTATTGGCAACAATAAGAACATCATTAATCCTTCCCATAGGTTTCTTAATTGTAGAATCCGCAAGATGCAAATTTAAAGAACAATCATCAAGCTCATGGAAACCTAACAAATCACACAAAGTTTTTGGGGTAGTGGAAACACTTGCACCCAAATCACACAAGGCAAAGCATTCATGATCCTTAATTTTAATTTTAATAGTAGGTTCCCACTCATTATAAAGCTTTCTAGGGATAGAAACTTCTAATTCAAGTTTTTCTTCATAAGATTGCATCAAAGCATCAACTATGTGTTGGGTAAAAGCTTTATTTTGACTATAAGCATGCGAAGAATTTAGTACGGATTGCAACAAGGAAATACAATCAATCAAAGAGCAATTATCATAATTGAATCCCTTGAAATCCAAAGTAGTGGGTTCATCACTATGCAAAGTTTTAATCTCTTCAATCCCACTTTTAACAGTTTTAGCATCAAGATCTAACAACTCCGAATCATTAGGACACCTTTTAATTAAAGTAGACTCATTTCCAGTCCCATCTTTATCAAGATTCATACTAGAAAACAAGGATCTAATAGGAGACACATCAATAACTTTCAGATCTTCATATTTATTTTCATGATAACTAGAAGAACACGCTTTTATAAAGCTCTCTTTCTTAGCACGCATCCTAGCCTTTCTTTCTTTGCATTCATCAATGGAAATTCTCATGGCTTTGAGAGACTCATTGATATCATGCTTAGGTGGAATAGATATAAGTTTCAAAGAATCAATATCAAAAGTAATTATATCCACACTTCTAGCCAATTCATCAATCTTAAGCAATTTTTCTTCAAGCAACGCATTGAAATTATTTTGCGAATTCATAAACTCCTTAACACTAGTTTCAAATTTAGAAGGAATCTTTCCATAATAGTTATTGTAGGAATTACCATAATTATTAGAGGAATTACTAGGAAAAGGCCTAGGATTAAAGTTTCCTCTATAAGCATTGTTACCAAAATTATTCCTACCAACAAAATTCATATCCAAAGATTCATTGTTATTTTCAATCAACGTGGACAAGGGCATATCATTAGGATCAGAAGAAGCCCTCTTAGAAGCAAATAATTTCATAAGTTTATCAATCTTTCCACTCTAAACACTAATCTCTTCAATAGCATGCACTTTTTTACTACTAGATCTTTCGGTGTGCCATTGAGAATAATTAACCATAATATTATCTAGGAGTTTGGTAGCTTCTCCTAAGGTAGTTTCTATGAAAGTGCCTCTTGCGGCCAAATCTAAAAGATACTAGAAGCAAAATTCAAGCCAGCATAAAAGTTTTGTATAATCATCCATAAGTTCAAACCATGTGTAGGGCAATTACATATCATTAATTTCATTCTCTTCCAAGCTTGAGCAACATGCTCATGATCTAGTTGCTTAAAATTCATAATGTTGTTTCTAAGAGAGATGATCTTAGCAGGAGGAAAATATTTAGAGATAAAAGCATTTTTGCACTTATTCCACAGATCAATACTATTTCTAGGCAAAGAGGAAAACCAAGTTTTAGCACGATCTCTAAGCGAAAACGAAAATAACTTCAATTTAACAATATCATTATCCGTATCACTCTTCTTTTGCATATCACACAAATCAACAGAGTTGTTTAGATGGGTAGCGGCATCTTCACTAGGAAGGCCGAGAAATTGATCTTTCATAACAAGATTCAACAGAGCAACATTGATATCACAAGATTCACCATCGGTAATAGGAGCAATCGGAGTGCTAAAAAAATCATTATTGTTTCTATTGGAGAAGTCACACAATTTGGTATTGTTCTGAGCCATAGTGACAAGCAAGCAATCCAACACACAAGCAAACAAGAAGCAAGCGAATGATAAACACACGGCAAAAATAAGGGCAGATAAAGTGGCAAGGGAGAAGTGGGGGAGAGGAAAACGAGAGGCAAATAAATTTAATGCGAAGGATAAGGGTTTGTGATAGCTAATTGCTATATGACTTTTGCATAAGCCTCCCCAGCAAGGGCGCCAGAAATTCTTCTTGCTATTTCTCGAGCTTGCGTTGTATTCCCTCAAAGAGGAAAGGGTGATGCAACATAGTAACATAAGTATTTCCCACAGTTTTTTAGAACTAAGGTATCAATCCAGTAGGAGACCACGCGCGAGTCCCTCGCACCTGCACGAAAAAATAAGGACTTCGCAGCCAATGCAATAAGGGGTTGCCAATCCCTTTACGGTCACTTATGAAACTGAGATCTGATAGATATGATAGTTTGATATTTTTGGTATTTTTGGATATAAGAACAGAAAGTAAAAACAGCAAATTAAAGAAGATTGTATATTGATATGTTGAGAATAGACCCGGGAGCCATAGGTTTCACTAGTGGCTTCTCTCGTGATAGCAGAATTCTACGGTGGGTGAACGAATTACTGTCGAGCAATTGATAGAAAAGCGAATAATTATGAGAATATATAGGCATTATCATTATATATAGGCATCATGTCAGTGACAAGTAGACCGAAACGATTCTGCATCTACTACTATTACTCCACACATCGACCACTATCCAGCATGCATCTAGAGTATTAAGTTCATAAGAACATAGTAACGCCTTAAGCAAGATAACATGATGTAGAGGGATAAACTCAAGCAATATGATATAAACCCCATCTTTTTATCCTCGATGGCAACAAAACTATACGTGCCTTGCTGCCCCTGCTGTCACTGGGAAAGGACACCGCAAGATTGAACCCAAAGCCAAGCACTTCTCCAATTGCAAGAACTATAGATCTAGTAGGCCAAACCAAACTGATAATTCGAAGAGACTTGCAATGATATTATAATCATACATAAAAGAATTCATAAAAGAACCAAATATTTCTCATAGATAATCTTGATCATAAACCCTCAATTCATCGGATCTCGACAAACACACTGCAAAAAGATTACATTGAATAGATCTCCTCGAAGACCGAGGAGAACTTGGTATTGAGATCCAAAGAGAGAGAAGAAGCCATCTAGGTACTAACTATGGACCCGAAGGTCTGTGGTAAACTACTCACAACTCATGGTGAGGCGATGGTGTTGATGTAGAAGCACTTCGTGGAAGATCCCCCCTCCGGCGGAGCTCTGGAACAGGCCCCATGATAGGATCTCACGGGAATAGAAGGTTGCGGCAGTGGAATTAGGGTTTTCTCTATTGCTTCAATGTTTTCAGGGTACATTGGTATATATAGGAGGAAGGAGGGCATCGGGGAAGCAACATGGGGCCCACGAGGCACGGGGGCGCTCCTAGGGGGAGGGGGCGCGCCCCCCACCCTCGTGGATGCCACGTGTGCCTTCTGCCGTGGTTCTCAAGTCTCCCGTGAAGATATCGCTCCAAAAATATCTCTCCCGAAGGTTACATTCCGTTTGGACTCCGTTTGATATTCCTTTTCGGCAAAACCCTGAAATAGGCAAAAAAATAACTATCTGGAATGGGCCTTTGGGTTAATAGGTTAGTCCCAAAAATAATATAAAAGTGTATAATAAAGCCCATTAAACATCCAAAACATCATATATAATAGCATGGAACAATAAAAAATTATATATACGTTGGAGACGTATCAGGCATCAACACGAACATGTGGTACGAAACCTCTATTATGTATTTGTTCCATCTGTTACCTTGTTGGTTTATTCTTCAATCTTTCACGTGGCTTCTCAACAAGTTGATGTGTCATTTAAGCTTATGGAATTCATTCGTTCAATTCTCTGTTCGAATGATATTGTGAATATTATGTTGCAACATATCAATCCCTTGCTTTGTTTTGAGTTGTGGTATTCGAGTTGCTTCAATGTCAAGTGTTGATTCCATACCTTTCCTAATCGGTGTTCTCATATTTCTATGGGAGTGCTAGTTCTTGATTATCAAGATTATCATGTTAAAATCGTTTCAACCGGTGTGGTTCTCTTCAAGTTATTTCGATCCTTTCGATATTGGCAATATCAATTCTCAGTTTTCTCAACGGTGTCTGTTTCATTCATCCCAAGTTGTCCTTATTTTTCCCCACCCTCCCACCCTTTTCTTATGGAGCCAGAGTCCTTAATCAAGTGTCCTTATATTCTTGTGATGCCTCTTCATCAATTTTATTTAATGCTTTATATGGTGATTCTCAGGAAGATGCTAAGGAAGCTTCAAGTTATCATTTTGCGTTCTCAATTTCTTCTCCGGTGGACTAAATTCAAGCTTCGGTCATGATTATATCTCTTCCTTTTTGTTTCACATGTTTTCCCATGTTGAAATTTCTTATCCGAAGTCTCTCCTATTTATTCAACTCTCTCTAATTCTTATCCGGAGTGTACAAGATATCTCGGAAGATTCATGTTTCCATCTTAATCCGTTCAAGCTATTTTGAGGTAGTTATCTTATTCAAGCCATTTAATTCAGCTGGTGCACTATCTCTCAAGCAATCTTTTCCGACGATGTTTCTTTTGAGTGGGCCCTAACCCATAGGTCTTTTTCCAGGATCTTACCTGACTCTTCTAATTTTTCCGGAGTTATTCTCAAATTCTTTCAAGTTTGACGTAAGAATGGGTCTCTCATCGGTCAAATGTATCCTCCAAGATCGCTTTCAAATTCTTTTCATCATTGGTTCAACCTTTTAATTCTTCATTTCAGAGTGCCTCAACAATTCTTCATGGTACTTCTCGTCGTTCTTCTCAACATTTGAAGACCGGAGAAGTGTATCTCTTAAATCTTGGCCCATTCTCCTGAAGATTTGTGGTTCTGGCGTCATGCCATCCTCATTATTGTTCCGATTGTGAGGAATTCTTTTTATACCCATCCGAAGCATTTCATGAATTCTTTCCATTGTGATCCTCCGAAGGCCATCATTTCAAAAGGTTTCTTCGTTCTCAGTTTTTAACTTCGTCCTCTAACTATTCTTAATTGATGCCTCTTCGTTTGTCTCCATATTCTTAGAGTGGTTCATTCAACATTACTCTTTCGTTCTTATCGTATCAATTCATTTGTTCTTTCCAATCCTACCAGTGGTTCATGAAGACTTTCTCAAGTTTGTGCAAGATCTCTCTTTAATTCTTTGCAACGAGGATAAGAAGTATGCCAAATCCATTGGTTGTCATCAATTTAAATTGGTGAATGATACTCATAACATAATTCTTATTCTTGTTCCTTCCAAGTGCTTAATTCCTTCGTCTGGATTTCGTTCACGATATCAAATTATTGGTTGTTCACCTTTTCTTCCCGGTGTTCTAAGCTCTCTCAATTATTTTGTCACGAAGCTCCATCTAATCATTGCTAGGCTTCAATCTTAATATTTTCATCCTTCACTTCTCATCCTTTTGTTACCGAAGTTCTTCATGGTGGTTCATCATGATTTAATTCTTTCTTCAATTGTTCTCCAATATTCTTGTTGAAGGAGCTCAAGTATTCTTCTTCATGCATTTTGAAGTGAAATTCTTTCTACCTTATTGTTTGAGATGGTGGTATGTAATTTTTGACAATTTCCCTTCATGTTTCATGATTCACAAGTTGTCAGGAATGAGATATTTAAACCCATCATTTTCTTTGTTCAGGAGATCTTTCCAACCCTTCAATTTATTCGTTGGAGTAATCTTGGGTTGTATTTCACCTAAAAGCTTTCCCTAAGGATTGTTGCTATTGTGGTGCTTATAAATGACCCAAGTTCTTCATTTATCCTCCCGGTGAAATAAGTTTTTCGTCTCCTTGTTGATCTCAGTCCAATCAATTGTTTTCCATTAGTGATTGGCTGTCACCTTATAATTTTGAGATGTTTTGCATAAGGCTAGAACGAGCTTATTCTTTTCGTTGTTGATTTTCCAACAACTCCGTTCAACCCTTCTTTGTAAGGATGCTTTCCAAATTCATTTGTGGGAGAAGTTGTCATTTTCTTCTCCGTTCTTTTCTTTCCAACGATCTAGCATCTATTCTTTCATTCCGGAGGCATTGTGATATTGTTCTCTTCGTCATGTAATCTTGTTTTGTCAAGATCATGTTCTTTTCTGTGGGGACCCCGACTTATAATTCGCGATCACCGAATGCACGTGTACAGCGATCCCAGAGATCAATGCTCACTGAACACACAGAAGCTGAATAACAAGAGACTTACATCCATACATACCGTGTTACACAAATAGGACCATTAAGGTCAAGTCTTGAGTATATCATCGCAGCGGAAATCTTCAATATCAACTTGGACCCATGCCATCTGCCTTAACCCTACAGGCATTCTGACTGGGAAGCGTCCTAGATCGCATGCTCGTCACCAAGAAATCTTCATCATAACCTGTTCTCTCATGCCTGGCCAATAAAATAACCAGTGGCAAGCCAATGAGTACTTTGAATGTACTCGCAAGCAACCCAAGCGTGATGACAGAGTAATTATGCAAACCTCTACTGCTAAATTGGCAGTTTTGCAGAAAGCTAGATTTTCATATGCAAGTATGATCAACATATAACATGGGCATGCATGTGTCTGCAACAAGTATCAGGAGGTCACAGACATCTTTATCGAGAGAGAGTGTAATCAACTCATGCTCAAGCTCATTGTGACTTTCTCACAATCACATCAACAATATCTGTGAATCGTGTTATTTCCCAGAAACTTATGGACATAGTCTAAGCAGCACCACCCAACTGTCCTTGACCACGGACACGGCTATTCTAATAGTTTGACACTCTGTAGAGGTTGCACACTTTACCCACAAGATCCAGGGAACTTCCGTGTCATCCACGACCCGCGGTACCTCAAGTACCAGGGGTAAGCACCCGATCACTATCTTTCTCTAGACGACACTAACATAGAGTCCACTCGATTGGTAACAGTCCCGTGCCAAACATTTCACATCTTAAAGATTGTGGAGCCTTGCTCCCATATACATCACATACCACTGACACGGGGTACCAACGGTGTGTTCGGTGCCCTGTGAAAACAGTCATGGCCGCCTATCCAAGCACGACCCCGTCCCGAGAGTGACCTCATGTCACCCCCGTCACTAGTAATGCGGGCACCATGCTAGTATCGACCTAGGTAATCAATAATGCCCTTTCCCATATAAGGGTAGAGTGGTTGCGCATGTTTGGTTGGGACGGTAGTCACACATAAATCTAATCCTTCTCTGTAAACAACACTTTCACCAAGCCTCGGTACACTACTTCTTCACCAAGTAGGGCCCTAGTTTCTCATCAACTCCCAGGGGCATTAGTGGCACCCACTGGGTCATTTGCAAGTATGTCAGACCACACTTGTTTCGCTCAATGCATAACCATGACCCATTTTGCGTAGCCAACTACTATAGCATACATCTATCTACTCCCACCCACATAACCCTCATAGGAAGGTAGGGTCATGTTTGATGCAGGTTTCAACAGTAAGTAACAAAGGTAGCAACCAAAGTGGTTTCCACCTTAACATGATTTCAATGCATCGATAATAAGGTGCTATGAGACATGCATAAAAAGGTTTCTCGAACATGGTCAAAGGGCTGCTTGCCTTATTCTTCCGAGTCTTCAAACCTTCTGGTCCATCTCCGAGTATTCCGTTTATTTTGTCAACTAACGATGGAAACAATCATAATAAGCACCACAATCAAAGCAAAAATAAAAGTGCTCTAAAAATAGGAGTTGGACTTTTCTAGGATACCTCTGGTCATATGAAAAATAACCAAGGTGGTTTCATATGTATTGGATCAATGAATAGTTTGGATCATTTCAATATGATGGAACCAAGGGGTTTATGGATTTGAAAGGAGTGTACAGAAATATATTCTTGAATGATGAGCCAAGGCACCCATCAACAAGTCATGATTTTAGAAGCATCTAGGAGTTGGTTTCACTGGATTTGGAATTCAAATGAATTTCCTAGGATTTTGCAAAGTTGATAAATATGAAGAAATGGCTCAATATTTGGTGGGGTACAGAAAGTATTAATAAAAATGTTCCAAAACTAAGTTTGGATATGACAAGCATCTAGGAATTTGAACCACTGCATTTGGATCAAATTTGAGCCCTCTGTGATTTTCTAAAGTTCATCACAGAAAATGAAATATTGGCATTTGATAAATATTTGTGTAGGAAAAGTCTCTGGAATACTGTGCATGTTGCACCAACAGGTAGAGCATGACTTTAGAGACTACCAGAAATTTGAATCATGCAATTTGGAGTTCATTTGAATTATTTATGGGTTTTTGAAGTTGACTGGAAAAAGAAAATAAAAGGGAAAAGGGGGTTATACCCTTTTACTGCGCGCCGGGCGAGGGATAGATGATGGGCCGGCCCAGCTGCACGGCCGCGAGCGCACAGGTGCTACGTCGATAGCGCCTTCCGGGAAGTACGTCTCCGTTTGCCAAAAACGGTTTTCATGGAAGACGTTTCCACTTAAGCAGTGGGGCTCGGCCACTGGGTCACTTACACCCAGGGCCCACCGGGCTCTCTCTCTCTCTCATCTCTCCTTCTTCTTCTTCCCGACGGGAGACAGAGGAGGGCGCTGGCCTTGCTCGCCGCCGGCGCTGCTCAGCCTGCCGGCGCCGACCTGCGGTGGGGACAGGGCCGCGGGGCCTAGCAGCACCCGTATGAGAGGTTGCAGGGAGGCGTGGCGTGCTCCTTGCGTCCGTGGAGACCGACGGGTCCGTCACTCGGTTGACTCCCGTGCCGGCGACTGCGGCCATCCCTGACGACGTCCGGCGTACCGGCAGATTCGGGAGGCCGAGCCGCGCCCATCTATGGCCCCCCACACAGGATGGGGAGGTCCAGGGTGACGGTGACCCTAACGCCGGCGGACAAGGCTTCAGGAGAAGATGGTTGCGGCGCCACACGGTACCAGAGCAGGAGAAAAAGAGTGGGAGAGCTCCGCCGGTCTGCTGCGGTTCTCCTGGTGGACAAAGAAGATGAGGAGAGGATCTGGTTCACTAGTGCCGGGCAGAGGCCGACGGCGACCATGGTGGCCATGGAGAGGGAAAGAGGGCACTAGGGGGAGAGGGGGCATGTCTAGGAGATGCACGGGAGATAGGAGGGTCCAGAAGAGGCAAGGGAGTGCTCGTGGGAGGCTTAAATAGATGCGGCTGCGGTGCACCGTGAGCTTTGTCCATGGACGCGCTCGGGCGAGCTCGCGGAGGGGGAAGGAGGGCAGGGGAGGATAGGGCCGACAGCGAGGCGTGTCGTGGACGTCGAGGCGACCTCGATGGACACGCTCGCTCTGCCCAAGGCCGTCTGGAAGCCTCGGGAGGGCCGAGCTACAGTGCCTCGACGCACTGTAGCGTGCTCCAGAGCATGCCTTTGGCCGGCATGGTCATGCCTTTGCTTCATGGCCGTGTCCCCCAGTGTCCAGCAGTGCTAGGGAGTAGTAAACTATGGGGAGGTGGTCTTGGATGCTCTGGGGAGCCACTAGAATGAGGAGGGAGGTGAAGGAGGAGGTGAAAACTGTTGTCCAGAAGAGTACATTGAAGTTTTACCCCCTCCAATAATTGAGCTGAGGCCATGGGGAAGTTACTGGGGGTAGAAGATGATCAGGAGAAGCTGTGGTAAGAATTTGAGGTAAAGGGAAATAGAAAAAGGGGTCCAAACAATGGTTTTGGTAATTTGACAGAAGGTGTTTGATCATGTTTTGGGCAAGCAAAATAGCTCCAATTGACATGATACTTAACAAGATGGAATGTCACACACAATTAGGCCCCTCCACCAAATTTGAGCTCATTTGGGCAAAGTTGCCAATGTAACTTTGGTGAACCCTAGAAATCAACAGAAATGGTTTCACCATGTTTGAGTTGATCTATTCATCTCCCCTTGATGCACCACTTGGTGTAGCATCATAATTTGGGGTTATGATCATGCCCACAAAGTTTGAAGCCCCAGGTAAAAAGTTGACAATGTAGAGTTGTTCAAATTTGAATTTGAACAGAAATGGTTTTGGGGCACTTAGACCAAGTTATGCTTCTCCAAAACTTGTGCCATTTGGCATAGATGCATAATTACATCATTTTAGCATGTTCACCAAGTTTGAGAGCATTTGGACAAGTTTGGCAATGTAAAGTTGCTCAAACTTCAAAATGGACATAAATAGTTTTGAGGGGATTAGATGATGTTTCCTTAATCTTCAAGGCATGAGGCTTTGCAAGATCA
Source organism: Secale cereale (assembly GCA_902687465.1). Classification (NCBI taxonomy): domain Eukaryota; kingdom Viridiplantae; phylum Streptophyta; class Magnoliopsida; order Poales; family Poaceae; genus Secale; species Secale cereale. The sequence continues at coordinate 319,139,406 of LR738712.1, read as the reverse complement.
TCAAATATGTAATATATGACATGATAGAATTTCCCTGGAATTTTTGGAGAATATTCCCTATGTAAATATTTCAAAAGCTTGAAATATCCAGAAAGGGTTTTGGAAGGATTTGTCCAATATTTTGAACATGACGATGTGTTGAAACTCTTATATATGGACAATATATGCCCTATGAGTCTCCCTGAATTTTGGCAAATATTTTTGAAATAATTAAATAATTTTTTCCTATTAAAGACCATTTCTGGCCTTAGGAAAAAGATTTTAAATAAAATATGAAAATAACTTTTAAAATTATAATTTTGTGGTTTCTGGGAGTCCTATACCTAATAGGATTCAAATATACTTTTTGAAAGATTTTTCACACCCTAAATAAGGTACTTGCAGTGCAAACCTCAATTCAGGGGTTTTTGGAAAACTAATTTTAGAAAATACTATTTGGCCAAAATATTTTTATAAGAAAATTCTATACTGGTCTATACACATGGCATGATCATTGGGAAAAGGTTTTGGATCAAGGGGATGAAGTATAAGAGTTGGAGGATTTATTTGATTTTTAGAGCACTAGCAAACAGCAGACAAAAGTCAAATCAAGCAAAGTCAAAAACACACAAAAGTTTTTTGTAAATCCACATTTTTAATACCATAATTAGCTTAAGCAAAGTGACATGAAAATCAGGGTGTGACATTTTCCTTGTTTATCTATTTATACGGAGTGTTGTTGTCTCCTTCAAATTCAGTCATCTTATCAAGTTTTGCCTCTCTTTTTAACCTCACTGTTATCTGAAGCCTTTCTTACCCCTTGTGCCATTCGTTCTATAGTTTCGGAGGCAGTGTGTTGTTGACTTCATCAAGTTTCATCCCAACTTGGCAAGTTCATGTTAAATTCCTTCCATTTTCAGTAGGAGTGCTGTCCGAATTATTTCATTCTCATTCCTTCTCTATATTGTTTTAACCGGAGTGGTCTCAATAACTATCTTGTCACTTAACCTCTTGGTTCTCGTCGTATTCCTTGTTCCTCTTGTCTAACAGAGTGTTTTCAGTTTCGTTCATCTCCATTGTATTCTTCTTTCAATTTGCTCAACCTCTCAAGTTCGTGGTTTCACTCGTTTGTCAAAGAAGCAACTTTGATTTACTTCATGCTTTTCCTCTTCTATTTGGTGTCATCTCCAGGATCCCAGGTCGAGATCCTCTGTTAGTGTGGGAGAGTTGTGACGCCCCAAGACCGACGCTCCAGAAGACTTCCATATGTTCCGGGTGTCACCGTGTGTTTCTTTTGCTTGCTTCATTTTATTTTTGCATTGCATCATGTCATCATGCCATCATGTCATTTAGTTTTAAAAACTCAACTAAATAAATTGTATGGATCTTCGGTCCATTTAAATCGAGGGAATTCACATGGTGATTTCTCTTTACAACATATAAGGTCTCTCAATATTTTAGAAAGCTATAATAAATATTCCATTAATTTGGAATTTACCTCAACACACTTGCAATCTCGATCATACGTCTTTTCTTCTTCGAGTTTCACCTCCAAACCTTGTCGACAATTCTTTTCTCTTCTATCGAGGTTCCTCCAAAGATCTGAACATTTTTGGACCCTGCTAAAAACCTAGTCCTAGTTCACACCATTTGAATTTAATTCAAATGAGTTTGAATTCATCTTTAAATCATGCACACTTCTTTTTTTCTTGGATCATGGTCATTTTTTATGAGTCCGGAAAAAAAATACCCCATGCCTAACCACCATCCCTAGCTCCTCCTTTCTTCTCCTTTTTCTCTTCTTTGTTATTTTTTCTGTTTTAGGAAGAGCTGAGGAGGAGAGCAACGGCAGCCAGCAGACCAGCAGCCCACTCGGGCCTCCTACCAGCCGGCCTGCTAGGCCCAGCGCTCCTTCCAACCCTAGCGAGCTAATGCCAAACCCACTCCTCTCCTCGACCCCCTCCTCCTCGTTCCCTTCCGCTGCCATCACCCACCTCGCAGGAGCCTCGCTCGATCCCCATCTCCCCCTCATCCTCCTTCTCCTTCCAGCACGCAGAGCATCGCCCGTGCTCGCTCCATCGATCTCCCTCTCCCTCTGCATTCTCCGGACCACCACCACCACCTCGCGCCAGCCACACCCCGACCCCCCTGACGAGCACTTCCTCCCCTGCGCCTCCCCGTCGTCCGTCTTGACAACCTCCTGACCCGCCATGACCGGCGACAGAGCAGCCCCGTCGCCGAGCGCCTCGCCTCCATGGCACCTTGGCCAGCCTCCACCTCTCCTCCTCTGCGCCCCAAGCCACGTTGTCCCGCTCCTCTGCGTCGGTATCCAGGCGCTCGAGGGCATGCGGTCCTCCCCTCGCGCTCACCTCATCGGCGTTCTTCATCTTCTAGGCCGCCGCCGTGTCGGACACTTCCTCCCTTGCGCCACCTCATCCCCGCCTCCAGGTCATCGCGCCTCCATCAGTCTCCTTTGCAGCGAGCGGGTGCACCTCTGCGCCTGGGCCCGGTCGCGCCAGCCCTCCCCATCGGCCAGATCCTTCGCCGCCCTGGCCGTCTCCAAGAGGCGGGTCTCCACTACTCGTCGCCACCGGAGCACCCCCACACTAGCAGACAACAACACATCCGCCTTTGTCCACCCAGATCGAGACTTTCCCCGGCCTAGCCTCCTCACGTGACTGTCGCCCACCATGGCCTCCCTTCCGGCCACTTTCCACTATGCCGTGAACGTCAAGTTGCAGCGCCAAGGACCGAAGACCCACTGCTGAACCAAAGCGTTGTGTTGCTTCGTTTTGGATCGCCAAGATCCACGAAAACCAAGTTCGACTATCGCATTGGATCACCAAGTTCAACGACGAACCTTGAGTACGACTACAGGTGGCGCGTCAAGTACCACTACATCCTCTACGAACGACGATGACCCCGAACATCTATGAACCATGTACGACTACCGTCGCCCGGAGAACCGTGGGTCACAAGCACCGTGTTCCACTACCGTCACCAAGACCGGACAGACAAGTACCCCGACAATGTGTGTACCACTACCGTCGACCCTCGAGGACCCCATGAACAACTACTTCCCTCGACGCCCTGTGAACAACTACCGTCGCGTGGATTCGGCAAGATAATGTGTTCCACTACCATCGCCAAGGTCGCGAGTACCTCTACCACCGTCGTGTTCCACTACTTCCACTACGACTCGAATCGACCCGAGAACGCTCGCTTCGAAGGTATACCCGCCGGAACGACGCCCGAGAATGAATGCTTGTTGTGTTGTATGAGATGTTCCCTTGTTGCACCGTGTCTGAGTTGACGTTGCACGTTTCTCTGCGTTTGCCATGCCGTCAACCCGTGGGAACTCGGTAATGGGATCACCCCACCTTCCTTCGCATGACATGCTCTCGCTCCTTCTTTTGCACCGGTCTCTCGACGAGTTACCGGAACCGATATGTTGTCGTGGCATCATTTTCGGATTCTTCACCGTGGCACCCCTTCCTTTCCACCACGGTGACGAAATACTCCATATCTTGCTCATGTAAACTTTTAATAAAACTGCATAAAACTTGCATTTGTCATCCGCATCATGATAACAACCTTTAAATGCTTAAAATTGTTATTTGCTTTAAATTTGCTAATTATTGCACATGGGGATCTTCCGGAATTGTTGTTGTTATTTCCGGCCTCATTTAAATTGCCTAGATAGTGTAGTTAGCTCATGCTTCACCTCTTGCCATGTGAAAGAACAATTAATATTGTTGGGTATATAAGTGAAAGCGAACTAAATAATTGAATGTGGTGTTTTGTCAATATGCAACTCGTTGCATATTCGGCTCCACTTAATTTGTTGTGATGTTTGAGAACTTTGCCATGCCATGCATAATTTAAGCGGATATGCATCATACTTGGTTGTGCATCATATGCCATGCTTATGTTTGTGTGTTTACCATGTTGTTTGCTTCTTTCCGGTAGCTTCTCTTGTTAGCTTTGGTTTCGTTCCGGAGTTGTGAGGATTCGTTCGACTTCATCTGTTTGTCTTCTTCATGGACTCGTTCTTCTTCCTTGCGGAATCCCAGGCAAGATGACCGTTCCCTGATATCACCTCTATCTTTGCCTTGCCAGTTGTCGCGCTCTATAGTTATGCCTTGATGCCTATTCTTGTCTTATCAGCCTCCTATGTTGCCATGAAACACTCTAACCGCCTTCCTAGCATACCGTTGATTGGCAAAGTATGCTTTTGCTCAGCCCCTAATATAGCGTTGTTAGTTGCAGGTGAAGTTGGAAGATTGCTCCATGTTTGGACTTATTTATTGGGATAACACAATATACATCGTATTTAATTAATGCACATATATATTGGTAATGGGTGGAAGGCTTGGCCTTCTGCTTGGTGTTTTGTTCCACTCATGCCACCTTAGGACCCGATAAACCGGTGTTATGTTCCTTGATTTTGCGTTCCTAATATGGTTGGGGTTTATGGGCCCCCCTCGATAATTCCCAAGGCTTAAATCATTTCTAGCAAGACCCAACTTTGGTACTACATTTTCCTAACAACTAAAACTTGCATAGGGAGTAATCAACCCGAGTTCTTAATCTACAACCTGGGCCAGTGCTCCTCATGAGTGTTGGTCCAACCCAGATTCGTGTGCGGTACCCCCCTTGGCAACTTGGATCTTTGGTCACTATGTGTTGTCCTCATCCGGTCGTGTCCTGAGATGAGATACACGCGGCTAATATCAAGGTGTCGGCACGCCGGGAGGTCTTGCTAGATTCGCTTTACCTTTGTCGAAATATCTTGAGCACGGGATTCCGAGAATACTCGGGTCTTCCCAATTTGGAGTTGAGACTCCGCAGATCATGAGCTTGTGATGGGCTAAGTTGGGACACCCATGCAGGGTTATGATCTTTCGAAAGCCGTGCCCGCGGTTATGTAGCAGATGGGAATTTGTTAATTTCCGGTTGTAGATAACTTGACACCATATCCTTAAGAATACACTACCTCTGTGAGTAACCGTGACGGTCTCTTTTCGAAGGGGTTTTCGGAAAGTGAACACGGTGGGGTTATGCATGAACATGAGTAGCTAGGATCACTTATTGATCATCTTTGGCGACCGTTGGCACTTTTCTCTTCTCGCTCTGATTTCGTAAGCTAGTTGCTTAGTGCTTGCTGCAGCCACTTTATTACCTCTCCACACCTATAAGGCTTTGTTAGTTTTGATACCCGGGAATGGGATTGATGAGTCCTTGTGGCTCATAGATTACAACACACACCAGATGCAGGGACAACTGAGTACGACGCAGGAGATGGACAAGAACTTCACTGGGAGTTCGATGAAGAGCGTGGTCGTATGTTTGTGACGTATCCCGATGATCAGTAGTGGTTCCTACTAGGGGCGATTAGGACTTGTGCTTGAGGTATCTTTGCTCGTTTGATTTCGTCCGTAGTTGAACCATGGGTTATTTGGATGAATATATGCTATTGTATTATTTGTGTGACGTGGCGAGTGTAAGCCAACTATTTTACTCTTTCATCCCTGTTCATTACACGAGTTGTGCCAAGATACCACGCTTGCGATAATTCCAAAATGCGCTTATGTCTCTAACTTGTGCCTCGACATTTAGGAGATATAGTCGCATCATGGGCGTTACAAGTTGCTATTAAGAGCCTTCTCCGACCTAGGAGCTCCCTGATTGATCAAACCGTTGTCGGTTGAGTCTAGGCACACACAAAAAAAATGTTTTGAGTCATATATATATCGGAGAGTAGGATTTTTTTTTACTCCTCATCCACTTCGTCGCTCTGGTGAGTATTACTGACGTTGTTCTAACATCACTATCCTCAATTTTCACCAAAAAGTTTTTTACGATCACACGGGTATTGTTTGGATTGTTGCGATATCCTTGTGACGAGAATTCTGTCTTGGTGACTCCCGTCTATTTAGGCTGAGTCCCGGGGAGTTGAGCTCTGAGGTATTGTCGTCCCATTGTGTATCATTGCAGTTCTAGAATATCAGAGGCGACCGACATCGAAAACTCATCTATGCGTGTCTGGTGGTGAGATAACCCCGACGTCACCCAGTACTGGTGGGATAGTTCGGGAGTATTGCCACAGGAAGTATAGCGGATGCGTTTCGAAGGTCCGAGGTAAATGGTTTCCGAAGGTGCCTAGTTATGTGTTGACGGATGGATACAATTGGATGTAGGTAGTGCTAGTTGGGTGAGATATTGTTCTTCCCCTGTATCCCCAACACCAGATTGCATAACGGAAAGCTTCGGGAATTAATAGGTGGGATTCAAGTAGCTCTTAGGTAATCTTCCAACGGGTGCATGATATGAGGTTGGGGTTCAACATCTAGTGGAGAGGTTATCATGGGTGTTGTTACACTAGGGGTTGCATCTTAAAGGATCCTTGGCTATGCTGATCTGGGGATTGCAAGGCCCTTTGTAGCACGTGCCATGGGGCATTGCTATTTATCGAGCTCGATTTGTATTCCCTCGATGAGGAAAGGGTGATGTAGCACAGTAACGTAAGTATTTCCCTCGGTTTTTTAGAACCAAGGTATCAATCCAGTAGAATACCACGCGCGAGTCCCTCGCGCTTGCACAAACAAATAAGAACTTCACAGCCAACACGATAAGGGGTTGTCAATCCCTTTACGGTCACTTACGAAAGTGAGATCTGATAGATTGCCACAAATATGATGTCACCTACATGATCATGCATGTCAATGTGACAATATGAAGCGTGTCATATGAACGGAACGGTGGAAAGTTGCATGGCAATATATCTCGGAATGGCTTTGGAAATTCCATGATAGGTAGGTATGGTGGCTGTTTTGAGGAAGGTATATGGTGGGTGTATGGTACCGGCGAGAGTTGCGCGGTACAAGAGAGGCTAGCAATGGTGGAAGGGTGAGAGTGCGTATAATCCATGGACTCAACATTAGTCATAAAGGACTCATATACTTATTGCAAAAAATTACGAGTGATCAAAACAAATTATTCAACGCATGCTCCTGGGGGAAGGGTTGGTAGGAGTTAACCATCGCGCGATCCGGACCTCCACCCAAAGGATGGCACTCAGTAAATCCTCATGCTCTAACTTCGTCACATAGCGATTCACCATGCGTGCATGCTGCGGGAATCACAAACTTTAACACAAGTATTTCTCAAATTCATAATTACTCCACTAGCATGTCTCTAATATCACCATCCACATATCTCAAAACAATCATCAAGTATCAAACTTCTCATCATATTCAATGCACTTTATATGAAAGTTTTTACTATATTCATATTGGATGCCTAACATATTAGGGCTAGTTTCATAATCAAAGCACATTACCATGATGTTCTTAAAGACTCTCAAAAGGATATAAGTGAAGCATGAGAGATCAACAATTTCTACAAAGTAAAACCACCACCGTGCTCTAAAAGATATAAGTGAAGCACGAGAGCAAAACTATCTAGCTAAAAAGATATAAGTGAATCACATAGAGTATTCTAATAAATTCTAAACCATATTTATCTCTCTCAAAAGGTGTGTCCAGCAAGGATGATTGTGGCAAACTAAAAAGCAAAGACTCAAATCATACATGACGCTCCAAGCAAAACACATATCATGTGGTGAATAAAAATATAGTCCCGAGTATAGTTACCGATAGATGAAGACGAAAGGGGGGATGCCTTCCCGGGGCATCCCCAAGCTTAGGCTTTTGGTTGTCCTTGAATTTTACCTTGGGGTGCCTTCGGCATCCCTAAGATTATGCTCTTGCCACTCTTTGTTGCATAGTCCATCAAAGCCATACTCAAAACTTGAAAACTTCACAACACAAAACTTAGCCAAAAATGTCGTGAGCTCCGTTAGTATAAGAAAACAAACCACCACTCAAAGGTACTGAATGAACTCATTCTTTGTTTATAGTGGAGTTAAACCTACTATATTCCAACTTCTCTATGATTCATATCCTCCAATACTACTCATAGATTCATCAAAAATAAGGAAACAACACACGAAAAACAGAATCTGTCAAAAACAGAACAGTCTATAGTAATCTGTAACTTTCGAATACTTATGTAACTCCAACAAAATTGAAATAAATTGTTAAACATGAGGAATTTGTCTATTAGTCATCTGCAAAAAGAATCAACTAAATAGCACTCTCCAGTAAAATCTGGTGACTAATCTCGTGAGCGCTAAAGTTTCTGTTTTTTACAGCATGATCATATAAACTTCACACAGGTCTTCCCGAAGGTTCTACTTGGCACAAACCCTAATTAAAACACAAAACCACATCTAAACAAAAGCTAGATGCAATATTTATTCCTAAGCAGAAGCAAAAACAAAGAAAATAAAATTGGGTTTCCTCCCAACAAGCGTTATCGTTTAACGCCCCTAGCTAGGCACGATACAAGAATAGATCTAGGTATTGCCATCTTTGGTCTTTACTTTTTTGGCGGTGTCAAGTTCGAATCTGGGAGGTACTTTATGTTTCCCTTCATATTCAGAAATCTTTCGATCTAATGAATCCAACCACTTATTGCAAAGGGTCATCAACATATTCATGCGGTGGAGATTTCCACTACATTCTTAAGAGCTTTAAGAGACTTTTGTAATATTTTCGTTACTTCGCAAATTTTCACAAAAACTTGAGTCTCTCCCGTGGTAGAGGGTTGCCCAAACAACTATATCAAAGCATTATAGGAATCAAGAGTATGACTCCCCAAGAAATTTCCTCCGGTAAGGGTATCAAGAATAAGCCGATTCCAAGGAGTTATGCCAATATAAAAGTTGCGAAGAAGCATGGAAGTGGAAAGCTTCCTAGTAGATCTATTTTGAGCATTGCAAATTCTATACCAGGCATCTTTTAGATTTTACTCCTCCCTTTGTTTAAAATTAAGAACCTCGCTCTTGGGAGTATTGATAATGATAGGAGTGCTAGCCATGACGGCAAGGCAGAGCAAACGGTAAACACACGGCGAAAAGAAGGGCAAATAAAACGGCAAAGGTGAAGTGGGGAGAGGAAAACAAGAGGAAAATAAATGTAATGCAAAGGATAAGGGTTTGTGATAGGTACTTGGTATATGACTTTTGCGTAAGCTTCCCCGTCAACGGCGCCATAAATTCTTCTTGCTACTTCTCGAGCTTGCATTGTATTCCCTCGAAGAGGAAAGGGTGATGCAGCACAGTAGCGTAAGTATTTCCCTCAATTTTTGAGAACCAAGGTATCAATCTAGTAGGAGACCACGCGTGAGTCTCTCGCACCTGCACAAACAAATAAGAACTTCGCAGCCAACACAATAAGGGGTTGTCAATCCCTTTACGGTCACTTACGAAAGTGAGATCTGTTAGATAGGATAGTATAATGTTTTTGGTATTTTTGGATATAAGAACATAAAGTAAATAAAGCAAAGTAAAGTAGATGAAGGTTTTGTATGTTGAGAATAGACTCAGGGGCCATAGGTTTCACTAGTGGCTTCTCTCATGATAGCAGAATTCTACGGTGGGTGAACAAATTACTGTCGAGCAATTGATAGAAAAGTCCATAGTTATGAGAATATCTAGGCATGATCATTATATATAGGCATCACGTCCATGACAAGTAGACCAAAACGATTCTGCATCTACAACTATTACTCCACACATCGACTGCTATCTAGCATGCATATAGAGTATTAAGTTCATATGAACAGAGTAATGCTTTAAGCAAGATGACATGATGTAGAGGGATAAAATAAAGCAATATAATATAAACCCCATCTTTTTATCCTCGATGGCAACAATACAATACGTGCCTTGCTGCCCCTCCTGTCACTGGGAAAGGACACCGCAAGATTGAACCCAAAGCCAAGCACTTCTCCCATTGCAAGAACTATAGATCTAGTAGGCCAAACCAAACCAATAATTTGAAGAGACTTGCAAGGATATTATAATCATCAATAAAAGATTTTAGAAAAGAATCAAATATTTCTCATACATAATCTTGATCATAAACCCACAATTCATCGGATCTCGACAAACACACCGCAAAAAGATTACATCGAATAGATCTCCTCGAAGATCGAGGAGAACTTTGTATTGAGATCCAAAAAGAGAGAAGAAGCCATCTAGCTAATAACTATGGACCCGAAGGTCTGTGGTAAACTACTCACAACTCATTGGTGATGCTATGGTGTTGATGTAGAAGGACTCTGTGGTAGATCCCCCCCCCCCCGGCAGAGCTCCGGAACAGGCCCCAAGATGGGATCTCATGGGAACAGAAGGTTGCGGCGGTTGAATTAGGGTTTTTTTTGTTGGCTCGATGTTTTCAGGGTACATGGATATATATATAGGAGGAAGGAGGGCATGAGGGGATCCAGAGGGGGCCCACGAGTGTGGGGGGCGCGCCCGGGGGTAGGGGGCGCGCCTGGGACCCTCGTGGCCGCCTCCTTTGTTCCCTCGCGTGTACTCCAAGTCTTGCATGAAGATATGGTTCCAAAAATAACTCTCCCGAAGGTTTCATTCCATTTGGACTCCGTTTGATATTCCTTTTCTATGAAACCCTGAAACAGGCAAAAAACAGCAATCTGCACTGGGCCTTGGGTTAGTAGGTTAGTCCCAAAAATAATATAAAAGTGTATAATAAAGCCCATTAAATATCGAAAACAGAATATATAATAGCGTGGAACAATAAAAAATTATAGATACGTTGGCGACGTATCAGCCTCCACGGAGAAGATCCACATGGATCCAAGACCTCCTCATGGCGAAGATCCACACGGATGAAAGACCTCCTCACAGAGAAGACTATCGCTACTTGTATCGTCCTTAGTTGATCATGGATCGTGTATCTCTTTGTGTTTCCAGATCTAGCACTTGTGTGACTACTTTCTTGTTGGTTTGAGTGTTCCTCTTTC
>LR738712.1:319088566-319128454 GCA_902687465.1 Secale cereale | reverse complement strand
CCCCCCCCGTGATTCCTCGTGATTTTCCCCTTTGAGTTCCTCGTGTTCATCGTGGATTTCCCTCCATTTCGTGAAAGATCGGCCTAGATCGTGTTGACCCTGCATCACCATGGTTACCGAACAAATGTGCATCACGTAGAGTAATAAAAGCATCACGTAAATGTTCCAAATGTTCCTCCAAATATCTGCTATAAATCAATATATCATCAAAGTAAACTACCACAAATCGTCCAATGAAAGCACGTGCAACTTCATTCATTCATCTCATGAAAGTACTAGGTGCATTAGTTAACCCAAAAGGCATGACTAACGAGTCATATAATCCAAACATAGTTTTAAATGTTGTTTTCCATTCATCTCCCAATTTCATACGGATTTGATGGTATCCACTACGCAAATCAACTTTAAAGAATTTTGTAGAGCCACTGAATTCATAAAGCATATCATCTAGCCTAGGATTAGGATGACGATGACAAATAGTAATATTATTAATGCCTCTACAATCAACACACATACGCGATGTACCATCCTTTTTTGGCTAGAATAATAGAAACAACACAAGGACTAAGGGGTTCGCGTATATAACCTTTGTTGAGTAGCTCCTGCACTTGACGCATAATATCCTTCGTCTCCTCTGGATTGGTACGGTATGGTGCGCGGTTGGGTAGCGATGCACCGGAAATTAAGTCAATCTGATGCTCAATCCATCGAATAGGTGGTAATCCCGATGGCACTTCTTGTGGAAAGACATCCGCGAACTCCTGCAAAATGTTAGTGACAGCAGGAGGCAAAGAGGAAGGCACGTCCTCGAATGAAAATAATGCCTCTTTGCACACAAAAGCATAGCAAACAGATTTGCTGAAATATGGATCATCAACATCAGATTTGGTGGCAAGTAAACATCCACTTTTTTATTTAATTTCACATGCAACATGAGATGATGGTGTGTTATTAGGCTTCATTTGTTGCTCAAATTCTTTTGCCACAATCCGATTTTCACTCTCATTTTGCTCCTGTTTCGCTTTATTAGCTCTATTCATATCATCTTTCAAAATGGAATCAGGAGAGATAGGAAGCGAAGTAATACGTTTATCCTTATCAACAAGAGTATACTGATTGTTTCTACCTTGGTGTACATAATCTTTATCAAATTTCCATGGTCTACCAAGTAATAAAGAACATGCTTGCATGGGTACCACATCACAATCAACATAATCAACATATGTAGACATCCTAAAATGCACACAAACAGTACGTGTTACCTTAATCTTGCCGATGTTGCTGGACCATTGGATGTAGTAAGGATGTGGATGTGGTCTTGTGGTGAGAGATAGCTTCTCCACCATCTCCATGCTAGCCAAGTTGTTGCAGCTCCCTCCATCTATGATGACGAGAACAGAACGTTCCTTCAAACTCCCATTGTATGGAACAAATTATGCCTCTGATTTTGCTCCGCTTGTGTGACCTGCACACTCAAAACATGGTTAGCAACTAAACATTCATACCTATCAGCGTGTTCAGGAGCCATCTATTGCGCCTCATTTTCAGAATCATCTCCAGCATGTTCTTCACGTGTAATAAGAGCCAAAGTCTCCTCATCATAGTCACTAGTGGACTCATAACCACCTTCCTTAGTAGCAATAATGAGACACTGAGATGGGAATTTACTCGCATAGTGACCACGACCAGTGCAACGACGACATATAACATCATGTGTTGGCCCTGTGGATGCCATGGACGAAGAAGAGCTCTGCGCAAGACCAGAAGGTGTACTCCTGGCTAATGGTGGTGGTGCCTGTTTGCCTTTATCACGGCTAGAAGTGACGGATCTAGTAGACGGTGGTACAGCCGGACATGTCGAAGCAGAGGATGCACGCGGTGTCCATGATGAAGGTCAACCTGCAGAAAAATTAGTTCGCGCCAAGGCTTGTTGATCCTGCACCTCACGTTCAGCTTTGCAAGCAGGATGGAATAAACGAGTGATATTATTATACTCCTTATACTCTAGAATTGTCTGAATCTCTCTATTTAAGCCACCCATAAAACTTGCAAGCATAGCCTCATTATCCTCAACAGTACCACATCTAATCAGGCCAGTTTGTAATTCTTGTTAATATTCCTTTAGAATTGGTTGTTTCGCGATGTGAAGGTGGTGGTTGTTGTTGTTGCAATGGTGCAGCAGGTGGAGGTAGACGCGCAAGCACTTCTGCGAAATTGGCATCTAACTTGGTGTCAATTTACTTCTCAATGCCATCCATCCTCGCTAGTGCGTCGCCAAAACTGGTCATCACATCTTCTACCTCTTGACCCATCATTTGCTAAAATTTATCATGCAACTCTTTGTTCGTCATGTTATCCCAGTCAGTCTCGTCGACTTGTGATCCTGCCATGGTTAGCAGCAATAGAATCAAATATGATCCTACATACTACTATAAAATTGATGCGGAGTATCCTACGGACATCACCATGTCAAGAGTCAGTTTGGCAAGTGACACGTGTGACATCTAGTTCACATACACAAAGGTGAATCATCTCCTTTACGCGTGTTCACTTGACCCCTTCGAGGATGGTTTACTACTTGACACTTCTCCCGTGTGCATGCATAGGTATTGTCGGAGCTTCATGAATGTCAAGGAGGAGCGCAAGCGCCAAGGAACAACTACACCATCCGCGAGGGAATCGTGAAAGAGAAGACGGAAGAAAGGAGAAGAAGATGGAGCGGCTGCTGGAGTCAGGACGGACGTCCGGACGTCCATCCGGACCCATCCGGATCATCCGGACCTCCCCCTAGATCATCCGGATAACTACGCCGACGACACCCGAAGCTTCACCATGAAGCCGGATCATCCGAACCGACGTTGCTCGGATCATCCAGACCTTCACCCGGACCATCCGGCCTTGCCTACGTGCAACGTCCGGGCCGAGGCCCATGTACGTGTTTCGCCCCTCACTTACCCCTTCATGGCCCTAGACTATAAATACACCTCCACCTTCACTATTTTAGGGTTAACAAATATGATAGCTCATATTAGACTAGAGCTTTGCTCATCTTAGTGGTTCTCCGCCTACGAGAGACCGCAGCCCCTCTATGGAGAAGATCCACACTGGATTCAAGACCTCCTCACGGAGAAGATCCTTCTAGGATTCAAGCCCCCATCTCCTTTGGATTTGGGATGAACTTTACCTTGTATCTTTCCCTTTGTTTTCCATGTATCTTGTGGATCTATGTGTTGTTAGTCTAGTGGATGCGTGATTGGACTTGTTCTTGAGTATTTTCCCTCGTGATTTCTCTCTGTTTTCCCCTCGTGTTCTTCGTGTTCTTCGTGGAATCCCCTCCATTTCGTGAAAGATCGGCCCTTAGGGTTCCACCCTACATCATCTTGGTATCTAGAGCCAAGGTTCCTCACGAATTTGGAGCCCCCTCACTGTTTTCTAGCCTTGTTTTGTTGTGTTCTTCCCCAAATTCGAAAATCCCCCCCAAAAATAGCGCCAATTTTTTTTGTGATCTGTTGGTTTCATGAGATTTTGTTGATTTTGATCCATGGATTCGCTTGGTTTCAAGTGGATCTAGCATCTCCACAAGTTTCCGCACATTCCTTTCACAAAATCCTCTCAATTTTGAGCCCAAATTCCTCCATTTCTGCCCCCAAATTCGTCCTCGAGAGGAAATCCTGAGCATAGTCGACCCGCCCAGATCATCCGGACAAAGTCCTGGATCATTCGGACACCTCTCGAATGAGTTGGACCCTCTCCCGGACGTATGGATAACCCCCGCACCGAATACCCGTACCGGAGCTGACGAACCCGGATCATCCGGATGTACTCCCGGATCATTCGGACATAGCCCGGATCAGCTAGATTTTCTCCCGCATGTCTGGTTAACTCTGAAACTGACGCGGCTGAATTTTTTTTGGCTATAACTAATTCATTAGGAGTCTGATTTTGACGATCTTTAGCTCGTTTTGAAGCTCTTGACACCCCCATCCACAAAAATACTACCACCTTCATTTGACCCCATCAATGTTTGTATTATTTGGAAAGTTTTCCTAGGGCCACCACCATATCATCTGCTATACCACCATTGACTTCCGCAACCTAACCCATTTTATTACCTACAACATTTGTGGTTGTTTGAGTTGTGACTAGAGTCTCCTAAGGTGTTTCAGATACTTAGGGACGGTTGCTTCTTCATCAACCACCACCACCACTTCCGCATAACCTTGTCCACTATACATTTCCGCCACCCAAACCTAACCCAATTTTGTTTGAGCTTGTTTGAGTTGTGGTTTGTGTCTCCTAAGGTGTTTCGGCTACTTAGGGACGGTCACCTAAACTTCGACTCACATAGCCCATCATTCCACTTCCGCTTTGCCAAATGCAAAACCACCACCACTTTCTGCTACCACCATTAGATATTTGCCTATGAGATTTTGAGTTTGCTGTTTTTCCGTTTCCTAAGGTGTTTTTGCTAATTAGGAACGGTTCTACATCGATAACACCACATCTCATCATCATCATCAGACAGTAACTTCGACGACATCATTGTATATTCCCCTTGCCTTTGCATTGTTAACGCCTAGACCATTTTGGGTCACTTGCCTATCGAGACTAGCCATTTGAGTATTGTCGAGCCACGTTACTTGTGCACATTAGTGATCATCAATCCAAGCATCCATTGCCTACATACCATATCAGCTTGGTATCATCCTATCACCCCCTGTGTCCCAAGATTGTTCCCGCATATACAAAATTGCTATCTTGGTTTGAGCATTCCGCATCATGGCCATACAAAAAAAAAGAGAATAAGCTTTTAAGCAAAAAGAGAATGACAAAGAAGCTTGTAAGTAAGAGCCATAGCATCGCATCACAATATATCATAGGCTATCATATCCGATCATCTTGGATCATCTTGTTCTAAAAGCACCGGAACATCATACATAAATAGCATACTTGGGATAGAAAGTTGATACATTTTGCATCCAATAGGTTGTGCACAACTGTCGTATCCACCTATAGAGCAATCATGATAGCGTCTCTCTTGAGTTGTGCCACACGAGCGTTTTCCATGGACTCCACATTTTACGCTCATTCCTTGGTTGCACGACCCCATTTATCTATCCATGTGTGTGTTTCCGTGTGCCATTCTTTGCTATTGGTCTACTTGTTTCGCTTGCTAATTTGTGAATCTCTTTCAACATTATTGAGTCTTGCTAACATTTCCATCAAATTTTTGTTCCACTTATCCTAACCAAGCCACTCGATAAGCTTTACTTGATAGGTGTGAGTGAACAAGTCCGACACCAAATCCACTATTCTTTCATTTCACATTGAGTGAAACGGGATACATCCTCAACTTTGTGAAAAGGTAACTTGGTATTGTTTGTCTCATCTCCTACTCACCTTTGCTCGCGTCTTGTTATGGATAGGAAAATCATTTCATCTACTTCGGTCTACACCAATAACGACAAGTTCGATGCCATGACGAACAACTTGTGCGCCAACCTGGATGCTCAAACGGAGGAGCTCAAAGCCCTCATCAAGAACGCCAAGAGGTCTCCCTCATCTTCGAGAAAACGCTCAAGTGCACATCCTTCCGAGCTACCATCTTCAGCAAGATCACATCGGCATCGACACCATCAACGACAAGAACGTGAAGGTCACGAGCTCCACACCAACAACCGCTCAACGACTTCACCATCTACCTTGGCATCTTTGCCAACCGACTTGAAGGCATCTTCGCCTTTGGATATGCGGCATCTTCGCCCACATGTAATTCAAGATTATGCTCAAGAGAAGCTCTCCAAGCTCAAGTTCGTGACTTCCACGAGCTGCTAAGACCTCGACAATGACCACACGATTCCTTTCTATGGCACTCAAGAACCCGAGGAGTATCTCGAGTGGGAACGCTTGAGGGATGACTACCTCACGCTACATCAAGTTACCCCTGGAGATCAAGTTAAGTGCGTCACAAGAACTTTCCACGACTTTGCGTCGACATGGTGGTTTCACACACCTTCGGAGCACTATGACATGAATTGGACCAAGACGAAGAGAGCTATGCGGCGAGAGTTTGTGCCTCACACCTACACGGAACAACTTCTACGCCAATTGGAGAACACCATCCAAGGATCCAAGTCCATCGACGAGTACTTCAAGGAGATGAAGAATGCCTTGCGACGAGCCGACGTGGACGACCCCATTTTGATGAAGTTCCACTTCATGATGGGATAGAACAACGACATCTCCAAGACTATCTTCCTTGAGAACTACAAGTACCTCGACGACAACTACATTGGTGCTCTCAAGGCGGAACAAGAACTCATCAAGGCCAAGGCTTCTCTATCGCAAGAACACTTCTCGAAGACAAAGATCCAGGACGGCGAGCATGATAGAGGCAAAGGTGTCCCATCTTTTGATGAGATGGTGGCTATCATTTTGGAGGAAGTCGACTTTTACGATCCGACTACGAACGTGCGACGACGTCGCGCCTTAGCAAACGCTAAACCAACTCTGAGAGATTATTGACCACGCCGCAGCACGATCAACCTGACCACGAAGGTCTGTTTCCTGCAGGCAAATGAAGAACAAGCAAGAAACTAAGATTGCAATCTAGATATTGCAAATATAAGAGGAAATCTTTATTGATCAAGGTGGGGTTCTGTGACGTCTTTGTCTGGTCGTTGAACACAAACAAAGTACGCGAAGTCGCAGCTATGGAAAACTTTAATCGAAACAAAACCCAAAGTCTAAACGACGCCCTAAGGGTTGTATATATGGAGGAAGAGTGGGGAATTTAGTGGCCCATGGAGGAGGGGTCCGGAACTAACCCTAACTCTTTTTTCCCCACACATACGGACTCTAAAAACAGCCTATACTCAAGTATTTAGAAATTACATGGGCCTGGCCCAATAATAAGGTGACGCAACACCTATAATAGCTTATGGATGAAATTTATGAAGTGGCATCTTGTATATTTCGTCCAAGCCTTCACGCACTCATTATGGTGGCTTCAAAGTCCTAAAATCAACACTTGTAACTCCGTTCTGTTTCCCCTTGCTCATGCCATCATCTCCATGCTTGATCTTGCTCCAATGTTCATCCTTCTTGTCCAACCTGGCCCTTCATTTGTAAGCAAGACAAATTTATCCAATTTAGGCAGGATCATATTCTCATGAACATTAGAATCATTGCCAAGAAACGAAAGTACCTGGTAATTTAATTGGCGTGCACGAGCTCTAGTAATTGTTCATGTATATGTATCAGTTGGGGCTTTGGGTGTAACTTTGTTAGTGATGTCCTCATCATCCTCCCCTTCTTGAATTGAAGTCGACCTCGACGAAAGCTCATCTTCGTCACCCAAGTAAGGCTTCAAATCTGCAATGTTAAATGTGGGACTAACCCCAAAATCTACAGGCAAGTCAAGTTTATATGCATTATCATTTATTTTCTCTAACACCTTAAATGTACCATCAGCACGTGGCATTAGCTTTGACTTGCGCAAATTAGGAAACCTATCCTTACACAAATGTAACCAAACAGGATCTCCAGGTGCAAAGACAACACGTTTTCTACCCTTATCTCCATAAGGTTTATATTTAGCATTCATGCGCTCAATATTTTCCTTAGTTAACTCATGCATTTTTAAGATCAATTCAACACGTTGTTTACAATCAAAATTAACCTTCTCCGAAGATGGAAGAGGCAACAAATCAATAGGTGCACGAGGTAGGAAACCATAGAAAATTTCAAAAGGGCACATCTTAGTAGTAGAATGCAATGAACGATTATAAGCAAATTCAATATGAGGCAAGCATTCTTCCCACATTGTCTTGTTATTCTTTGATACAGCCCTAAGCATAGTAGACAAAGTTCTATTGACTACTTCAGTGTGTCCATCAGTTTGGGGGTGACAAGTAGTACTAAAAAGCAGTTTAGTCCCCAACTTAGCCCAAAACAAGACGAACAAAGCTAGCTGGAATGCATAGCTTGTTAGCACGAAACACAAATCCAGCATTAACGATGAACTTGTCCCATGTTATTCCTTCTTTAAAATTATGCAATACATCTTTAAATTAAGCATCATGCACATATTGATCTTTGATGGTCTCCAAACCAAATATTTTAAAGTCAAGATGTGAAAGCATAGTATAACGACGAGAAAATGCATCAGCAATAACATTTTATTTTCCCTTCTTGTGTTTAATAACATAAGGGAAAGTCTCTATGAATTCAACCCATTTAGCATGTCTATGGTTCAATTTTGCTTGACTTTTAATGTGCTTCAAAGATTCATGATCAGTAGGATAATTTAGACTAGGTCCACTCAATTTTTCAGAGAAGTATGCAACAAGATTACCATCTTGTCATAACACACCTCCCAACCCAATTTCGCTAGCATCACATTCAAGCTCAAAAGTCTTATTAAAATAAGGAAGTTGGAGTAAAGGAGCATGTGTCAACTTATCTTTCAATACCATGAATGCTTCTTCCTGTGCAGTACCCCAAACAAAAGGCACATCCTTCTTTGTAAGCTCATTGAGACGTGCATCAATGGTGCTGAAATCTCTCACAAAACGCCTATAGAATCCAGCGAGGCCAAGGAAACTCCTCACATGTGTGACAGTTTTGGGTTGTGGCCAACTCTCAATTCCTTCAATCATGGCTTTGTCTACCTCAATTCCCTGTGGAGTAAAAACATAGCCAATAAAAGATACTTGGTCGGTGCAAAAGGTGCACTTTCCAAGGTTACCAAACAAACGTGCATCACGTAGAGCAATAAACACAACATGTAAATGTTCCAAATGTTCCTCCAAAGATCTGCTATAAATCAATATATCATCAAAGTAAACTACCACGAATCGTCCAATGAAAGCACGTAAAACTTCATTCATTAATCTCATGAAAGTACTAGGTGCATTAGTTAACCCAAAAGGCATGACTAACCACTCATATAATCCAAAGTTATTTTTAAATGTTGTTTTCCATTCATCTCCCAATTTCATACGAATTTGATGGTATCCACTACGCAAATCAACTTTGGAGAATATAGTAGAGCCACTCAATTCATCAAGCATATCATCTAGCCTATGAATAGGATGACGATAACGAATAGTAATATTATTAATGCCTCTACAATCAACACACATACGCGATGTACCATCCTTTTTTGGTACTAGAATAATAGGAACAACACACGGACTAGGGATTCGCGTATATAATCTTTGTCGAGTAGCTCCTATACTTGACGCATAATCTCCTTCGTCTCGTCTGGATTGGTACGGTATGGTGTATGGTTGGGTAGCGATGCACCGGGAATTAAGTCAATCTGATGCTCAATCCCTCGAATAGGTGGTAATCACGGTGGCAAGTCTTGTGGAAAGACGTCCGCGAACTCCTGCAAAATGTTAGTGACAACATGAGGCAAAGAGGAAGGCACATCCTCAAATGAAAAGAATGCCTCTTTGCACACAAAAGCATAGCAAACAGATTTGCTGAAATCTAGATCATCAAAATCAGATTTGGTCGCAAGTAAACATCCACTTTTTAATTTAATTTCAGATGCAACATGAGATGATGGTGTGTGGTTAGGCTTCATTTGTTGCTCAAATTCTCTTGCCACAATCCGATTTTCACTCTTATTTTGCTCCTGTTTCACTTTATTATCTCTATTAATACCATATTTCAAAATGGAATCAGGAGACATAGGAAGCAAAGTAATACGTTTATCCTTATGAACAAGAGTCTACTGATTGTTTCTACCATGGTGTACAGAATTTTTGTCAAATTGCCATGGTCTATCAACTAATAGGGAACATGCTTGCATGGGTACCACATCACAATCAACATAATCAGCATATTTAGAGATACTAAAATGCACACGAATAGTACATGTTACCTTAACCTTGCCGCTGTTGTTGAACCATTGGATGTAGTAAGGATGTGGATGTGG
Source organism: Secale cereale (assembly GCA_902687465.1). Taxonomy (NCBI): domain Eukaryota; kingdom Viridiplantae; phylum Streptophyta; class Magnoliopsida; order Poales; family Poaceae; genus Secale; species Secale cereale. Next base: position 319,118,505 of record LR738712.1, on the reverse strand, counting down.
TCTTGTGGTGAGAGATAGCTTCTCTACCATCTCCATGCTAGCCAAGTTGTTGCAGCTCCCTCCATCTATGATGACGTGAATAGAGCGTTCCTTCACAACTCCCTTTGTACGGAACAAATTATGCCTCTGATTTTGCTCCGCTTATGTGACCTGCACACTCAAAACACGTTGAGTAACTAAACATTCATACCTATCGGCGTCTTCAGGAGCCATGTATTGCCTTTCATTTTCAGAATCATCTCCAGTGTGTTCTTCACGTGAATAAGAGCCAAAGTCTCCTCACATAGTCTCAAGTGGAATCATAACTACCTTCCTTAGTAGCAATCATGACACACTGAGATGGGCATTTGCTTGCATGGTGACCACAACCAGTTCAACGACGACATATAACATCCTGTGTTGGCCCTGTGGATGCCATGGATGAAGAAGAGCTCTGCGTAGGGCCGGAAGGTGTACTCCTGGCTGATGGTGGTGGTGCGTGTTTGCCTTTATCACGGGTAGAAGTGACGGATGAAGTAGGAGGTGGTGCAGCCAGTCGTGTCGAAGTAGAGGATGCACGCGGTGTCCATGATGAAGGTCGACCAGCAAAAAAATTAGTTCGCGCCAAGGCATGTTGATCCTGGACTTCACGTTCAAGTTTGCAAGCAGGATGGAATAAACGAGTGATATTATTATACTCCTTATACTCTAGAATTGTCTGAATCTCTCTATTTAAGACACCCACAAAACGTGCAAGCATAGCCTCATTATCCTCAACAATACCACATCTAATCAGGCCAGTTTGTAATTCCTGATAATATTCCTCTACAGAATTTTCTCCTTATCTTAAACGCTGCAATTTCTGAAGTAATTCACGTTGATAATATGGTGGAACACAACAAGTACACATACCAGTTTTCAAAGCAGCACAAGTAGTTGGAACATTATCTGGATATAATCTACAATATTCAGACCACCACCCACAAGCAAAACTAGTGAAAGCGCAAAGAGCAGCAGCAACACATCTCTCCTCGGGATATTCTAAACATGTAAAACGTTGTTCGGTTTCTAACTCGCAAGTAGGATATATATGAGGAACATATCTACTCTCAAAAGGTGGAATATTCAATTTTAGTTTAGGGAGATGGTCATGATATCGTACCTGAGGGTGTGGTGCAGCCCTACCATTGTGATTATGTGCATGTCGATGACCTGGTGGTTGTGGTGCTGGTTGTTGTATGTAGTTCTGATTTTGATCAACCTCATCCTCATAATCTCCCGCATAATCGTCCTCCTCCTCAGTAGCAGCAGGAGCAAAAGAAGTATCAACAACAGCACCAAAAGTTTGGCCAGGCTGAAGAGGGACACGGCTCGCTTTGCGGAGGACTATTTAGCGACACGAAGATGGTGGTTGTTGTTGTTGTTGCAATGGTGCAGCAGGTGGAGGTACACGCGTAAGTACTACAGTTAAGTTGGCATCCAACTTGGTGTCAATTGACTTATCAATGCCATCCATCCTCGCTAGTGCGTCGCCAAAACTGGTCATCACATCTTCTACCTGTTGACCAATCGTTTGCTGAAATTTATCATGCAACTCCTTGTTCGTCATGCTCTCCCAGTGAGTCTCATCAACTTGTGATCCTACCATGGTTAGGAGCAATAGAAACACACAAAAATATGATCCTACAGACTACTAGAAAATGGTGGTGGTGGGGCATCACAAATCCGTCAAGAAAATCTCAAATTCTTATCAGTTCTTACCCATCAGCAGGTGGTGATCGGCAACTGTGGTAGTCAAAACTCTCAAAGCTTGGATAAAGCGATTACCAGGGAGAGTCAAACGCACGACGTAGATGTATGTGGAGCTGGGAAGGCTTACAATATGGAGATGCAAAGTTGAATAAACACTCAATGACGGTACTGTGCTGGTCCTAGGCTAGACCGTACTAGAGACGCGAGCCTAGAACACTAACAAAATCACGGCGCTGCACGTAATAGAAGGGAAAGCACACACGGAATTTTTTTTCGCCTCTTTTTTTTGCGCTCCCTTTTTTGCCGAAAATCACTATAATGGCGAGTGTCTTAAAACTCTTCCCAAGTCAAACTAAGATGATAGTCACGAAATTTTATTGACGATTTTTTTTTCGAAAATTAGGCAGCGACGAGCAAAAAGTGCGGTAAAAAAACAGTGGCACGTGTCTCAAAAGACTCAGAAAAGCCAAAAAATAGGATAGTGAAAACATATTTTCACCTGTGGAAATTTTGGCCAAAAAACTGCCCGGGGGTCTCCAGACTCTATTTTTCGGGACCTACGCAGGCAAGGAAACACGAATCCAAAACTATAGGATCTCGAGTATAGACCTAATATAAAAAGAACTCGGATTTGTGGTGGATATATGATGGTAGGATATGGTAGCGGTGGTAGGTTATGGCAGCAGTGGTGGTATGTTGTAGTGATGGTGGAATATGGCAGCGGTGGTGGGATATGGCAGTGGTGGTGGGATATGGCAGCGGTGGTGGTATGGCAGCAGCGATGAATATGGTGCGGCGGCATGATAGATGTGACAAAACTCGAAACTCTAAAGGATTAGACACTAAGATCAGCATAGACACGACGATGCAACCGCAAATTCAACAAAGGAAAACCCTAAAAAGATTATGCAAAGGCTCAGATTGGTTTCGATATGATGAACTAACCCTAATATTGTTTTTGGCTTTTTCGTGGACTATAGGTATGAAGAACAGACTTGATCGAACTATGAAAAACTGGAAAATCTCACCGAGCAACCTGGGAATATGATACCACTTGATAGAGGAAAAGGTGTCCCGTCTTTCGATGAGATGGTGGCTATCGTTTTGGAGGAAGTCGACTTTGACGATCCAACTTTGAACGTGCGAGGACGTCGCGCCTTAGCAATCGCTAAACCAACTCCGAGAGGTTATTGACCACGCGGGAGCACGATCAAGCTGACCACGAAGGTCTGTTTCCTGTAGGCAAACAAAGAACAAGCAAGAAACTGAGATTGCAATCTGGATATTGCGAATATAAGAGGAAATCTTTATTGATCAAGGTGGGGTTCTGTGACGTCTTTGTCTGGTCGTTGAACACAAATGAAGTACGCGAAGTTGCAGCTATGGCAAACTTTAATCTAAACAAAACCGAAAGTCTAAACGACGCCCTAAGGGCTGTATATATGCAGGAAGAGGGGGGGCAAATTCGTGGCCCTTGGAGGAGGGATCCAAAACTAACCTAACTCTTGATTCCCCACACATAAGGACTCTAAAAACAGCTTATATTCAAGTATTTCAAAATTACATGGGCCTGGACCAATAATAAGGTGACGCGGCACCTATAATAGCCTCTGGACGAAATTTATGAAGTGGCATCTTCTGTATTTCGACCATTCCTTCACGCACTCATTATGGTGGCTTCAAAGTCCTGAAATCGTCATTTGTAACTCCGTTCTTTTTCCCCTTGCGCATGCCATCATCTCCATGCTTGATCTTGCTCCAATGTTCATCCTTCTTGTCCAAGCTAGGCCCTTCATTTCTAAAAAAGACAAATGTATCCAATTTAGGCAGCATCATATTCTCATGAACATTAGTATCATTACCAAGAAACTAAAGTACCTGGTAATTTAATTGGGGTGCGTGAGCTCTATTAATTGATCATGTATATGTATTAGTTGGGGTTGTGGGTGTAACTTTGTTAGTGATGTCCTCATCAGACCATGAGGTTAGTACCACCACAACGTCCAAGCCCGACGAGCTCCAAGATGACGCTCCCAAGTTCGACTCCGCCGCCATCCCTCTTTGTGGCATTGATGATTCCTCTACAAAATTTTCTCCTTGTCTTAAACGCTGCAAGTTCTGAAGTATTTCACGTTGATAATATGGTGGAACCCAACAAGTACGCATAGAAGTTTTCAAAGCAGCACAAGAAGTTGGAACATTATCTGGATATAATCTACAATATTGAGACCACCACCCACAAGCAAAACTAGTGAAAGCACAAAGAGTAGCAGCAACACATCTCTCCTCGGGATATTCTAAACATTTAAAACGTTGTTCAGTTTCTAACTCCCAAGATATATATCAAGAACATATCTACCCTCAAAAGGTGGAATATTCAATTTTAGTTTAGGGAGATGGTCATGATATCGTACCTGAGGGTGTGGTGCAGCCCTACCATTGTGATTATGTGCATGTCAACGACCTGGTGGTTGTGGTGCTGGTTGTTGTATGCAGTTCTGATTTTGATCAACCTCATCCTCATAATCTCCCGCATAATTGTCCCCCTCCTTAGTAGCAGCAGGAGCCACAGAAGTATCAACAACAGCACCAAAAGTTTGGCCAGGCTGAAGAGGGACACGGCTCGCTTTGCGGAGGACTATTTAGCGACGCGAAGGTGGTGGTTGTTGTTGTTGTTGCAATGGTGCAGCAGGTGGAGGTACACGCACAAGGACTTCGGTGAAGTTGGCATCCAACTTGGTGTCAATTGACTTATCAATGCCATCCATCCTCGCTAGTGCGTCGCCAAAACTGGTCATCACATCTTCGACCTGTTGACCCATCATTTGCTGAAATTTATCATGCAACTCCTTGTTCGTCATGCTCTCCCAGTCAGTCTCATCAACTTGTGATCCTACCATGGTTAGCAGCAATAGAAACACACAAAAATATGATCCTACAGACTACTAGAAAATGGTGGTGGTGGGGCATCACAAATCCATCAAGCAAATCTCAAATTCTTACCAGTTCTTACCCATGAGCAGGTGGTGATCGGCAATTGTGGTAGTCAAAACTCTCAAAGCTTGGATAAAGCGATTACAAGGGAGAGTCAAACGCACGACGTAGATGTATGTGGAGCTGGGAAGGCTTACAATATGGAGATGCAAAGTTGAATAAACACTCAACGATGGTACTGTGCTGGTCCTAGGCTAGACCGTACTAGAGACGCGAGCCTAGAACACTAACAAAATCACGGCGCTGCACGTAATCAAAGGGAAAGCACACTCGGAAAAAAAAATTGCCTCTTTTTTTGCGGTCTTTTTTTTGCGCTCCCTTTTTTTGCCGAAAATCACTATAATGGTGAGTGTCTTAAAACTCTTCCCAAGTGAAACTAAGATGATAGTCACGAAATTTTATTGACGAATATTTTTTTCCGAAAATTAGGCAGCGATGACCGAAAAGTGCGATAAAAAAACAGTATGATGGCACGTGTCTCAAAAGACTCAGAAAAGCCTAAAAATAGGATAGGGAAAACATATTTTCACCTGTGGATATTTTGGCCTAAAAACTGCCCGGGGGTCTCCAGACTCTATTTTTTCGAGACCTACGCAGGCAAGGAAACACGAATCTGAAACTAGAGGATCTCGAGTATAGACCTAATATAAAAAGAACTCGGATTGGTGGTGGATAAATGATGGTAGGATATGGTAGCGGTGGTAGGTTATGACAGCGGTGGTGGTATGTTGTAGCGATGGTGGGATATGGCAGCGGTGGTGGGATATGGCAGCGGTGGTGGTATGGTAGCAGTGATGAATATGGTGCGGCGGCATGACAGATGTGACAGAACTCAAAACTCTAAAGGACTAGACACTAAGATCAGCAACAAGACACGGCGATGCAACCGCAAATTCAACAAAGGAAAACCCTAAAAAGATTATGCAAAGGCTCAGATTGGTTTGGATATGATGAACTAACCCTAATATTTTTTTGGGCTTTTTCGTGGACTATAGGTATGAAGAACAGACTTGATCCAACTATGAAAAACTGAAAAATCTCACCGAGCAACTTGGGAATATGATACCACTTGATACAGGAAAAGGTGTCCTGTCTTTTGATGAGATGGTGGCTATCATTTTGGAGGAAGTCGACTTTGACGATCCAACTATGAACGTGCGAGGACGTCGCGCCTTAGCAATCGCTAAACCAACTCTGAGAGGTTAGACCACGCCGGAGCACGATCAACCTGACCACGAAGGTCTGTTTCCTACAGGCAAACAAAGAACAAGCAAGAAACTGAGATTGCAATCTGGATATTGCGAATATAAGAGGAAATCTTTATTGATCAAGGTGGGGTTCTGTGACGTCTTTGTCTGGTTGTTGAACACAAATGAAGTACACGAAGTTGTAGCAATGGCAAACTTTAATCTAAACAAAACCGAAAGTCTAAATGACGCCCTAAGGGCTGTATATATGGAGGAAGAGGGGGGGGGGGATTCGTGGCCCTTGGAGGAGGGATCCGAAACTAACCTAACTCTTGTTTGCCCACACATAAGGACTCTAAAAACAGCCTATATTCAAGTATTTCGAAATTACATGGGTCTGGACCAATAATAAGGTGACGCAACACCTATAATAGTCTTTGGACGAAATTTTTGAAGTGGCATCTTCTGTATTACGGCCATCCCTTCACGCACTCATTGTGGTGGCTTCAAAGTCTTGAAATCATCACTTGTATCTCCGTTCTTTTTCCCCTTGCGCATGCCATCATCTCCATGCTTGATCTTGCTCCAATGTTCATCCTTGTCCAAGCTAGGCCCATCATTTTTAAGCAAGACAAATGTATCCAATTTAGGCAGCATCATATTCTCATGAACATTAGTATCATTACAAAGAAACAAAAGTACCTGGTAATTTAATTGGCGTGCGTGAGCTCTATTAATTGGTCCCGTATATGTATTAGTTGGGGTTGTGGGTGTAACTTTCTTAGTGATGTCCTCATCAGAGCATGAATTTAGTACCACCACAATGTCCAAGCCCGACGAGCTCCAAGATGATGCTCCCAAGTTCGACTCCGCCGCCATCCCTCTTTGTGGCATTGATGATGCATTGTCTACTTCGACTCTTTTTCAAGATGGTGCGGTGATGACTACGACTATGGCGCCATTCGAGACAAAGCTTTGGAGGAAAATGACATCGTAACGAGCAAGGATGGTGCAGCCATCTTTGGAGGCGAGAGTGATGATGTACCATATGCGGCCTTCATCCACGGCGACGATTACGAGATGGTTGAGAATGGGATTTTTGTCAGGACCCCGATCCTAAGTCACATCGATCTAGCTTGTGACACGTCATATCACTTTGCGGCCTCACGCACGGTATCCCCACGGGTGCCACCTTACCTGGCCCGGGACCGTTTGTGCATTTTGGCACACGTATATGACAGTGTCGCTAGCATCCATATGACAGAGAACCCGGGCCGACATGGCTAGTTATAAACCAAAAGTGGCACTAAATTACATAGACAAGCATTCATGACCTAGCAACGAACGTGTCGGTCATCAACGTATGAACCCAAGTCATAGCAAGCTACATGGACTTCAAGGAACAACGCGTGACATTTCCCCTAAGGGACAGACACAAGAACGAAGAAGGACACATGCCGGCCAGCCTACGTGTTCCGAGCACTAGCAAGCTACCAAGGCTCATTGGAAACACTAGGAGGCATTTCCCTGTAAGATAGGCTACCAAAGGAAAACAACTAGGTGTCGGATCCCACACATACCAAGCATTTCAATCATACACACAATATGCTCAATATGTGCAAATACAACATTGCATCACAACAGAACTCTATGACTCAAAGTACTTTATTTAAGAGGCTCGAAGATCCATACATAACATATCCATACAGGTAGGGGTCACATGACCCAACACTCAAGTCATACAGTCATACAAGCACAAGCGGAAGCTACATGTCTGAGTACAGACAACTTAGAAAATAAAACAGGCTTGGTGTAGCCTGACTATCTACAAGGCCCTTCACAAGCTCCAGATCTCCGTCTGGGTAGCAAGCTACTCGTCGACGTCAACGTCTATGTAGAACCCATCAGAAGGGGCAGGGTTCTCTTCTGCAACAGTTATTAAGCAAACATGAGTACAAAGGTACTCATCAAGTCTTACAACAGAACCTATCATACATGCAACATTATCAATAGGGGGTAGTGGAGTTCATAGCAGAAAGCGAGCTTTGACTCTTGGCTAACTTATACTACAACTCTCAACAGATTGCAAGATATTACTACGTACACGAGTCCTCTACTCACCACAACAATACACCACCGAGGATCCTCTTCCGTCATCCTACGGAAGGGCCATCCACGGCACTCACTCTTGTCTTGAGGCTTTTAGTAGTATCCATCAACTTGTCTATGAACTGTAAGAGTAACCAAGTAGTCCGTACCGCGAACAACGGCTATTCGAATAGATTGATAACCCTGCAGGGGTGTACTTCTTCACACACGCTTCCACCACTTATCGCTGTTTACTCGACATGTACTCGGCAACCTTCAAGCGGAAGCCCAGCGAGGGTGTCGGCCACGACCTGACTAACTACACAAGTCTCTCGTCCTGGTTTATCGCCTATTTGGGTTCCATCCGTGGGGAGATCCAGCCGGGGTGTCGCTCACGGCCCCAAACGATGTGTACAGGGTTCCCGAGTCACCAAACGGGCAACTGGTACACCGTGCCACGTACCTGTCGCATCACAGCCCACCCCGAGGGTCAGTGCTGTGTACGACTACCAGTAAACAACAAACACCAGAAACTAGTTGCAACTCCTGGACAGAGATCAAGGGTAATTAATAAGTCGAGAGGGTCAATTAAGGATCCCAATGTGTGGTAGTAGCTAAAACTTGAACCACACATATAGATCTCGGATCCTATGGACGGTTCCAATGAAACAACCCACCACGTACTCCTACATGGCCTTTCATCGATACCTTTACCAAACATGTTCCACACTTCCTTCTCTTTACCGGTATGATCATTTCACTCTGATCCATCACCCAGATGAATCAGACCTGACACAACTCTAAGCATAACAGGCAACATAAACAAATAGCATGGTGGACCACACATCACATGGCTCAATCAACTCCTACACATGCTAGTGGGTTTCAACTATTTACTATGGCAATGACAGGTCATGCAAGGGAATAGGGTTCAACTACCGCAGCAAGTAGCAGTTCACACGATGTTGCCTTAATGCAGTAAAAAAGAGCAGGAGCGAGAAGATGGGTTTGTATCAGAATGATCAATGATTGCTTGCCTGACAGAGTGGTTGTCAGGTACTGCTCTTCCACTGGATACGCAGAAGTATCCTCGGGAGCAGGACCTAAGACGGAGAATATCGGCGATACAATCAATAAGCAAACAAATGCAACAATATGATGCATGCTCATGATATGGCAAGATGCATGTGTTTTGGGCTAATGCAACTATAACCAGAAGGGTTTGAGCCCATTTGAATCAAAGATTCAAATTGAAACTCAAGCTATTATTTATTTAAGTGCATTATCATGTTTTATAGTATACAGCAAGGTCAACTTGCTCAAACATGCATGAAACTAGTGCCATTGGAAAGATTGGATTTTTCTGATCAATTTTCATATATAAATCTTTTCCATCTGAGCTACTGTTGAATTTATATGATTTTTTGAAATTTAAAGCATTTTCTGGAATTTCTTGAATTGTTTATAAATCAAATAATCCTAGAAAATCCTTTACTGCGTCAGCATGACATCATGCTGACGTCAGCAAGTCAACAGACCTGAACCAGGTCAAACCTGACTGGTGGGTCCCTCATGTCAGTGTCTCTGGAGCTAAATCTGGTCAAAACTAGAGTTGACTGGGTTTGACTAAGCGATGGGGCCCACTGTTAGTGACTGTGGTGGTTAATCTAATTACTGTTATCTCCTAATTAACAGGCCACGTCAGCCCGCCGGAGTTTGGCCGGCGGCGACCATTTTGCACGGCGGTGACTCATCGGAATCCATGTTCCGGTGACCATTTGTCGCGCGGATGGGCTCTATGTGCTCCTGGTGATGCACCGCATCCAATGGTGCCACTGGTTGGTCGATTGGTCGCCGGAGTTGACAGTGACGAGCTCGTCCGCGGCGGCGCTCGCACGAAGTTGGACGGGACGACATTGTGGTGCACGGTAGGAGGGGTTAGAGCTGGCATTAGCTTGCTGGTGATCTACTGATCCTAATGGCGTGCTCAGCCGCGAGGCACAGTGGCTGTGGCCACGGCGGCGAGTTGGCCGGCGGCGGTGAGCTACTGTCAGCAAGGGGGCGGCGGCTACAAGGCATAATCGAGCCCGTGGAGAGAGGGGTTCGAAGCGTGAGCTCACAGCGGTCGCAGAGGGCGTCGAAGCGAGCTCGGGGGAGGTCGGACGGCGGCGTACGGGCGGCGGCGATCTCCGGTGCCGAAGGTTGAAGACGACGGCGGGGAGGGCATTGCAGGGCTTCTGGCGTCGTGTGCGTCGGTGGGGAGCTTCGGGGCGATGTAGCGGAGCTAATGGTGCGTCGAGGAGGCGAGGGAGTGGCGTAGGGCGCGGTGGCAGCGATCGACGGCGACGAGCTCGCTCGGTGGAGCTCGGCGGAGGGGAGAGAGGAGGGGAAAGACACAGGGGAGAGGGGAGCTGTCGAGGGGGTCTGCGTGGCGTCGTCCGGGTCCATCCAGGGCGTCAAAGGGGCCAGCCAGGCAGGCAGGAGGTGGCCGGCGCATCGGCGGCGCTCGCCACCGAGCTGCTTCGTGCGCTGGCACAGTGAAGAAGACGGGGATGCCCCTGGTGGGCTGGGCTGTCAGGGCCAACAGGTAAGTGGGCTCAGGTAAGTCTGCTTCTTCCTATTTTTTTCTATTTACTTTCTGTTTCATTTCTTTTGCAACTTTGTTGAATTAATAAAAATGCCAGAACATTTTTATAACTCATAGAACTAGTCATGCCCACTGTATATAATATGAACAGTATGGAACATTTTAGTTTATGATTATTTGGGCACATAGAATATTTTATAGCATTTAAATGCCCAAATGCAAATACCATATGAATTAATCCATATACCTTGGGTGTCCTACAAAATTGTGCACAATTTTTGGCAGAGGTTTAAGACCAAGGCAGAAATGATGAACATTTTTGAAGGGCATTTTGGGTACATTGTAAAAGATTTTATTAAACCCTAGTTGTTAGAAGAGGGGTGCTGGGGTTTATGGCATTCCCATTTCAAGTGTCTTTGGAAAGTAAACATGATGCACACTCTAGATAGTCCTAATGCAAGCACTGACTAGGGATGTGACAATTTTCCCTTCGACCACGGCGAAGTATGATGACTTGAGTGACTTTTGCCACCATATTGAGAGTGAGAGTGACTTCATCACTAGCCCCATATACGATGAGCTGCCCAAATTCACATGTGAGGAGAGACACAACCCCCACGAGTTAAGTGAGATGAGTGACTCCACCATATGTGAGTTTGAGTGCACCTACCTTGAGGTAGTGAGTGAGCCACCACATAGAGAGAGTGAGATAGTTGATAGGTCATGTGAGGCCACTTTCAACACTAACGACTTGAGCTCTACCTCTATTGTGTCTTCTCATTGGGTGCTAGGTCCCATATATGATCACGCGCCCATCCTCGACGACTTCGTCCTTCCTATGGACAAGACGATGGACATGGTGGAATATGATGCACCCCACACATGGTTCCATCAAGATGAAGATGATGACCACCATTTGACAACCCGCTTGACTTGTTGTATGCTATGCATGAGATCAACAATATGTCACATTTGCAATCTCATTGTAGTGACTATGCACATGCCATTAAAATAAACCCAATTTGCACATATGGCATAGATGACAAGCCCATGGTTATTGCATTTGTTTTTCTTGTGATATTATTCATATGCTACCTTTGCAAATTTATCTCATATGCCATGCCATGACCACCTAGCTTCGCATTGTTTTGGATGTTGTCCATTTTCTCCATATGATGTTTCCAATATTGCTCATGAGGAGACCCCAATAATTTCCTCATACATGTTAGGAGATTTTGTTCAATCCCATCCATTGCATGATCCGAATACTTGTGTGCACAATATGCTTCCCATGAATAAACATGCTATTGATGTGCCATATACTTGCATTCTCAATTTGTGTCCCCATCTTGTTATACACAACAACTATTTTTTCATGATGAATGACATGCTCTTATACCATGCATCAAATTTATTTGAGCGATGCTTATCTTGTCCTAACTCACACATGCACATACACATCATGATGGATGATGTGTACATTTACCACGCACACACTTTCTTTGGCTTGTGTATCTTTTGTGTAGGTACCCATGCATACTCGTCAACTTCACAAATGCACGAGTTGCCGAAAAGAGCTCTAGAGAGCAACGATGACTTGGGATATCGTGGATTGTCTTTCCCACCGCTCCTTTTGTGCAAACACTTCACGCATTCCTTCTACATGGCACTAACATGGTTATGGTTTATTGTCCATTATATCTATTATGCCCACCTTGCCATGTTCACTTTTCATGATATGCTCATTCCTATGCCTTTAACATGCATTTGTGACACATGCTTTGCAATTCACATGATCCATGATTCCACTACTTGTATGTGTATTTGCAAGCTTGGTGGAGATTTGTCTTGTTATTGCCATGTTTGCTTTGTGCAAAATCCCTATGATGATACCTTCTTCATGCTATGTGCTCGTGCTTGTGATATGTTATGTGCATTGCCTATGCATACTATTTACTCACATGACATGATTACCATGTTTTCCTATAGTGTGTTGCATCTTCGCACCACTAGATTGCACGACATGATTACCAGGTTTGCTTTGTGTAGTGCATTACCCATGATTCATACATGCTCATTTCATGCTATTGATAGCCACTATTGCCATGCTTTGCACTTGATTGCTATTGCTTCTTGTCATATATCTCCACATGTTGCCTCTCTCATGCTATATGATTTCCATGTATTGAGTGCAACCATGATTATAGTCTTGCTAATGAGATTGCCCCCATAGCATTCTTGCATTTATTTGGAGATTTTGACATATTTCTTGTGAAGCATGCTTGCCTTACCTCTTTGCACCATATGCCTAGTGCCATGAATATAGCCATCGTTGCATCGTATTATTCATGGACTTTTACTTCTAATGGATATGTGCAAGAGAAGAGAACCATCATGATGGATGATGTGTTCATCTACCATGCACATACGTTCTTCCTTTTGTTGTGTGCATGTGTAGGATACTTGAACTTCGTGTCGGCTTCCACTTCATGTGAGTTGACCATTCGAGCTCTTGAGAGCGAACCACCCTCCACCATGACGATTCTACATCGCACTTGCTTGTGCTTCGGCATTGTGAAGGACGCACAAGGACATGCTTTCGAGGTGATATATTTCTCTTTCGAGAAACCAAAATCCATGAGCATGAACATTGTGGATCATACTACTTGTGTTGCTTGCACCATGACACTTTGCACACATTCTCGAGATCTTTCTTCGACTTGCCATTGCCACATTGCCATGCTTCATGATATATATGCCTTACGTGTTGCATCCGACTTGTGGATTACTTGTCCTTATCATACGCTTGGGTGCAGCAATCTCATCTCTTCATAAATGCCATGTCCCATTGATTGCTACATGCTTGACATGATTGCCTCACACATGACAAACAATTGCTCTTTCTATTGTGTTGAGTGCCACACGATTTTCACTACACCCTATGCACATTATGCTTGGATTGTCTTGCACTTGATCCATGTGTTTAGACACTTCATGTTATTTGGTGTTGTGAATGATTCATATGCCTACCATAGACCTTTCACCAAGCGATTTGTGAATGATTGCCATGACCTTGAGGTAGATGCTTATTCTCTTGTCACACATATTCACATCTCTACCTCACATTTACATGCTTGTTTCCATGATGACCTTGATTGTCCTTAATTTATGTGCTTACATGCCATGTCACAATCCTTTGTCACAGCATATGCTATGCTTGATGATGACACTTATTGGGTGAATCACCTCTTGAATGCTTGGTTTTGCACTAACGCTAACCACATTTGTTTTTCCAAGTGTTTGTTGTCCTTGCTCCTTTTGAAGGAATCACTAGATGATGCGACATTGGAGAGTGCCCATTTCGAGCTTCAAGATGACGAGTACTTGGTGATCGTCCACTTCTACATGGCGACACCATATCTTCCCCATGGTGATTTGGTTTTCAATCTGAGGTCTGATCTTTCCCAAGGGGGAGGGAATGATGCGGAGAATCCTATGGACATCACCATGTCAAGAGTCAGTTTGGCAAGTGACACATTCGACATCCACTTCACATACACAAAGGTGAATCATCTCCTTTACACGTGTTCACTTGACCCCTTCGAGGATTGTTTACTACTTGACACTTCTCATGTGTGCATGCATAGGTATTGTCGGAGCTTCACGAATGTCAAAGAGGAGTGCAAGCGCCAAGTAACGACTATACCATCCGCGAGGGAAGCGTGGAAGAGAGGACGGAAGAAATGAGAAGAACAGAGAGCGGCTGCTGTTGTCAGATCGGATGTGTGGACATCCGGACCCAGCCGGATCATCCGGACCTCCCCTCGAATCGTCCGGATAAATGAGCCAACAACACCCGAAGCTTCACCATGCAGCCGGATCATCCGGACCTGCTCCCAGATCATCCGGGCCGACGTCGCTTGGATCATCCGGATCCTCACCCGGATCATCCGGCCTTGCCTGTGTGCAACGTCCGGGCCAAGGCCCATGTACGTGTTTCACCCCTCACTTACCCCTTCATGGCCCTAGACTATATATACTCCTCCACCTTCACCATTTTAGGGTTAGCAAATATGATAGCTCATTTTAGACTAGGCTTTCCTCATCTTAGTGGTTCTCCTCCTACGAGAGACCGCGGCCCCTCTACGGAGAAGATCCACACCAGATTCAAGACCTCCTCACCGAGTAGATCCTTCTAGGATTCAAGCCCCCAACTCCTTTGGATTTCGGATTAACTTTACCTTGTATCTTTCCCTTGGTTGTTCATGTATCTTGTGGATATATGTGTTGTTAGTCTAGTGGATGTGTGATTGGACTTGTTCTTGAGTGTTTTCCAACGTGATTTCTCTTCGTTTTCCCCTCCTATTCTTCGTGCAATCCCGTCCATTTCGTGAAAGATCGGCCCCTAGGGTTCCACCCTACATCAGAAATGGTGGTGGTGGGGCATCACAAATCCTTCAATCAAATCTCAAATTCTTACCAGTTCTTACCCAACAGTAGGTGGTGATCGGCAACTGTTGTCAAAACTCTCAAAGCTTGGACAAAGCGATTGCAAGGTGGTGTCAAACGCACGATGTAGATGTATGTGGAGCCGGGAAGGCTTATGATATGGTAGAAAAAATGTCAGCAATAATCAATTTAGAGATCTAAAGATGAATAAATGCTCAACGACGGTACTGTGCTGGTCCTAGGCTAGACCGTACTAGAGACGCGAGCCTAGAACACTAACAAAATCACGGCACTTCACGTAATCAAGAGGAAAGAACACTCTGAAAAAATCACCTTTTTTGCGCTCCCTTTTTTTTTTGCCGAAAATCACTATATTGGCGAGTGTCTCGAAACTCTTTCCATGTCAAATTAAGATGATAGGCACGAAATTTTTTTGATGATTTTTTTCGGAAATCAGGCAGCGACCACCAAAAAGTGCGGTAAAAAAACAGTATGATGGCACGTGTCTCAAAAGACTCAGAAAAGCCTAAAAACGGGATATGGAAGAATATTTTCGCCTGCCAAAATATTGGCATAAAAACTACCCGAGGGTCTGCAGACTATTTTTTTCCGAGGCCTACGCAGGCAAGGAAACACGAATCCAAAACTAGATGGATGTCGAGAACAGACCTAATATGAAAAGAACTCTGATTGGTGGTGGATATATGTGTGATAGCCTGGCTTATTAGGGATGATAAACTACTCATATCAATAAGGAATTCCTTCTTTTCCGGAAGCCCATTCGAACAGAACTCCAAAGTTAAGCGTGCTCAGCTTGGAGTAGTTTCAGGATGGGTGACCGACCGAGAAGTTGGTCCCGGATGCGCACGAGTGAGGACAAAGTGCGCAGAAAAGACTAGTATTGATCTATGGGGCCAGTCTAGATCCCGCCAGGAGTAACGACCATCGGCGGGTGTGTCCGGGGTGTTACAAGTTGGTATCAGAGCCGACCCTCGCAGTTACACGGATGTTTTCAGACAAGTGCTCGGTCATGTTGTTCATGACATTTGTGACCCATTGTGGCACCCTGCATGGCACATGTATCGGACTGGATGCACATATGTTTGTGCCAAGAGGGAATGTTCCTATGGCCCGACGAGGACGTGGGTTCCTCTCAGTGGGGGTGTATGTGATAGCCTGGCTTATTAGGGATGATAGACTACTCATATCAATAAAGAATTCCTTCTTTTCCGGAAGCCCATTCGAACAGAATTCCAAAGTTAAGCGTGCTCCGCTTGGAGTAGTTTTAGGATGGGTGACCGACCGGGAAGTTGGTACCGGGTGCGCACGAGTGAGGACAAAGTGCGCAGAAAAGACTAGTATTGATCTGTGGGGCCAGTCTAGATCCCGCCAGGAGTAACGACCACCAGTGGGTGTGTCCGAGGCGTTACAATATGGTGGTAGGATATGGCAGCGGTGGTAGGTTATGGCAGCGGTGGTGGGATATGGCAGCGGTGCTGGTATGACAGCAGCGATGAATATGGTGCGGCGGCAGCGTGACAAACGGTGACAGAACTCGAAACTCTAAAGGACTAGACAGTAAGACCAGCAACTAGACACGATGATGCAACCGGAAATTCAACAAAGCAAAACCCTAAAAAGATTATGGAAAGGCTTAGATTGGTTCGGATATGATGAACTAACCCTAATATTTTTTTGGCTTTTTCGTGGACTATAGGTATGAAGAACAAACTCGATCTAACTATGAAAAACTGGAAAATCTCACCGAGCAACCTGGAAATCTGATACCACTTGATAGAGGCAAAGTTGTCCCATCTTTCGATGAGATGGTGGATGTAGTTTTGGAGTAAGTCGACTTTGACGATCCAACTACAAACATGCGAGGACGCCGCTCCATAGCAATCACTAAACCAACTCTGAGAGGTTATTAACCACGCTGGAGCACGACCAACCTGACCACGAAGGTCTGTTTCTTGCAGGCAAACGGAGATCAAGCTAGAAACTGAGATTGCAATCTGGATATTGCAAATATAAGAGGAAATCATTGTTGATCAAATTGGGGTTCTATGACGCCTTTGTCTGGTCGTTGAACACAAACAAAGTACACAAAGTTGCAGCTATGGTAAACTTTAATCTAAACAAAACCCAAAATCTAAACGACGCCCTAAGGGCTGTATATATGGAGGAAGAGGGGGGAAATTTCGTGTCCCTTGGACGAGGGATCCGAAACCAACCCTAACTCGTGTTTCCCCACACATACGGACTCTAAAAACAGCCTATACTCAAGTATTTCGAAATTACATGGGTCTACCTAATAATAACCTCTGGACCCATAATAACCTCTGGACGAAATTTATGAAGTGGCATCTTGTATATTTCTTCCAAGGCTTCCCGCACTCATTATGGTGGCTTCAATGTCCTGAAATCATCAGTTCTAACTCCGTTCTTGGTCCCCTTGCGCATGCCATCATCTCCATGCTTTATCTTTCTCCAATGATCATACTTCTTGTCCAAGCTAGGCCCTTCATTTGTAAGCAAGACAAATGTATCCAACTTAGGCAGCATCATATTCTCATGAACATTAGAATCATTACCAAGAAACGAAAGTACCTGGTAATTTAATTGGCGTGCGCGAGCTCTAGTAATTGTTCATGTATATGTATCAGTAGGGGCTGAGGGTGTAACTTTGTTAGTGATATCCTCATCGGGATGGAATGGCCTTTTGCTCGGTGTTTTGTTCCACTCGTGCCGCCTTAAGAACCGATAAACTAGTGTTGTGTTCTTTGATTTTGCGTTCCTAACGCGGTTGGGGTTTGTGGGCCCCCTTGGTAGTTTGCTTTGAATAAAAATCCTCCTGCAAGGCCCAACATTGGTTTTACCATGTCCATAATTACTAAAAGTTGCATAGGGACCGGCTAGCACCCGAGGAATTAATTTATAACCCGAGCCTGTGCTCCTCACGAGTGTTGGTCCAAACTGTGCAGCCTACGGGTCCGCCTTGGGGAAACCCGAGGTATTTGGTATTCTCCCGTAGCTTGTCCCATATGATCGTGGCCTGAGACGAGATACGCGCGGCTCCTATCGGGGTGTCGGCACGTTGGGTGGTCTTGTTGGACTTGTTTTACCATTGTCGAAATATCTTGTGCATCGGGATTCTGAGTCCTATCGGGATGTACCTAAGATAACAGGTTTTACCTCAGCTGATCATGAGAGCTTGTGATGGGCTAAGTTGGGACACCCCTGCAGGGCTATGATCTTTCGAAACCCGTGCCCGTGGTTATGTGGAGGATTGGAGTTTGTTAATATCTGGTTGTAGATAATTGACACAAAAACTCAAATAAAATACACTACCCGTGTGAGTAGTTGTGATGGTCTCCTTTCGAGGGAGTTCGGGAAGAGAACACAACTGGGTTATGAATGACTCGTAGGTAGATAGGATCATCTAGTGATCATGACTAGTTTACGATCGTGGCGCAGCTTCTCATCTCACTCTAAAAGTTCATAAGCTAGCCACCACATATAGGCTTAGCGCTTGCTGCAACCCCACTTGATAACTTCTCCCCACCTAAAAGCTTTGGTAGTTTTGATACCCGGGAACAAGATTGATGAGTCCTCGTGACTCACGGTTTACTACACAAGCATGTGCATGTACAACAGAGTTTGATGCAAGCGATGGCCAGGAGCTCCAATGGGAGTTTGATGAAGAGCGTGGGCGTATGTACGTGACATACCCCGATGATCAGTAGTGGTTCCTACTAGGGCAGATCGGGCATAATTGGGTGGTTATCTTCTTTTCATTTGGATACGTCTGTAGTCGGACTTTGTATGTACTCTGATTGATGTATGAATAATTTGATCATTGTGTGACGTGGCGATTGTAAGACAACTATTTACTTCCTTGTTCATTTACATGGGAATGTGTGAAAATGACCCTTCTTGCGATCATACCAAAATGCGGTTATGCCTCAAAGTCGTGCCTCGACACGTGGGAGATATAGCCGCATCTTGGGCGTTACAACCCCACCCCCTCCATAGTACCCCCTCTCCCCCCTCCCGCTCCTCGAACCCTAGCTTGTCGTCGGTACCGGCGCCGCAAATCCCTGGATGTCTGCCTGTGCCTCCTAGCTTAGACAATAGAGTTCAGATTAACCAGTGATTCTCATACTGTCGCCCCCCCCCTAAGTTTTAAGATGAGGCTGGCTGTGTCCCTCCCTGCCAGATCCACATCCCCAGCTCCACAGTGTCGCAGTCTAAGCCCGACCACGTATCTCAGGGAGTCCAACGTGCATTCGACCAAAACGATGTTTATCATGGCCTCTCCGGTGGACGTTGCCGAGATGGCCGCCGTTTGTCCCGACCTATCGATCTCGGAGCAACAGCTTGCCGCGAAAGCTGGCAAGGACGTTGACTATGTTGCCATGCCGAAGGATTCACACCAGTGGGTTACTGTATTATTGTATCTCGGGAGTGCTGGATATGACATCAAGCTCGTCGACAGCGGCGGCTTCACCCGGGCCATGTCACATGTTAAGTGGTCCATCCCTAGCCCCTCTTGTTCAACCATCGTCGATCTCTTTGAAGGCCTGCTGATCTCCTATGCCATGCGGTCGTGGATTTGTGATCCTTGTACGACATTGAGCCCATTTTGTCATTTCTGAAGGACACGTTCTACAACGGTGGCTTGGGATCCTCAATTGCCAAGTCAGTTCTCATTGACACGACCACAAGGAGGGCACCCACAAAGGTTCTTACTAGGTGAAACAGCCCATCTGCGACATCAGAGAGCGCACCATGGGCATGTGCTCTTCGAACTGGAAGGATACCCTCCACGATAAGTGAGGCAACATCCTATCAACAAATCTTACTTTTTCTAGCTAGCCAACACGCACCATTCCGCAATATCCATGCTCAAGAAAGATGTCACCTTGAAGGCATGTCCTTTTGGATCCTTCACAATGCCGAAGCGCAAGCAAATACGGTGTATAAGCGAGTTGTGGTAGAATGTTTGAGGCTCGCTCTCAAGAGCTCGAATGGTCAACTCACGTGAAGTGGAAGTAGACATGAAGTCAAAAACTCCTACACATCCACGAAACAAAGCAAAGAACGTATGTGCATGGTAGATAAACACATCATCCATCTTGATGGTTCTCTTCTCTTGCACATAACCATTACAAGAAAAAGTGCATGAATAATATGATACAACAATGGGAATATTCATGTCACTAGGTATATGGTGCAAAGAAGGAAGACAAGCATGCTTCACAAGAAATATGTCAAAATCTCCAAATATATATGAGAAAGCTATGGGGCAATCTCATTCGCAAGACAAAAAGCATTGTTGCACTCAATACATGGTAAATCTAGCATGAGAGAGGCAACATATGGAGACATATTACAACATGGACTAGCAAACATGTGCAAAGCATGGGAGTGTGTGCCATCAACCGCATGAAATGAGCAGGTATGAATCACTAGTAATGCAACATAGCCAAGCATAGAAGTCACGTCGTGGAAACTAGTGAAGCGAAGATGCAACACACTAGAGAAAATCATGGCAATCATGTCATGTGAGAAAATAATAGGCACATGCAATGCACATGACATATCACAATCAAGACAAGTAATGGGACAAGCAATATCATCATAGGCATGGGGCACAAAGCAAAAATGACAATAACAAGAGAAATCTCCACATACAATTACTAGAATTATGGACCATATGTATTGCATAGCATGGGTCATAAATGCATCTAAAGGCATCGGAATGAGCATATCAGGCAAAGTGGACATGGAAATATGGGCAAAGGATAAATAATGGACAATAACCCATAACCATGTGAGGGCCATGTGATGCGGAGCAATCCTACATCATCCCCATGGATTCTACCACGACTCATCAAGCACCTCGTGGACCAATGACAAGAGCATGCGCTATCGAAACCGAGGCTAACTCTCTCCTCTTCTAACTCCATTTGAATTCACTCGAGAGTTGGGTTCTACCTCAAATGGGAAACACTGTGCATCTTAGGTACCAAGGAGATACCCATGAAGAAGCTAGGAGGAAGACCCAAACATCTACGGAGAGAGAGGAGGAACATGGACACGCAACGCACGGAAGACCGGAGGCCCTGGACACCCCCGGTGGCCATACATGGACATCCGTGGCTGCCCGACCCCTGACTGGGTGCTACAGCCGCCGCCCTGGGTGCCCGGCCCCCGACAGGCTGCTACAACGGCTGCCTCGGGTGCCCGGCCCAGTAGCTGGAGCTGCTCTGCCCGGCCCGGGTGCCCGGCCCAGCAGCCTGGGCGCTGCTCCGTCTCCCCGGGTGCCCGGGCTAACACCCCCAGGTGCCCGGCCTGCTCCGGGCGCTAGCCGAGCCAACCACGGGTGCCCGGGCCCTTAGCCCCCGGGTGCCCAGCCCATGAGCCGCCAGGCCGCAGCCTCTCCGCCCGGCCCCGGCGCCCGGTCCACCGCACCCCGGGTGCCCAGCCTCCACTCGCACATCTCCCTCCAGGTGCCCGGACCTCTTTGCCCCGGGTGCCCCGACATGTCCATATGTGATGCGGAGCATCCCTCAAGCATCCCCATGGACATGCCACTTGGACCAATGCCAAGAGCTCGTGCAAGGGCTATTGAAGATAAGGTGAACTCGCTCCTCTCTGAAATACTACTTTCACCGCTTGAGACATGGCTACTACCTAGGACGGAAACTTTATGCATGATCAGGTGCTTGGATGAAGGCCACAGTGTAGCTACACCCACTCGACAAGATGACAAGGACGGCAAGTTCAACGAGCAAGAGAAGGTGCCCGAAGAACTACAGGCTCCGGATGACCGACCCGCACCGGACGTCCGACGCATCCCAGGCTCCAGACGACCGACGCCCACCGGACGACCAGCGACCGGACGTCCGGCCTTCGCCTGGCAGATCTCCCCGTCGTGCGTGTGGGCTCTGCGGTGTTGGCCATGTCGAGGAACCTCGCGCCGGGCCTCCTGGTCGGCGCGGTGGAGTGGAGGCGGAGCCGGGACCCCGCGGCCTTCGTCCTTGGCCGGGGGCGATGGAAGGTGCGAGGAGCGCGTTTGTGCAGGTGCCTTTTCAACGGTGTTGACGTGCTCGGTGATGCGGTGGAGCCATTCGTCGTGGAGGTCACCCATCGGGCGGTAGCGCAAGAGCTCCCGCGCCATCGGCAACGCAGACTGCTGGTAGACCGGCCCGCGGTGGACCAGCGAGGACGACGCCACGGCAGGCGAGGGTGAAGGCGTGGCCGTGCGGCCATCCCGCCGCACGGACGGTGGCAGCGACGAGTCCCGCTGCTCGCGGACAGCCCGGTCGGTGGCGGCATTGGCGACCGGCGAGTTGCGGCGGAGCGGTGCGCCATTGCCCGCGGGTGCCGTCTGAGCGACGTTCGCAGCACGGCGGGCGGCGCGAGCTCGGCGTGTGTCCACCATGTTTGTGGAGCAGGGTCGACGACGAGAACGCGACGAGGTCGTCGGAGAGGCAAGATTTCGACACGCCCCCTACCTGGCGCGCCAAATGTCGGATTCAGGGCTCCGCAAAACCCGTCAAGTTCGAACACAGGGTCGTGAACGAAGATCTCTCCCACTCTCGTCTACCTAGCGCCTTGCTCTCGTCGGCGGTGGAAGGATTCAAGCAAACAACGAACAAGAAACACAAGAGTTTATCCAGGTTCGGGCCACCGCGTGGTGTAAGACCCTACTTCTTGCTTTGGTGGAATAGCCTCGGGCGAGCCGGGAATCAAGCTAGTACAGAGGTTCCTGGCTCAGGAGGTGAGCTCAGGAGGGTTAGGAGGCTAGTGTTCTTGCTCCTTGTGTGGTGGCAGAGTGTATCGGTCCGTCCCTTTTAAGTGGGGATTCTAACTACTTATATAGGCGGCCACGGTCCTCTTCCCCCGAAATGTTTAGGTGGGAAGGGATCCCAAAACGGCCATTTTTGAGCGGGAACACAAGGACGTTCCTGCCCTGACAAAAGCAGTCTTCGCCTGCAAAAGGATCACGCAATGACGCGGTGGTGGGCTCGACGATGACATCCTCCTTTTCGTGCTTGCGGTCTTTGGT
This sequence comes from Secale cereale, assembly GCA_902687465.1. Classification (NCBI taxonomy): domain Eukaryota; kingdom Viridiplantae; phylum Streptophyta; class Magnoliopsida; order Poales; family Poaceae; genus Secale; species Secale cereale. The sequence continues at coordinate 319,095,392 of LR738712.1, read as the reverse complement.
CTCGTTGCACCAATGAAGAAACCTTTGCCCCGCTCCTCGGGAACTTGCGGCTGCGCTGTCCCCCTTGCACCGAAATGGTAACTGCGCCGCTGGCGCGCCGCTGGCACCCGCTGGCGCGACGCGTCACTTCTGATATCACTGCCTCCTCCTAAGGCAGGCTTGGCCTTGGATTCTCCGCCCTCCAGAGCACCTGGCTGGGGCCGCTCCTGAGGGGGTCTTGGCATCATTCTCCTCGCGAGGCATAATCCCCTCGCGAGGGTCTTGGGTAGCTTGTCGATCAGCTGGGCCGTACCAGGCCGTAGTAGGAGCTCATCGCGGCCCGCAGACAGGCAAGTCTGGGTACCCTGGTTCCTAGTACGCCGACAATATTAATAGAGCTAATAAAGCAAAACAGGAGCAAAATAAGAGTGAAAATTAGATTGTTGCAAAAGAATTTGAGCAACAAATGAAGCCTAATAACACACCATCATCTCATGTTGCATCTGAAATTAAATTAAAAAGTGGATGTTAACTTGCCACCAAATCTGATATTGATGATCTAGATTTCAGCAAATCTGTTTGCTATGCTTTTGTGTGCAAAGAGACATTATTTTCATTCGAGGACATGCCTTCCTCTTTGCCTCCTGTTGTCACTAACATTCTGAAGGAGCTCGCGGACGTGTATGCACAAGTCGTGCCACCGAGATTACCACCTATTCGAGGGATTGAGCATCATATTGACTTAATTCTCGATGCATCGCTACCCAACCGCGCACCATACCGTACCAATCCAGAGGAGACGAAGGAGGTTATGTGTCAAGTACAGGAGCTACTCGACAAAGCTTATATATGTGAATCCCTTAGTTCTTGTGTTGTTCCTAGTATTCTAGTGCCAAAAAAGGATTGTACATCGCGTAGTGTGTTGATTGTAGAGGCATTAATAATATTACTATTCGTTATCGTCATCCTATTCCTAGGCTAGATGATATGCTTGATGAATTGAGTGGCTCTACAATATTCTCCAAAGTTGATTTGCGTAGTGGATACCATCAAATTCGTATGAAATTGGGGGATGAATGGAAAAGAACATTTAAAACTAAGTTTGGATTATATGAGTGGTTAGTCATGCCTTTTGGGTTAACTAATGCACGTAGTACTTTCATGAGATTAATGAATGAAGTTTTACTTTCATTGGACGATTTTTGGTAGTTTACTTTGATGATATATTGATTTATAGCAGTTCTTTGGAGGAACATTTTGAACATTTACTTGATGTTTTTATTGCTCTACGTGATGCACGTTTGTTTGGTAACCTTGGAAAGTGCACCTTTTGCACCGACCGAGTATCTTTTCTTGGCTATGTTGTTACTCCATAGGGAATTGAGGTTGATAAAGCCAAGATTGAAGCTATTGAGAGTTGGCCGCAGCCCAAAACGGTCACACACGTGAGGAGTTTCCTTGGCCTCACTGGACTCTATAGGCGTTTTGTGAGAGATTTCAGCACCATTGCTGCACCTCTCAATGAGCTTACTAAGAAGGATGTGCCTTTTGTTTGGGGTACTGCACATGAAGAAGCATTCACGGTATTGAAAGATAAGTTGACACATGTTCCTTTACTCCAACTTCCTGATTTTAATAAGACTTTTGAGCTTGAATGTGATGCTAGTGGAATTGGGTTAGGAGGTTTGTTATTACAAGATGGTAAACCTGTTGCATACTTTTGTGAAAAAATTGAGTTGGCCTAGTCCGAATTATTCTACTTATGATAAGAAAATATATGCTCTTGTTCAGACTTTGGAAACATGGCAACATTATTTATGGCCCAAAGTATTTGTTATACATTCTGATCATGAATCTTTGAAGCACATTAAAATTCAAGCAAAACTGAACCGTAGACATGCTAAATGGGTTGAATTCATAGAAACTTTCCCTTATGTTATTAAACACAAGAAGGGAAAAGAAAATGTTAATGCCGATGCATTATCTCGTCGTTATACTATGCTTTCACAACTTGACTTTAAAATATTTGGTTTGGAGACCATCAAAGATCAATATGTGCATGATGCTGAATTTAAAGATGTATTGCAGAATTGTAAAGAAGGGAGAACATGGAACAAGTTCGTCGTTAATGATGGATTTATGCTTCGTGCTAACAGGCTATGCATTCCAGCTAGCTCTGTTCGTCTTTTGTTGTTGCAGGAGGCGCAAGGAGGAGGATTAATGGGAGGCTTTGGCGTGAAGAAGACAGAGGACGTACTTGCTACACATTTATTTTGGCCAAAGATGAGACGAGATGTTGAGCGTTTTGTTGCTCGCTGCACTACATGTCAAAAAGCTAAGTCACAACTCAATCCTCATGGTTTATATATGCCTTTGCCTGTCGCTTGTGTTCCTTGGGAAGATATATCTATAGACTTTGTTTTGGGTTTACCTCGAACAAAGAAGGGGAGGGGTAGCATATTTGTTGTCGTGGATAGGTTCTCGAAAATGGCACACTTTATACCATGTCATAAAAGCTATGATTCTGCTAATGTTGTTGATTAGTTCTTTCGTGAAATGATTCGCTTGCATGGTGTGCCAAATACTATTGTTTCACATCGTGATACTAAATTTCTTAGCCACTTTTGGAGATGTTTATGGGCTAAGTTGGGGACTAAACTGCTTTTTAGTACTACTAATCACCCCCAAACTGATGGACAAACTGAAGTAGTCAATAGAACTTTGTCTACTATGCTTAGGGTTGTTTTGAAGATTAAGAAGAAAATGTGGGAAGAATGCTTGCCCCATATTGAATTTGCTTATAATCGTTCATTGCATTCTACTACTAAGATGTACCCTTTTCAAATTGTATATGGTTTCCTACCTCGTGCACCTATTGATTTGTTGCCTCTTCCATCTTCGGAGAAGGTTAATTTTGATGCTAAACAACGTGTTGAATTGATCTTAAAAATGCATGAGTTAACTAAGGAAAATATTGAGCGCATGAATTCTAAATATAAACTTTTTGGAGATAAGGGTAGAAAATGTGTTGTCTTTGCACGTGGAGATCCTGTTTGGTTACATTTGCGTAAGGATACATTTACTAATTTGCACAAAATCAAAGCTAATGCCACGTGTTGATGGTCCTTTTAAGGTGTTAGAGAAAATAAATGATAATGCATATAAACTTGAGCTGCCTGAAGATTTTGGGGTTAGTCCCACATTTAACATTGCAGATTTGAAGCCTTACTTGGGTGAGGAAGATGAGCTTCCGTCGAGGACGACTTCAATTCAAGAAGGGGAGGATGATGAGGACATCACTAACAGAGTTACATCCACAACCCCAACTGATACATATACATGACCAATTACTAGAGCTCGCGCACGCCAATTAAATAACTAGGTACTTTTGTTTCTTGGTAATGATTCTAATGTTCATGAGAATATGATGCTGCCTAAATTGGATACATTTGTCTTGCTTACAAATGAAGGGCCTAGCTTGGACAAGAAGGATGAACATTGGAGCAAGATCAAGCATGGAAATGATGGCATGCTCAAGGGGAACAAGAACGGAGTTACAAGTGATGATTTCAGGACTTTGAAGCCACCATAATGAGTGCGTGAAGCGTTGGACGAAATATACAAGATGACACTTCATAAATTTCGTCTAGAGGCAATTATAGGTGATGCGTCACCTTATTATTGGGCCAGGCCCATGTAATTTCGAAATATTTGAGTATAGGCTGTTTTTAGAGTCCGTATGTGTGGGGAAACAAGAGTTAGGGTTGATTTCGGACCCCTCCTCCAAGGGCCACGAAATCCCCCCCCCTCTTCCTCCATATATACAACCCTTAGGGCGTCGTTTACACTTTGGGTTTTGTTTAGATTGAAGTTCGCCATAGCTGCAAGTTCGCGTACTTTGTTTGTGTTCAACGACCAGACAAAGACGTCACAGAACCCCACCTTGATCAATAAAGCTTTCCTCTTATATTCGCAATATCTAGATTGAAATCTTAGTTTCTTGCTTGTTTTTCGTTTGCTTGTGGGAAATAGACCCTTGTGGTCAGGTTGATCGTGCTCCAGCGTGGTCAATAACCTCTCGGAGTTTGTTTAGCGATTGCTAAGCAGCGACGTCCTCGCACATTCGTACTCGGATGGTCAAAGTCTACTCCACCAAAAATGATAGCCACCATCTCATCGAAAGACAGGACACCTTTGCCTCTATCACTAGGTCCGTCCAGTGCATATATAAACAGGAGGGTTTAGTCCGCAGAGATAACAATCACAAATTACATAGGCTAGACTCCTAGGGTGTTTAGCCATTACGATCTCGAGGTAGATCAACTCTTGTAAACCCATATTCATCAAGATCAATCAAGCAGGAAGTAGGGTATTACCTCGATCCAGAGGGCCTGAACCTGGGTAAAATATCGTGTCCCCAGACTCCTGTTACCATCAATCCTCGGACGCATAGTTCGGGACCCCCTGCCTAAGATCTGCCGGTTTTTGACACTGACACCCACCAGACTCATCACTGTCAAGGACAGCTAGTTCACAAGGCGCGGCTTCATACAATACGTTCATGACCTCGGAAGTAAGATCTCATTCGCCTCGGTTTCTCATCCCAGGAGTAATGGACAAGCTGAGAGGGCGAACGCTGAAGTGCTACAAGGACTCAAGAGAAGAACATTTGACAAGCTGTAGAAGGGCGGCAGGCGATCGATCGATGAGCTGCCGGTGGTTCTCTGGTCCCTTCGTATGACACCAAATCTAGCCACCAGTCAGACTCCCTTCTCCCTAGTCTCTGGCAGATGCAGTGCTCCCCACGGAACTCATATACGGCTCTCCTCGAGTGCTTTCCTACGATGAAGTAGCGCAAGAACAACACCGGAATGACGATGTTGTGCTACTTGAGGAGAACCGTCTCTGGGTTGCTGGACGTGCTGCATGATACCAGCAGGTCCTGCATCGCTATCACAGCCGAAGGGTCCATGCCCAGAGTCTGGAGGAAGGAGACCTTGTTCTTAGGTGCGTTAACCCGCCAAGGGTGCAAACAAGTTGATGCCAAAGTGGGAAGGCCCTTACCGGGTAGTACGAGTCACCAGACCTAGTGCAGTCTGTCTGGAGACCAGAGATGGCATTCAATTGCAAAACTCATGGAACACTGAGCATCTCCGTAAGTTCTACCCGTAAGGCACGACTGTCAGGCCCTGCCATGGCAGCCACCCTTTTATACAAGCTTTACCGATGCTGCATGTAACTCTTTGTACAAAGCCAGGCGCGGACCCTGAGCAGTAGGAATAAACGAAGCGATGGGGGGCCCCAAACACTGCATGCATGCATAGCTTTAGACAAGCATCTCATGAGCATATAGACCAGGGGCATATGCTAGGATGTTTCCTTGAGCACTAAATGTAGGTTTCTTGCCGCTGACCTTGTCCCGAAAAGAAGAAACAGAAACAAGTCTATATTGAGCTCCAGCAAGCAACGCAGATAAGTTCCATCTTTTTCTGTCCATTTGTGTTTCTATAAGAAAAATGTGTGCATTTTTGAAAAGACCCCATCACCTCCATGGCATTCGTACTCCCAATCTATGGTAAAACGTTTCGTCCGAGGCAGTTGTAGTTGCATCTACTGGAAGAGGTTCGACAGGGGTCCGGTTTTCTTCCGCGACGTTGTGCCCGGCAGGCCAAGCCCTATGGCAACTAACGGAAGGCGCCAGAAAGGCAACTTGTCAGGAAGCAGCTTGTTTACTTGAAATTAAATAGGCATTTTCCCTCTGCATATATAACATTCGTGCGCAAGTGCCCGACAAGGCTGTCTTTCTTTACATTAAACATGCTGATAAACAAGTACATCTCTTATAGAACAAAAACATAGGTAGAAGAGATTACATATTTGAAACTAAAATTTGGCAGATGCCTACATATTTTATATTGAAAAAAATATAAGTGCCCCGAAATCCCTTTCTTGTCCCTCTCCTCCTAGGGATCACCTTGGGAGATTAAGAGGACAAAAGGGAGTTGTCGGAAGAAGCCTAACAGGGTTAGGAGGGCGCGGAAGAAGGTGATGGCGAAGGAGGTAGCGGAGTTGGTCCCCTAGTCACCGCCACCAGGGCCAGCAGGACATGGCAAGCGGACGTAGTCGGAGCCCATGAGGAGGCTTGTTGGGGCCTAGCGGGAAGGCCGCTGGAGGAATCAGAGACACCATCCACACCCCCTCATCCAACTCCCCAGCAAATCGCCTTGCCGAGGGCATACGCAGATGCTGATGGTGGTGCTGTCGACTAACGGTGATGGTGCGGCTGATGCTCAGCCGGAGTCGGAGTCATCGTCCTCCCCACCGGCTCCGCGTCATTGCCATCACTATCCTCCTTGTCGCTGCCGCTCGAGGTGGAGCTTTCGTCGTCGGCCGAGCTCTCCACGCAACACCCTAAGCGAGTACCCAAGCGTCCGAAGACCTTGATGGATAGCAGGGCCGCATCCATTAACTTAAAATAGAGGACATTCCCTGCCGTCAAGCTGTGGGCACGGATGAAGGTTTTCCAGCCGCGCCGGAGGAGCATGACATGACGGGCAGGGAAATCCATGTTCACCTGCATAATGCCATTGCACCAGCCCCTCATGTGCAACCTCAGCATTAGCGGCTGTTCACCTACATCGCCCTTGAAAAACGACTAGGGAGCCCAAGACGGCCTCGCGGGGCACCTCGCAACTTGACAAAAAAATTGCAACAGTTGGTCCCAAACATGTCCCTCAGGCGGATCCGGAGCGACCAGAGAAGGTAGGATTGCGGCGCCGCCTCATCCCCCTCGGCCCCGAGGACCGCCTCGCCCTATCCTGCGCCTCTCCCACTGGTGATGGATTCC